>CP139504.1:366743104-366786136 GCA_021014915.2 Artemisia tridentata subsp. tridentata | reverse complement strand
TATTCATCAGTTAATGTTTTTTTTTGTTCATAGGTTATGTTATTGTAGGTTCATCAGTTAGTTTATTTGTGTTATCATAGGTTCATCAGTTAGCTTATGTTTTTTTCAGTTGATGAACATTAGTTTTTTTTTGTTCATCAGTTATTGAGTTTTAGCTATTATGTTATCATAGGTTCATCAGTTAGCTTATATTTTTTTTGGTTCATCAGTTATTGAATTTTAGCTATTATGTTATCATAGGTTTATCAGTTTGTTTATTTTAGCTATTATATTATCATAGGTTCATCAGTTAGTTTATTTATGTTATCATAGGTTCATCAGTTAGTTTATGCTTTTTTAGTTGATGAACATTAATTGTTTTTTGTTCATCAGTTATTGTCCTGTGTTATGTTTTTTTGATCATCTAATTGTTAATGTCATTTTTTTTTTTTTTTTTTTTTTTTTTTTTTTACAAAACAAGTTAGTACTAATGGTTCGCGAAAAAGGATTAAGAGTAGTGTTGAGCGTTCAATTAATCCAAGTGGGAAGCGTAAGAAGAACTGTAGATTCTGCAAATGTAGCATGAAAGATCATAATCAAGCGAAGTGCAATGCTATTAGATCTGAGATTGTTGCTAAGAAGGCTAGCGATAAGGCTGCTATAAAGGAGAGCAAGCAGATGGCGAAGTTGGATGCTAAGAAGGCGAAGATGGCTAATAAGAATGCTTTTGTTGTTACTTAGTTACTCTTTCATGTTTTTTTGTTTTTTTGTTTTTTTTTTATAACTGTTAGATAAATAAAGGCTTAGTTGCTGATATGTTTTTTGTTTTTTATATTGATCAAATGAAATTTGAGTTAGATGTTACTATATGATGTTGACTTTATAATTTCTTTAAAGAAATGTTCATAAAAAAAACTATTCATCAATTTTTCTTTTTATAAGTGTTATTGTTCCCCTCAATTTCCTAACTGATGAACTAAACACTAAAGCCAACACCCAAAATCCTAAATCCTTAACTGATGTACTGATAAACTAATGTTCATGAATAAAAATTGATGAACAGAGTAACTGATTAACCAAACATCATCTTTAACATGTTATATCTCACTCATATGACACCGGATTTGAGTGAATAAAAAACATGAGTAAAGATTGAACTAAAATCTATAATTTTTATGTTTTACAATTTTTCTAATTCGAATTTAATATTTGTAAAATTTATGGTAAAAAACGCAATAAAACGCAATACGTACATTTTTTTAAAAAACATTAACTATTAAAAAACATCACTTTTTGAGTCTTACATTAATAAAATGATTAATGATGCGTTGTGGGACAAAAATTAGTGCATTTAGCTCAATTTTAATACTAAAAATCTAAGCTAGACATTTCATCAAACACCTTGTGTGCAACAAATATGAGTAAAACACCATCTTTAACGTGTGATATCTTACTCATATGACATCGGATTTGAGTGATTCAAAAGCCTATGTGAAGAGTGAATAAAAATCTATAACTTTCATGTTTTAAGTTTTTCACGATTCGATATTTATGAGGGTAAAAAATAGGGCCAAAAATGCCGAAAAAATCAACAAAATCAAGAAACATTTGATATGTAAAAAAGAAAGTTCGAAATATTTAACAAGATTTATACCAAATTAAATAGGATTGAATTTTAAAAATTATGGTGAAATCGATTTTTCGTAAAAGTTTGTTGTTTGAAAATTATTTGTGTTTGAAATTTTGGGTGGAATATAAAAAATGGGTCAAATGACCAAATTGCCCTCTAACCGAAAATATTAAAGAAAAAAGAGAGGGAGTGGGTGGTGGACACGTGGCACTAGCTTATTGGCTTTCTACACTTTTTAAACTTCTTCCCTTTTCAAGGGATTGCAACTCCACCGCTTTAATGCAAATAATTTTCAAACTTACAAGAAAATAAGCATAGTGTACAACACTATCATGCACATATTAAAAAAAAGAAAAGAAAACACCACATTAATACTATTAAATCACCCTTTTAATATAGATAATTGCTAACATTCATACAACCCATTTATTTATACGTAGGTTTTTCGCTTTTTTCATACGTGTTTTTCGCTTTTTTTCGGTCCATAGTTATCACAAGGAATTGGTCCCCTTGTGATTGCCCGTGTGGGGGATGACGCATGTGCTCACTACATTTATCTTACGCTAGACGAAAATTCACCACTTCCGGATACTCACCCACAATGGAGGGCGTTCAGAGTTGGCAATGCATCCGAATGGGCAACTTTATATTACGATCGACAACACATGTATACTGAGATTAGATGAAGACAAACATAGTAAATGATTACTGATTTATGTTGTAAATAATTATACAGACAAAACATTGTAAATGATTATTGATTTATGTTGTAAATAATTATACCGACAAAACATAGTGAACGATTAATGATTTATGTTGTAAATAACTGTTTGTATTATTTAAATTAATAATAATATTACTGATTTATGTTGTAAATATCTGTTTGTATTATTTAAATTAATTCTTTGGCCAGGTGGAACGAAAAAATCCTTTCTTGTGTGACTGTCGGAGAGGATTGATTATAGAAAGGACAACCCATAAAGACGCTACTTATGGTCAACCGTATTATGCATGTCCTTTTTTCAGTGGTAAATAATCATACGTTTGCTTAGTTATGTAAATAATTTGTTTGTTAAGAATACATTTCTTATAATTTTCTTAACATGTAACAGCCAGGAACAGAAGACCATGGGTGTGGATACTTTATGTGGAAGGATGCTTTTCAAAACAAGCACTTTAGTCAAGCATCTTCTTCAACGCAGTGCTCAAACTGCGTAGCTAAAGATAATAAGATTGACAAGCTTGAAACAAGAAACAAGATGTTAGTGTCTCAAAACAAGATGTTGATTACAAGAATAAAGACGCTCGAGGCATCACTGGAATTGGCAAGAAATCCTGAGGATCACGCATGTCAGTCGGGTGCAATGCTCCATGAGCTTTTAGATGACATAAATAATCTTCACATATAGTAGGTGTTGTTGTTTTTAAATAATGTGTTAATGTTGTTGTTTAATTGAATAATAACAATTATTTTTGTAGTTGTTTAATGTGTTAATGTTAACGTGTTATTGCTGTTTAATTAAATAGAAATACATTAGACAAATACAAATAACATAACATAAAAAACATAACAAATAAACACTAAAAAAAACATTAAAAAAAAAAAAAAAAAAAAAAAAAAAAAAAAAAAAAAAAAAAAAACTTTAAAAAATATTTAAAAAAAAAAAAAAAAAAAGACAACAAAAGGACAAAAAAGTACAAAAGTATAAAAAGTACAAAAAAAAAAAAAAAAAAAAAAAAAAAAAAAGGACAAGGTACACCCTCCTACTAGGGAGGGTTCCCTTTGTACAAATAAGGGTGTTAGAATAACTCGACCCAATCTATCTACATATATAATAAACAAATGTTTTTTTAAAAACTTGACATGTCACTAAAGCCACCTGGGCATAATGCCACGTCAATTAATCCATGTCACCAAAGCCACGTGTAAGTCATGAGATAATTGACAATTTCTTTTGTTTCTATTTAGTTATGTTGACTATTTTCATTGATTTTTTGGTAATTGACAATTTATGAAGCAGTTACTTTACGTAAGGATATGTCAGTTTATGACTCAATCGTTTTTTTTATAACTGATATTGTAAATTTCGATCTGTTTTATGGTTTTAACAAAATTCAAATAATTTTATCTCACATTCTTCATTTACAATCTTTAACCAACTGGTTATTTTTTCCTGGATATTTTCTATACACCAACGCGTCTTTTGTATTCAAAAGTTTGAAATGAAGAAACAATGTGTTTTTTTTTTACTCAATTGCTCACTATTAGACAATCAACTTATTGTTATGTATAAACTAAATATTTTAGTTTGTACTCTTGTGAATGTCACTAAATGCAATTGATGGACAATAAGGTGTTCGAGTTTTTTATTTATATTTCACTTACGTGGGAATCATACCAGAATTTAGCACGTTGGTAAACTTCTAATTTGTTCTAGAGTCCAACGAGTCTAACGAGTTATGAACAGTAATGTTATGACACATAGATACACGAATGTAGTTTTGAAAAGAGTTAGCTTTACAATCCAAAAAGGGCTAGCGGCGCAGCTTGTTGCTCGTTTGCCTTCAACCAATATGTAAATTATATTTTGATGAAATATAATATAGTAAGTTGGATGCAAAAATAAATAAATAAATAAATAAATAAAAAATAATAAATTGTTCTATAAATTAAAAGGTCCTGTTTGTTTTACATGTTCACATCAGAGCTATATTGAAGCATTATAATGTAGAAGTAAGGTTAATTACTTATTATACCAGTTTGTCTTTAGTTTAAATTTTTAGATCGCAGAGAATGCAACTATCATGTGGAAACTACTCGAATGAAGCTAAACTCGACATCTTAACCCTTCATAGGCTTTGATATTTCATTTTGTTTTTTTTTGGATTGATTGGTACTTTGATACGATGCAAGGATGAGATCAAGGATATTTTTTATGAACACAAACTATTTGATGAAATGCATCAATGAAAAAAAATATCTAAGTGGGTGTTACTATATGTCAATGTATGAGTTTCAATTAATTAGTGTAGTTCTTATTGTTTAACGGGTGTTAACATATGTCGATACGATGTAGATTTATGTTCGTATATGACCTTATATCTATTAGGTAATATGTAACCTGATGTTTATGCATTTAAAGTATAAATTATGTTCTTTTTTCTCTTTTTGTTTTAAAGATCATAACACGAAATCAAAATGCATGGTTCATTATAGTGTCTAAAGATTATACAAAGCTGCTCTAATGCTTTATTTTTGTCCGCCTTGTGTTGTTTTATCATGAATCCATAGAATCACTTACAAGCCCACCTATATGTACAAGATGAGGCTTCTTGAACGTGTTTTGGTACTTAATTATAGTTGTTCCTACATTATGACAGAGCACAACTTTTGTTGATTATATTGCATATGCTATTATATAAGTGCTTTATATAATATAATGAGTGTGCTCTTAACCGTGTCAATAGATCTTGATTTTATTTGTTGTTGTTATATATAAATGGGAGTGTGTGTTGCGATTTTTAGTGATAATGTATTATGCAGGTATATGGACCTACTTCTCAAAAAGTGTTACGGAGTATATGAATAAGCAACTGTCACAATACGGAGTATAAGAATATTTTAACATGTGGTCTGATATATCTTACATAAAAAGATTTAATGTTTAGCTTCATTGCAGGACCCCAAATGAAATTTCTTTATAGCAATGGACTAAAATTATTAAGTTGCTGGATGGGTCAAGTATTATGAAGCAATTTTGGCATGAAATTGGATGAATCGTCTTTCAAGATTTGTATTGTTCATGGTTCTCCCTACTCTCTTCTGATGAAGTAAGTTGTCTTTATGTTTTAATATAAACATGGTTAATTTCAATACCTAAAATATAATAAGTATTACATTATTCATACATACGAGAAATAAAGATATTGATATTATGGTGATTATTATGTTACTTTAGTAAGTTAATTTTCATTTGATATTATCGTTGTTACTCAGAACTTATGTGGTAGCTTTCATTTTACTGATACAATCTCGGTAGGTTACATGTTACTAACACAATTACTTCACTTCAGTTATTGTCGCAACCCAAACCAAAATGATAAAGAAATAAAGTTGAAATGATAATTTTTTTTACGGAATGACCGAATGATTAGTGTTTTCTTCATTTAAAGGAAATATGACTTACTTCAAATCTTTATAAACCAACCACCATTTCAATATCAGGAATTATAATTTCAAAAGAACACCACTTAACAATAAGCGAATGCATGTGTTAACTTTAAATGTTTTCGTGTGTAGATGTGTGTATCTAAATTGGTCTTTTTGTTTGCAAACAAAATCTTCTAATACAAACTTTTAATACAACTTTTCAGTGAATATTATCTCTTTTTTACTTTTTAACATACTTGTATGCCACTTTCAAATTAGATTTCAATATGTCTTTCAGTTTACCGTTTCTTTTTGTAGTCCTTGAATTGAGTTTCGTAGTTCTATAAGCTATGTCGGCAATAATAATATGTTAGGGGAGCTATAAGTTATGCAATGGATAAGACTACGGGTTCTTAAACTTGGTAAACATGTTATCGATGCCAAAATAATGTTAGGAACCAATGTCGGTTAACTACTATCATCCCACGTTTGAAATTCAATCATTCTGACAAGAGGATTCCATTCAAGTTCAATCGTTGACAGGTTCACGGTAGCTGTTTGTTTTGCGATGACTATCGACAAAAGTGAAGGTTGTCATCACATGCGGCCAGCTTTACGTCGTCGTGTTTAACGTCAAAAGTTGGAAAGTAAGAAGGTTCCAATATATGACAAGGATGCTAAAGTGTCAAATAGCATGTTCAATGTTCTTTATCATGAAGTGCTACAGAAAATTTGAACCACCCAACGTTGTTTATTTTGAGTTTTCTAATGAAACTTTAGCTTCATCTTATCTCGATTTTGCATATGTAGTTTCTTTTTTGTTGTTGAGACACACTTTAAATTCTTGTGCAAATGTTTATATCAAGCTTTTTATAAGCGACCCGTGATTTATCACGGGTCTATACGCTAGTATAAAATAGTCAAATCCTTCTACTCTTCCATTTGAGCTAAGGTCGGAGCAAATTCACACCATATATTTGGGCATCATGTAACCTTCTTTGTGGAATAACTCTCTTTAACACATAAAAATGTTTGAAAATCAGTCATATAAATCAATAATTGACAAATCATGAGGTCCTACACCAAAAACAGTGTACCTCTAATTGTTCCACAAAATATTCATGAACGACTCTATATATCAATTTGTTGTGGGAAATGATATTTACACATTGAGTTTTACTATGCACACATAATTTAGTGCATTGAATGCTTGTCTTCATGCATTGAATTTATGTGTACCAAGTAAAACTCTATGTGTAAATATCATTTCACTTTTGTTGTTTGTGTGAGATAAGAAACACAAACATGATACCCTTGTTCACATACCAATGAATATTTTTTTAGACGGTGTGAGGGTAAAGCTGTTCAAAATGAAACCGTCCGATGGGTCGCATTCTGTAGGTAAAACTTGGTAATAAGCATTTTGTGGATCACTTTAGGTGTTTCGTGCTAAAGAGATGTTAACCAAATCAAACCAAACCGAAAATTTATTACGATATATCCAAAAACAACTACAAACACAGTAAACGAACATATAACTATTTCATATTCTTTTGAGTAAAATAGTCGAAATTCCTAACTAAACAAGAACTGCCAACCTTTATTTATAAAAAATGTAATAAATTAAAATACGCACTTCATCGGAAATTAAAATACGTAAAATTATTGTTAGAAATAACGTATAAATGAAAAATATTTGCTCACCACAAAATTAGTCATCGAGTACCCGCCGCCGCATTACGCGGGTGCCCTGCTTGTATTATCATAAGCATAAACATAAGTAAGGAGACCTTATTGAAATTAAAAAAGAACCTCTAGGAAGGTACCCTCTAATTGTTTCAATAAGTGCTGATTACGTCGGATAAATGATTTGTTATTGATAATTAGTGATTAATTGTAGGTTTTAGCAGTTAAAATGGAGTGAATTTGATAGATTCAGGATTGTAGGTTTTAGCAGTTAAGTGAATTTGATAGATTAAGGTTTTGATGGGAAAACGAGATCTTAGTTATTAATGCTTTTTAGCCAGTCAAATTTTTATTATAAATAAAATTATACCAATTTTATATTTTCTTTTTTGTACATCAAATTCAAATCCAAATCCAAATCTAAATCTAAATTCAAATCCTAAACCCGTCAACAAACCAAACGGATCCTTAGGATTTTTTTATCGTTCAGAGGTGGTCAAAGGCTCAAACCTCTTACCCAACAAGATAAAGATAGGATGTCTTACAACCTCTTAATGACTTTTAACGATCTTTTTTCTTTCTTTTTTTTTCTTTCTTTTTTTACATTGTTACTTTATTTTTTTTCTTTAGTTATTCTCTTTCATTTTTTATTATATATTCTCTCAACTTTTCCTTTAGTATTTAAAGAAAATCGTCGTTAAATTTTTTTACTAAATAAAAAGTGTTAAATTAGATAATATAATTATAACGAAAATACTCAAACACAAGACTCTTCAAAACAATAATAATATTTAACTAGTTTGTGAAATCAAATTGTTGCATTCGTACGTATTCTGAGCATTAACTTGAATTCCTTTGTTGAAGATTTTTAGTTGTTAATTTACAAGTTAAGTATATTATTAAAAAAATTACGTACATATTTCGCAATCTTATCATCGTAAATTAATTGATAGTGATAGTTTACACAATGTTCATGAATGTTTTTTTTAACACATTTTGTTTCCAAATTGCTAGGTTATGTTAATTTCATAACTCAGCTGTTCTATATAGTGACTGCTTTATATTTATATCATTCAGACGTTCTTTTACAAAAAAATAAAAATAAATAATAATAAAAATAATAAAAATAATAAAATAAAATATTTCATTCAGATTCAGACATTTACATCTCAGATTTAGATTCAGATGTGCGAGTTAAATTTATATTCAAAACCTCTTAATAAACAAACAACACCTTAGTCTTTATATTAATACATCTTAAGGGTGTTTGGGAACATTGTGTAAATCGTTTCCACAATGAAAAAGAAGCTCTTTGGTGTAAGGTTATCACCGGTGTTCACGGTGGCTTCAATTCGGGTGTTGGTACGGGGAACCGAAAGGGTGTTTGGGAAAATATTGTTAGTGTAAGCTCAGTAATTGATTCTCTTGGTATCCCGTTTCGAAATTCATTTGTGAGAAATGCAAAAAGTGGGGCTGATGTATCCTTGTGGCATGATGTTTGGCTCGGAGCGGATCAATGTCTAAAAGATAGGTTCCCTCATCTCTATGCTCTTGAAACTCATAAAGAATGTCGTGTTAAAGATAAATGGATCTCAAAAGATGGTACATGGTCTTGCAAATGGGCTTGGTGTTTTAATCCTAGAGGACGTGCTTTGGGCGATATAAATGAGTTATGTCAGCTTATTGGCAACCTCATTTTATACCCAGGTCACAGGGACGGGTGGATATGGGACCTTGATCCTGGTGGTGTTTTCACAGTAAACAAGCTTTCTAAACTCCTTGATTCAGCCATCCTTGGGCCAAATGTAATGATGGTTAATCTTGATTGGAACTCCTAGGTGCTCAAAAAAGTAAATATATGTGTTTGGAGGGCTTCGAATAACCATCATCCCACCCTCTCCAATCTCGTTTCCTGCAATTGTGTGTTGTGTAATGCATTTATTGATTGTGTTCAACATTGCCTCTTAATATGCCCAAAGACCATCTTGATATGGCGTAAAATATGGAGTTGGTGGAAATTTACCCCACCAATTTTTTCCTCTCTTCAGGAGCTTCTGGAATTTGTCCCTCCGCTATCCTCTTTAGCGAAGAAATTTTTTCAAAGAGTTGTTTACGTGGCAATTTGGGCGATCTGGGATTGGCATAATCGTGTTCTTCACACTTCTTCCTCTTGCCTTCATGAAGATATTTTCGCTAAGGTGCAAATTCTTTCTTTGCTTTGGTTATCGAACAGGAGCCGCAAAAAGTATTTGAGTCGGAGGAATTGGGTTCTAAACCCATCTTGTACTATGGGTATTGATTCGTTGTAGCTTTGTTTGGTGGGTTCTTTTTTCTTGGGATTTCTTTTGTGGTGCTTGCTCTTGTATTTCTCTTGACTCGTCTCTAACTTAGAGATTGCCTTGTGTTTTGCTCATTTTTAAACTTTCTAATAAATTCAAGCTGTTCTAAAAAAAAAAAAAAAAAAAAGTTTTATAATGTATAGAATATTTGTAATTTTTTCCGATTGCTTGTGGGAAGAAGTAAAGAAATACCAACAACCTATTGTTTAAAAAGTCATTGCTCTTTAGGGTACTAGGAGCGTATTGCGGTTTGGGAAACGGGGTGGCTGAAACCGGCGGTAACACCGCCGCCGGTTCCAGCGGTTTGCCCAAAATCTTTCAACAGCGGCTTCAACCACCGCTCCCCACAAATTCATTTGGAACAAAAAAGTGTACGTTGGAGAGCCATTAATTAAAAAAAAAAAAGGAACGTTGGAAGAGCCATAAATTACAAAAAAAGTATACGTTGAATTTTGTAAAAAAAAAATTCCCTATATATATTTTCAACCCCATTTCAACATCAAAACTTAACTATCTTCAACTTAAAACACACACAAAAATTTAAAAACTCTTCCATGGATTCAAGAAAACAAAAGAATGGTTGGCCATGTAATTTCTAGATGTGTATTAGTTGTAGTTTTAATTTCGATTATCATGTAATTCGTTTTTTTATGTCGTATTTTTTTTTTATCATGTAATGGACTTTTATTTTTGTATTAATAAAATGGTATGTTTTTATTATAAATTGTTTAGTTTAAATATTAAAAAGAATTTTTTTTTTTTTTTTTTTTGTGGAGGTATGAGAATTTATGGCCGCCAGTGAATTAGGTTGGGAGGTATGGGAATTTATGAGAATGAGTTGGCTGAAGCTGATTGGTTGAATTTGGGAGGTATGGATTACTCAGAGGTATGACTCCTAGTCCCCAAGGGCACGTTTGGTAGAGAGAATTTCAGAGAATAGAAATGAAGTAGAGAATAGAATTCAGAGAATAGAAATGGGTAGAGAAATTTAAAGTCAATTCTAGTGTTTTGTAACATGAGAAATAAACTCGAGAATTGGCAAAAAAAAAAAAAAAAAAAAAAAAAAAAAAAAAAAAAAAAAAAAAACTTTTTATTAAAAGAATTAGAACTTTTGTTTGTTGATTTAAAAAAAAAAAAAAAAAAAATTCTAAATAACAATTCTAAAAAATATATATTTAAAAAAATATTTTTTTTAAATTATTTTTTTTATTTTTTAAAAAAACTTATTTTAAAAAAAATTATTTTTTTTAATTTATTTTAAAATTTAATTTTTATAAAATTAATTAAAAAAATTATTTAAAAAAAATTATTTTTTCTAAATAACAATTCTATAAAAAAATATATTTTAAAAAAATATATTTTTTTAAATTATTTTTTATAAAAAAATTATTTTAATTTTTTTTTAAACATATTTTATAAAAAATTTATTTTAAAAAAATTATTAATTTTTTTATAAAAAATACATTTACGTAAATCGGTTTGCAACTAAAAAAAGAAGGAAAAAAAAAAAAAAAAAAAAAAAAAAAAAAAAAAAACTTACAAAGTTCCCATTTCTCCCATTTCCATTCAAAATGAAGTGGAAATCAAAATCAAAAAATTACACTATCAATTCTCCACCAATTCCCCACAATTCTTCACCTTTTTATTTCTCTAACATACGAAACACAAGAATTTGATTCATTTCCATTTCTCCACTCTCATTTCCCTCTACCAAACATGCCCTTAGTGTTAATAATCAAGTTCTCTTGCCATGGTTTTAGGAAATTGTTAATTAACAAATAAGATTTAACAAAATAATGATTCTCTTCCCACGATTCATATAAAAAACCCTTAAATGATTGTTACTAATGTATTCATAAACTCAACGTAGCAATGGTGACAAACACTTTAAATTATACTAATAATAGTAACAAATATTTTAAGGATGGAAGGAAATACGGAATCAAATTAGGAAGTTGTCAATGTTTGACCATGTCGTAGCATTCTAATTTACCAAGTTGTAATTTTAAAGTTCTTGCCTTTTGTAGCAAACGTAGCGGTGTTTATTGTGTTCCACATCGTGCTTGGTAACGTGCCATAAATGTATATATCCAAGCACATGTAATTAAAACATTTGTAAAAAAATAACCACTCATTGAACGTATAATAAAATGGATTTTTAAAACATATCATTAAACAGTAGAAGAGACGCTTTATTTCACATACTCAAAAAGTGCCACATACCAATGGACCAATCAGAAGCGTCGGATTAAAAGACAATTTTTAATAATAAAAAACACGGAAGGACCATTTTTGCCAACTCACCAAACTTACCCACCAACCCCACCCCCTACCTCTCACTTTCCACACATTTCGTATCACAAAAAACCCACTTTCTCTCTCTAACCATCATCAAAAACTACCATAACAAATAAAAAATAACCGCTTTTTAACCGTTCAAATCATCAATAAAACACAAAAATGGAATAATCGACGAATGCACAAGCAGATACATGAAAAAAAACGGTTCAAAATGAACCTAATGAGTATCGAAATGATGGTACGGTGATTCAAACTGCTTATTTTATTGTTATATTGTGCTTATTTATGATTTGGTGCTTATTTATCAATGTTATTGCTATTTATCAAAGAATGATACATAGGACTGATATAACAAATTTTGTATATATGGATGCACACCAAGTGTTTGATAAAATGTGTGAGTGACAAATATTTGATGATCTTGTTATCCGGTCATGCAATTTTGCTTATTAATTAAGCTGTTAGTTGTTTTTTTTTTTTTTTTAACTGCATTGGAGTGATATTTTTACTTATGATTGATGTTTTAAATCTGCTTTGTATCATACGTATAGTATCACTGGTGATAAAAAGCATTTGTAGTTATTTTATTCAGTTTTTGGTAGTAGAAGATCTGTGATGATGATAAAATAGATGTCATTCAATTTTTGGTATTATATCACTAGTGATAAAAAAATTGTAATGCATTACTTCAGTTTTTGGTAGGTTATCACTAGTGATAAAAAGCAGTTGTAGCTATTTAGTTCAGTTTTTGCTAGTAGAAGATATGCGATGATAACGAAACATTTGTAGTGACTCACTTCAATTTTAGGTAGCATATCACCAGAGATAAAACAGTTGTAGATGTCTTATTCAGATTTTGGTAGATTATCACCAGAGATAAAACAGTCGTAGATGTCTTATTCAGATTTTGGTAGATTATCACCAGAGATAAAACAGTTGTAGATGCCTTATTCAGATTTTGGTAGATTAACACCAGTGATAAATCAGTTGTAGATGTCTTATTCAGTTTTTGGTAGGTTATCACCAGTGATACCTCATATGAATGTGATATCACCAGTGATACCTCGTATGCATGTTTTCTATTTATGTCATATCTGATAAATGGTTGATGAAACAGCTTGCATATTTACAATATACAAAGTTTGATGCAATGAATGTACAAATGAGAAGTTTATTCTTTATGGTTTTAAATGCCTTTGAATTATATAAACCAGTGTGTGATTTTGAATGTATCACAGGTGATAAAACTCAAATAAACACTTGAGATGCTATAAACTAATAAATCCAGAAAAAGTATCACAAGGGATACACAGAAATTCAGATTATGGTTGAAGCAGTGATAAAGAAAAGATGAAGATTATGGTTGAAGCAGCTATGAAGAAAAGGGCAGCAGAAGAAAAGAATTAGTTGACTTCCATGCTTTTCCAAAGACAATTTATTTTCAAAGACAATTTATGTTTAAGTTTTGTGTATTTTAAATTTCTAAACAATGTTGGTTAAACTAGGATTAAGAATTTGATAAGCAAAAATCCATTGAAGCACTGCCGAGCCACGGAATGTGACGGACAACTGTCCAAGTTTGGGGTTACCTAAGAATGACGGGAGGCTCTATTAGGTCCTGAACCACATTCCCTAGTGGTGGATATTGTGCTATATTTTGTTCTGGATTTTGCGGAATCTGAATGCATCTAGGATTAGCTGATAGCTATGCAAAAAAAAAAAAAAAAAAAAAAAACGATGGTATCTTTGTATTATCTTTCATCTGGATTTTGGGAAATGAAGACAGATGCAGTTTATTATTTATGGTTTTAAATATACATGCAATTATTTTTTTGTTTTTACATGTTCTTTGCTTTTAGAATACCAGGAGATACTATCACCAGTGATACCAGTGAGGTATCACCAGTGATACCTCATATGAATGTGATATCACCAGTGATACCAGTGATATGACCAGTGATACCTCATATGAATGTTTTTTATTTATGTCATATCTGATAAATGGTTGATGAAACAGCTTGCATATTTACAATATACAAAGTTTGATGCAATGAATGTACAAATGAGAAGTTTATTATTTATGGTTTTAAATGCCTTTGAATTATATAAACCAGTGTGTGATTTTGAATGTATCACAGGTGATAAAACTCAAATAAACACTTGAGATGCTATAAACTAATAAATCCAGAAAAAGTATCACAAGGGATACACAGAAATTCAATCATTCTAATCAACAAAAAATTCATAAAAAAAAATGATGAAAACTATTTAAACACTTTAATGCTTTATCACAAGTGATAAATGTCACAAATATTCCATAAAGTCACAAAAATAAAAGAATAAACCAATAACTAAAAATCATACTTCAATTGCTCCATCAACTCCGCTTCCGCCTGCTCCATCACCACCACTTCCGCCTGCTCCATCACCTCCATTTCCGCTTGCTCCACTCCTCAGTGGACAAGTTCGCCTGTTGTGATCAGTAAACCCACAAATACCACATCCCTTCTTCTTCTTATTATTTTCCTCAAGTGCTATCTCACGCCCACTCTTAATACGATCCTTCATATATCCCTTATTACTAGCTCTTGAAGGATTGTTAACATTCTTTTTTTTAGGCTTCTTAACACCCAAAAACCGATGAACCATTTGAGCGACTGTGCGAACAGGAGTATCAATAAAATCATGATGAGCAAAAGATTGTGGTGTTTTAAGAACACTAGAAGCTGTAAAAGAAGGTAACAAAACACACAGTCAAAAGGATAACACAAAAAATAGCTTATAAAAAACATATCACTGGGGATACTACACATATATCATCAACATGCTAAACTAAATAAACAAACATATCACTGGTGATACTGCACATTTATCATCATGTTTATGAAAAGCTAAACATATCACTGGTGATACTGCCCATTTATCATCATGTTTATGAAAAGCTAAACATATCACTGGTGATACTGCACAATTATCATCATGTTTATGAAAAGCTAAACATATTTATCATCATGTTTATGAAAAGCTAAAAATATCACTGGTGATACTGCACAATTATCATCATGTTTATAAAAAAGCTAAACATATCACTGGTGATACTGCACAATTATCATCATGTTTATAAAAAAGCTAAACATATCACTGGTGATACTGCAAATTATCATCATGCTTAAGCTGTTAAAACTAAAAGCGATACTAATAAGCAATATAACACTATAATCAACAGCTTATCATCAACAAAAAAGCACAATTATAATCATGTTTAAGCTCTTAAAACTAATGGCATGACTAATAAGCAATATAACACTATAATCAACAACTTATCATCAACAAAAAAGCACAATTATAAATAAACAGACTAACAATTATCACTGGTGATACTAAACGTATATCACTGGTGATACTAAACCAGCTTATAATCATCAACTTCACAAATATCACTGGTGATACATATACGCTATAGGGCATATTCAAAACAACAATTAGACACAAAAATAGCATTCAAATGCAGTTAAAAGCATAAATTCAACTAACAACTTAATTAATAAGCAAAATTACAGAAGCAGATAACAAGATTATCAAACATTTTTTACTCACACATTTCATCAAACACTTGGTGTGCAACTTGATAAGAAGAAATGTTAACAACTTGATTCACATAATTAACAACTGATTCAACAACATTATCAACCGCAACAATATCAATCAAATCTGCTTCTGAAACAAACGCTTATTTCAGATCAAAAGAAGACATAAAAAATGATGATAATTATCGGAACAGTGATGGTGATCGGAGTGGTGATGGTGATGGTGACTGGTACGGTGATGATGAAAGGCACGATAACTGTCGATCGGAACAGTTATGGTAATCGGAGTGGTGATCGGAACACTGATGGAGATGATGAGATGATGATCGGAACAGTGATGGTGATCGGAATGGTGATGGTGATGATGATCGGAGCGATGATGATGATCGGAATGGTAATTGTGGGTGGGGATAACTGGTTATGAATGGAGGAAATGAGAGCAGAGAAAACACACACACGAAGTGTGTGAAAAAAATGAAGCGAATGAAAAAAGAAAAGAAAAGAAAAGGCTTTATATAGTTGGGAGTATTAAGGTTAAGCATATTAAATCTTAGATTAATGTATACCATTAGATCAAAATGGATGAAAGGTGAGAATTTGTCCATTAGTATGCACCAAAATAAAGGTATGCAATTGAATTTTGTCCAACAGTAGAATGCAAGAATGCATCCAACAGATTTGTCTTCAACTCTTATGTAGAATTATTTTTACGATGAATTTCCTAATAAGAAGAATCTAATTTAGGAATCCAGACTTTATTGGAAAATAATTTGGTAACGATTATAGCATGTGCAAGGTGCTAGCTTAGCGGGCCTTCATATCTTTAAGACTAATTTTTTTAGAGACCTGGGTTTATTAATTCATTTTTTTACCTTTATTATTCATAAACGTAAGACAATTTTGATTCCTACAAAAGATAAAAGTTCGAGAAGTTCTTAGATTTGACACTTTTATTTCCAAATATGTAACATACATAATGAGACATTCAACACATTTGATGTTGGCGTATGTGTCCGGACGTCATGACTTGTCCAGACCAAGCCTACGTGTCCGGACATCATATTTCGTCCGGACTACCAGCTCACCTCCGGACATGCCTACTGACAGGACCGCCGCCGTTTACACTGAGCAATCCCATCAATCGCCGCCAACGCCGCCTTTCCAGATTTTCAGGGATTGTGTTCCCCATGTGACCTGGCAACTACCTACTAGGCTAGGTCTAGGGTGGCTCGCTTAGTCCCAAGGCACAGGTAACAAGTATAGGTGTGGGTAGTATAAATACCCACACCTCATTTATGATTCGCATTCAATTTTACACCTACCACATTTACTCTCATTTTACTGTTCAACCCTCCATAATTATCAGTTACTTGCTCTCACGTCGGAGGTTGGTCTTGGGATAAAACCCAAGGCGAGTCTAACATGCGTGTTTCTTGTGTGTAGGAACTCGCAACGTCCGGAGGAATCATTCCAAAGGATACTACACAGAAGTCGGATCCACTTACAAGGTTTCACTTCAACAAATTGATGCCATCCGTGGGACCCGCTATTCAATCTACCAAAGAATTGGAATGGCTGGTCCTTCTTTTCAAACCCCTTATACCGAAGACGGAGAAGATGAAACCAATAACAATCACAACCAATATGAAACCGATAACAACCAGAACCAGCATGACACTTCGGCCGAGGACTCTCCCAGCCTCCAGGATCTGATCATTGGTCAGGTAGCATCACTAACGGAACTGATCAAAGAACATAACGCACAGGGCGGAAACACTCTTAAACCGATACGACTCAATTTTGAAGACGAAGGAAACACGAGTCGGGGAAAGGAAAAAATAGACGAGGGGAAGGAGGATGACCTTCACAAACCTTTTAAGGAGGTGTCAAGGTCACCGCTTACTCGCCGGATTGTGGAGTTCTCTGGCCCGAACCACACAATGCCACTGAACATGAAGTTCTATGATGGGTCATCGGATCCGAATGATCATCTCACCCGATTTACGGGAGCAGCCAACCAAGGGGAATGGCCAATACCTGTTTGGTGTTGCATGTTTCAGCAAACTTTGGATGGAGCAGCAGGAGGATAGTTCGAACGGTTGGAACCGGAAAGTATCGATAGCTGGAACGAGTTGAGGGAACAATTCTCAACAAGGTTTGCTCTCCGGAAGAAGTGCACAAAAGATCCAACGGAGATCACAAAAATCGTCCGGCGGGCTCATGAATCCCTTTTGGATTTCAAAGAAAGATGGACAGACGAAGCCAGCTATATCATTGGTGTACCGAAAATCATGAGGATCTTTGCCTTCATGAGGGCGCACAAATGTCCGGCCCTGGCAAAGAAATTTTCTGATAGAGTACCGCGCACAGTTACAGAAATGTTCACTAGAGTAGACGATTTCTTAAGGTCAGAGGAAGTGTATCGTAGTACGGAGTTGCCGAAGGGCGAAGGCTTTGACTCGAACAGAAAAGGGAATCAAAGCTACAGAAATGATAAACCAAGAGGAGAACGCCGAAACGATCACCGCCAAAAGAATGTGTACCACCCTTATGTTGCTCCCAGAAACAACTATAATCGCAATGACTACCCTCTTCCAGATTACCGCCGGAATGACCCTCCTAGGCAGGGTAACCATCGCTCCGGTCTAGGGTCGTTAACAAAACCCCCTAGGGAAATTCTGGCTACGGAGCACCATCTAAACCTTCCGGCCCCTCCCCCGACCGACGGTAGGCCGCGCAAGGAGAACATGGACAAGTTCTGTGAATACCACAGAGAGAAAGGGCATCTCACTAACGGCTGCTTTCAGCTAAAGAAGCAACTTGAGATCGCATTAGAATATGGAAAATTAGACCATCTTTTGAAAGATTTCAGGCAGCGGGACGCCATAAAGGGTAGGGATCAACCAAAAAGAAATGATACTAGGAAAGCCAAGGTGATCAACATGATAAGAAGTCAACCTAGGGGGGGTGGCAGAAAGAGAAGACACGGGGGAGATGATGAAGAATGGATGAATGTTCTGATAGTTTTTCCCCCCGTCATGACAGGTGATCTGTTGGAGGAACCACTCATCGTCGAAGGTGACGTTGAAGGGTATTTGGTCCGAAAGATATATGTTGATGAGGGATCCTCCGTGAACGTGATGTACGAACACTGCTTCAATAACCTTAGTTCAGACATAAAGGCAAGGCTCAAGGGGACAAGCACCTCTCTGGTAGGTTTCTCCGGGGAAACAAGTAGACCGTAGGGTAAAATTGAGGTAGACGTATGTTTCGGTGACCACGGTATGTTCCGAAAGAAGACCATGAAATTTTGTGTGGTACAATCTCCATCGCCCTACAATGTGATATTGGGCCGAACCGGGATGAAGGAACTAAGAGCCATCCCTTCGACAATTCATTCTATGATCAAGTTTCCCACACCGAAGGGAGTGGCAACTTTGGCCGCACGATCGGCTATGGTGCTGGAGTGCAGAAGGCTAGAGGAAAAATAGATGGTAGATGTACCGCAAGAGGCGGAAATTGTTAATCCAGGGATGGACAAGATGAAGGGAATTTTAGTAAACCCCACGTATCCTGAACAACTGGTCACAATAGGGATAGGGTTTTCGAGGGAATGCCGGAGACACTTAATTGAACTGTTGTGGAAGAATAAAGACATGTTTGCATGGCAACCTTCGGATATGACCGGAGTTTCGCGCCGTCTGATCAGGCACCATCTGAATGACAACGTTGCCGACACACCAATAGCTCAGAAGAAACGTAACTTGTCCTCAGAGAAAAATCAGGTGGTACTGAAGAAGGTGGATGAATGGTTGAAGGCCGAAATCGTCAGGCCGGTTTGTTACCCCACTTGGATCTCCAACCTTGTACTTGTAAAAAAGTGTGACGGAAGTTGGCGCATGTGCATTGACTTCAAAAATCTAAACTCCTCATGTTCGAAGGACTACTATCCACTCCCGAAAATCGATTGAAAGATCGAGTCAGTGGTGGGGTTCAGGTATAAATGTTTTTTAGACGCATACAAAGGTTATCACCAAGTCCAGATAGCAGAAGAGGAAGAAGAGAAGATGGCGTTTTACACAGAGCAGAGAACCTACTGCTATATCAAGATGTCGTTCGGTCTAAAGAACGCTGGAGCCACTTACCAGTGGCTCGTTGATTCGACTTTCCAGAGTCAGATCGGAAGAAATTTGGAGGCCTATGTGGATGATATGGTAATCAAGAGTAAAGGAGAAAAGGAAATGCTGGCGGATATTGCTGAAACCTTCTATAACTTACAAAAGATTAACATGAAATTAAATCCAAAGAAGTGCTCTTTGGGTGTCGAAGAAGGGAAGTTTTTAGGTTACATGGTGACCTCCGAGGGCATTAGGGTGAATCCGAGTAAGACGAAGGTAATTGCGCAAATGAAATCTCTGGCAACTCTGAAAGAAATGCAAAGTCTGAGTGTAACAACCGTGATTTTAGCAGGTTAGTCTAACTGTTGGTCCACGAATTGTATGTGGATCACTAAGTAGTCTTGAATACCTAGTAGATGGTTAGGATAAATCCGAACCAATCTAAGTGAGAAACCCTAGATGATTGTTGTTGTTAATGCGGAATCTTAACAAGAACAATGAAGAACACACAGGAATATCACTAACTTCGTATATTGAATATAATCACAATAGTGAACTCGTACAACTCACACACTTTACTAACAACCTTTAGGGATCTTTTATAACACAAGGAAACCCTAATACTAACCGACTCAGAAGATATTCACAAATCTTCTATAAAGATACTTACAAGTTTTGTATCTTTTCCTAACTTATCTCTAACAGACTTTCCTATCTACACGACCAGACTTAACTTTATAAGTCAACCAGACTTAAACATACTACCAGACTTAACTTTACATTACCAGACCTAATTACAAAGACAGACCTAACTCCGATATACTACCAGACCTAAGTTGTCTTTTCTTGATTCGTATTATAATTCCTAACAATCCTCCCCTAACTTGATCTTCATGCTTCATGAACTTCAAGTTCTTCTGATTAAGCCTTCTGAGGATTGAATCTTGAACACTTTGAACTGTATTTAGGTCTTGATCCCTTCTAGAAGCTTGAATCTTGATAAGCTCTTCTGATAGGGTCTTTGCAGCAACATTGACTATATGTACATCAAATTCATTTAAGTTCCAGACTATTCTCATCACTTCCAAATGTGTTACCATCTGTGAGAGGTGAATCATTGAAAATGTAATGGATTTTAAATCTCTTTACCAATAGCCATTACCACTGGAGTAGCCAATGTTTTGGTGTGTAAGACCATGGTACATTAATAACCATATGATTTTAGTAATTATAATACGAATCAAGAAAAGACAACTTAGGTCTGGTAGTATATCGGAGTTAGGTCTGTCTTTGTAATTAGGTCTGGTAATGTAAAGTTAAGTCTGGTAGTATGTTTAAGTCTGGTTGACTTATAAAGTTAAGTCTGGTCGTGTAGATAGGAAAGTCTGTTAGAGATAAGTTAGGAAAAGATACAAAACGTGTAAGTATCTTTATAGAAGATTTGTGAATATCTTCTGAGTCGGTTGGTATTAGGGTTTCCTTGTGTTATAAAAGGATCCCTAAAGGTTGTTAGTAAAGTGTGTGAGTTGTACGAGTTTACTATTGTGATTATATTCAATATACGAAGTTAGTGATATTCCTGTGTGTTCTTCATTGTTCTTGTTAAGATTTCGCATTAACAACAACAATCATCTAGGGTTTCTCACTTAGATTGGTTCAGGTACTTGAGGACCTTTCTTACCATACACAAAGAGTGAATCATCTAACTCTTCTTTTTCAAGAGGAGTATAGTCATCACTCAAAGGTGGTGGTACTCCCTTAAAGTCACCAGTCTTAACAAACCTATTATACAAAGGCTTATCAGTATAGTCCTCTTCTTTATTCTTAAATATAGCCTTATTCTCATTTTCCTCATATCCTAAGCCACATTTTTTATTTGACTTAATTTGAGAATCCCAACACTTAAACAAGTTATTATTTGAATTGTTCCACTGATCTACCCTTTTTCTCAACTCGTCCCTCTCCTTCTGAATTTTAAGGCCCAACTGTCTATACCTTTTAAGCTTTTCATCTTGTTCATATATTTTATTAGCTTGAAAGTATAGTTTTTCATTTAAAGCAGCATGTTGGTTTTGAAGGGTGACCTTTTGTGCCTCTAATGTTTTTACAGCATTTTTATGTGCTAATAGATTTACTTCTAGGTCACCTATTTGTTCTAGCTGCTCATCACACAAAGCCTTAACATGATTATATGAGTCAGTGCATAATTTAGAGCATAATGATACCTCATTACCAATGGCCATGAGAGCATGATCAGACTCCTCATTTACTCTTGGATGCTCACCCCAGTTGACTCCTCCAGCTTCCATTGTCAGCAGGCTCATCTGATTCTTTTCCATCTTCCCATCATCATCTCTTTTCCCATCAGCAGACTTCTTCTCTGGACAATCTCTTGAAAAATGTCCATGCTTGTGACAGTTGTAGCATTCAACTGTCCTCTTTGTGTATCCCACTGGTGATTTGTTATTGAAGTTGATGGTCCTTCCATATTGCTTCTGAAATCGTTTGACCCTTAAAGCAACCATGGCAATGTGCCATTTTATGTCCATCTCCTCAACTTCAGCATCATTAATCTGTTCTAGGTCTTCACTAATAAAGCTTTCATCTTCCGTTTGATTGGCAAAGAAAGAATGTATCACCTCATCAGTAAAACTTGAAGCAGACCTTTCACTTGAAGGAGTTTCATAGATACCAGACCTAACATTACCAGATTTAACCTTGTAAGTACTGCTTTTGTTTTGTGACACAAAAGCAGCGTTTGATGAACTGGTTGAAGCCTGAGTATTGTTACTGATGTCCCTTTCAAACATCCTGAGATTATTGTATAGGTCATCAGGTGTCATTGAATCTACTTCCTCCTTAATCCTCATCGCCACAGATACATTGCCCCATTCTGATGGTAAAGATCTAAGGAACTTGTGGTTTGCATCCTCATTTGAAACTGCTGCACCATGAACTTCCAGTTGTGTTAACAGATGTTGAAATCTGTCATAGCCCTTCTCCAAACCTTCAGTCTTTGAAACACTGAATGTCTCAAATTGCTGTTTAAGAACAGCCTTTTGCATCTTCTTGGAGTTTGCATTGCCTCCAAATCGTTTCTTGATTGCCTCCCACATCTCCTTAGCATCAAGGATGCCATGAAACCTTTGTAGATGCTCCTTAGGAATAGCCATAAGAAGCAAGGTTCTGGCCTTCTTTTCCTTCTCCACAGCCCTAATCTCTTCAGCAGATACTGGTGGCATTATTCTGATCTGCCCATCATTCCCTTGTGAAATTCTTTTCTTAGAATTTCCCTTTTGAATAACCTTCCATACATCACTATCAATGTACTCCAGAAAATGTTCCATCTCCATGGCCCATATATCATACTCTTCTCTTTTCAGTAATGGAAGTTTTATGTTTGAGATTGTGGTTGTGGAAGGGATGGGTTGTTGTTGTGTTTGGGAGTTACTGGTTTCGGTTTTTCCTTCATCTTCATGGTTTGACTTCTCATCCTCACTGTTATGGATTGAGAAAGTTTCAGGCTTATCGAATTCAGACATTGTGTAGGGTGATTTGAGTGAGAATTAGGTTTTAGTGTTCTTCGAATTCAGAGTCTCTCGCCTTGCTTTGATACCACTTGTTGGTCCACGAATTGTATGTGGATCACTAAGTAGTCTTGAATACCTAGTAGATGGTTAGGATAAATCCGAACCAATCTAAGTGAGAAACCCTAGATGATTGTTGTTGTTAATGCGGAATCTTAACAAGAACAATGAAGAACACACAGGAATATCACTAACTTCGTATATTGAATATAATCACAATAGTGAACTCGTACAACTCATACACTTTACTAACAACCTTTAGGGATCCTTTTATAACACAAGGAAACCCTAATACTAACCGACTCAGAAGATATTCACAAATCTTCTATAAAGATACTTACACGTTTTGTATCTTTTCCTAACTTATCTCTAACAGACTTTCCTATCTACACGACCAGACTTAACTTTATAAGTTAACCAGACTTAAACATACTACCAGACTTAACTTTACATTACCAGACCTAATTACAAAGACAGACCTAACTCCGATATACTACCAGATCTAAGTTGTCTTTTCTTGATTCGTATTATAATTCCTAACACTAACTATTAGTTTCGATCAATTTAATTTTTGCTTGGTGTGACTTAAGTGTTTTGTGTGGCATATGTGTCATAAATGTGTGCTTTGGCACTAAATCCCTTTGTGTGACTCTATTGGTGTGTCTTGAGTAGTGTGGTTTTGAATAAGTTCATTTTGTTCACTTTGGTGACGTGGAAATGACTTGTACGGTTTTGTGTTCAGGGTTTTTGCGTAATGAGTTGTGTTCAAGTTTGTGAGCGTTGGTGAGTTAAGAGGTGTTCGGTTTTATGGGTTATTTTAATAACGAGTGTGAAATTCTATTTTTGAAAACTTTGTTTTGAAAATGATAATTATTCAAGTTGTCGTAAAATGAAGGATTACCGCGTAAGATGTTAGGTTTCGGTATAGGCTTTTATAAAATAACGAAAACACAAGGTTTTAAGTGTAATAATTAATATTGAAAAAAAAATAAAAAATAAAAAAATGTATATATATAGGGGAGGCGGCCGATTTGGGTTTTAGGGGGGGGGGGAAGGAAACAAATTTTAGTCTAATTATAATTACTAATTAAAAGGGTTATCTAGAATGATCATAGGGCAGTATAAATACAAAACCATAACCTCCTCACCTCTTTTTTTTGAGAGTTCGGTCGACCAAAGGGGAGGAACAAGAAGAAAAAATTAGGGTTTCATTATTGTGAAGAAAAACAAGCTTAAGGTATGCCTAGTGATCCCTAATTCATTTAATTATTGATTTGATTCATGTAATACAAGTTATGATGGATCTAGGGTTTATGTTTACTTCTGTAAATTAATGATATATAACATGTTGGGATCAATAATTAGTAATATTATGATGATTGGTGACGAGATTAGGGTATAAAACATGTTAGTTATTTAGTTAGGGTTTGGACAGATTCATAAGGCTGTAAAGATACGAAGATATTTAATAGATGGAGATGAGTTATTACATAAATCTTGAGTCTAAATTGTAGTTCAGAGAACGTGCTTTCCAAAAAGTCCGGTCATGATTGATTTCGAGGTCGGGAAGTCAGTATAATGATTTTTACAAGTAAAGGTGTCAAAACAGTTAAACCGGGACAGATTTAGGTTAAAAGTATTGAGGTCAAAAGTGGTTTTAAAGTGTAATTTGGGTTAGCCCTTCTGGCGAAATTGAGTTCTATATTCCCTTTGACTTCCACGCGAAGGGTATGGGTTAATAAGTTGTGCAAATATGTTTGTTAGGTCAAAACATTTTGGTGTGCGTTCAGATCTGAATCTGGATAGTTTTTATGTTTGAGTTTTCAAAGAGCACTTGTGTGTGTTTTTAGTGCATTGCCTTCTGGGATAAGCTTTTATGCTCATGAAGGACCATGGTGAATTTTTGGTGTGAGTTTTAGAGCTTATTTTTTTGTGATTTCATGTGGGTAAAAGTACCCCAAAAATCTGCGTATTCTAAAAAAGTGTATGCAAGGGATTTAGTGAGTGTAAGTGTTTGGTAGTGGTTAGTATGGAGTCTAGGTGACCCATGGTGGTTTACATGAACCTTAGACATCCATCGTATGTGTGTTACATGGACTATAGCTTTTAGCTTGGTTGCGTGTAATGTGATCTTATTTTTGTTGTATAGATTTGTGATTGATAATTTGGAAGCTGCAAAGTTTGAGGTGAGTTTCATATCCCATTTTTACTTTGTTTTAACTTGGGATGGGAATGATGCTTGTGTTCAAATATTTTTGAGTCACTGTGATTATGTGGTCGTAAATGCATGGACTTGTAAGTGTTATTATACGTGTATTGCATGTTATGAGATTATTGTGTTTTGATTCTGTGTGGTCCATTTGGAGGGTAGCTATGCTCCCATTATCCAATTGGAGAGTAGTAGCTCTACTCACTATTATTCTGTGTGGTCTGATCAGAGGGTATGGTTTACCCATTATTGTGAACTTGGATCGTGGGCGCGTTCCGTCCCAATTGATGTTGGATATTGCTATTTGGATCGTGGGCACGTTCCGTCCCTTATGTCCCTTAAGTGGTATGTTGGTTGAATGACTGAGATTGCATGCTATCTAGTATAATGACTAGTCTTACTGTCCTGCTATGTTTTATAATCACAGTGAACTAGTTGCCTGAGATATATTGTGTGTCTTAAACCTATGAACCTCACCAACATTATGTTGACGTTTTTAAGCATCATTTTCAGGTGAGCATTCTAAGGCTAAAGTAGAGGGAAGCGACTAGAAGAGACTTAGTTGCATTTGAGAACGATTTATCTTTATGTTTTGATTTGAATATGTTTGATTTCGATTGTGATACTTTAATGTCTTTCGGCTAGTACTTTATGTTCTATTGAAGATACCTTTTGGAGAGTTGTTTTGGTTATTTTCTTTTGGGGTATCGTTACGACACTTCGTGTTTGTACTTTGCTCTATTTATGTGAATGTAGTAATTCTCTATTTAGATACCATGTGTTGTGATGATATCCATGAAGTTACACTCGCATTTCTGCCTTGGCGAGGTGTGACAGAGTGGTATCAGAGCCAGGTTATAGAGAAGTAGGTGGTTGAACCTAGACTATAATCTAGGAGTCCCTCATATAGTTGCATTTAGGGCTTATGTATAAGTATGGTATTTTATATGTCTGTTTTTCTTAAGTCTATGAGAGGTTTTGTCGAGTTTTGGACGCCTATTGAACCCCTATACTTAGTATTATATATGTCACTCTTAGCATGGCACCTCTCGCTCGTAGCAAGTTTCGTTGGACTATCGTTGTCGCTACTGGTTGCAAGAGGATTGGTAGCTTGAAACGGGCTAACAAGAGGATATTAGTTCCTGCTAGCATGTGTCCATGTAAGATCGAGGTGAATATGACTTTAGTGAACGTGGGTTGAAAGGAGATAGAAAGGTACGAGACAAAGGTGACCAATAAAGACGGCTACATTATTAGGTACCGTGGAAAGTGTCCCAAATTCCTAGAAGATGGAGGAGAGGTTTGGGCTGAGACTCATAATCTGTATGGGTTTGTGGACCGTATAAAGGAGGAAGAAAGGAACCTCAAGAGGGGTTTTGCCAGTCGTCCACTACCACAGAACGAGGGAAACCGGAATGGATGGATAAGTGAAGAGGAAGAGTACGAAGTGGATTCAGATCTAGAGTCTACGGCAAGTAGTAGATTTAATCCGAGTTGAATGAAAGGGGCAAACGTTAGGGTGGAGCTCGAGCCGTGTGCGATTCTGTTTGGTTTAGTGTTATGTTTTGGGATATCTTCTGTTGACTTTTGATGTTTGGTATTATGTTGGATCGCGAATTCCTTTGAATTCCAGGATTTTACCCAAGTAATTAATAATAAGGCTTGAGCGAGTTTGAATATTTTATGTGTGTGATATGTGATTAATGGGCATATTATATTAATTTTTGAGTTTGTGTATCTATAATTGTGGGGTGTTATTATTGTTAGGCGTGGTATTGGAAGCGAGTACACATGTGAAAGGATACATCTATAATTATGGGTGGCCAACATAATTATAAATGTATCACGACACATGTGGACTTATGGTCAATGCTACGTTGACCAATGATGACATGCTTAAGTGTAGTAGGATTAAGTTTAACCTTGATATTTGTGTTAATTGTCCCATTTGATGGGGAGTACTTGTGTTAAGTATGAATATGTATTCGTGAACTTCGTGAACGGCGCCTAATGGTATCAATGATCTGCGTGTTCAGGAAATGGCACCAAAAAGATCGAGACGCCCTTTTTCTAAGTCACCAATGAATGGAGCCTACCGTACGCCGAAGAAGCGAAAGCAGATGCCCACTATTGGAGATAGTAACCCCATCTTCCAACAAATGATTAATCAACAACTGGAAGCTCTATTGCCAGAGATTGTTAGCCATGTGAGCGCACAGATGGGTGATGGTGCTCAACCTAATGGTGCTGGAAGTGGTGGGGGTGGCAACAACGGATGCTCCTACAAAGAGTTTATGGCTTGTAAGCCCAAAGAGTACGATGGTAAGGGTGGTGCAATAGCGCTCACTCGATGGATAGAGAAGATGGAAGCAGTAATGGATATTAGTGGCTGTACTGAAGCCCAAAAAGTCAAGTATGCAGCAAGTTCTCTGATCAATAAGGCTTTGACTTGGTGGAACACGCAAGTCCAAGCTAGGGGTAGAGTTGCTGCGATGGGAATAACTTGGGAAGATTTCAAAGCCTTGATGGTGGAGGAGTTTTGCCCAAGAAATGAGATGCAGAAATTAGAGGAAGAATTTTGGAACCATGCAATGGTTGGAGCTAATCACGCGGGGTATACTGACAGGTTCCATGAGTTAGCTAAGTTGGTCCCTCACTTGGTAACTCCTGAGTCGAAACATATCGATAAATACATTCGTGGGTTGGTCCCACAGATTCGTAGCATGGTTAGGGCTACAGAACCCATGACACTCCAGAGTGCTATTCAGAAGGCTGGAGCACTAACTGATGAAGCGGTTGGGAGTGGGGTACTCGCGAAGACAAGTGAGAAAAGGAAGGAGGAGACTGAAGCAGGTAAGCAGGTTAGTTCTGGTGCTGACAATAAGAGAACAAAGAATGGGAGAGGGTTTGTAGCAGTGAATCCTGTGGTGGCAGCAAGTCCTGTGATGGCAGCTACTCCGGCTGTGACAGGAAACACGGACAGAAGGGGGTACACTAGTTCTGCTCCCAAATGTGTTAAATGCAATGGTTATCATCATGAGCAGGCTGCGTGTCGTACGTGCTTCAGGTGTAACAAACCTGGACACTTTGCTAGAGAATGTCGTACGGTGATTACTCAAGCGACTCCAATCGACTCGGTTGGCGCAAGGTATAATCGTAGGGCGTGTTATGAGTGTGGAAGTACGGATCATCTCTGAAATGTGTGTCCCAAGCTGAACAGGGCACCTGGTCAGGCGGGAAACAGGTTGTCCATTGAAGGAGGCCAAGGGCAAGGGTACAACAAGAATTTGATACGGGTGCGGATTACTGCTTTGTGTCTACTGAATTTGCTAAATTGTTGAATGTTGAACCTAGTGAACTTAGGTCTAGTATTGTGATTGAGATAGCTAGCGGTAGGGAGGTAGAGGTTGACAAGGTTATTCGTGGGTGTACTATAGTGTTAGAGGGCATTCCGTTTATGATTGACTTGATACCTTTTGGACATGGGAGTTTTGATGTGGTAATAGGGATGAACTGGTTGTCTAAACATAAGGCCGAGGTTGTATGCCATGAAAAGGTAGTTCGTATTCCTTTAGAGAGTGGTGTTATACTTCAGATACAAGGAAAATGCTTAAGGAATGATTTGAAATCCCTTAAGAATGCGAAATCCAAAGAACTTAAAATAGAAGAGATTCCTGTGGTGTGCGAATTTCCTGGCGTTTTTCCTGAAGACTTTTCTGGGTTGCCTCCAATCCGTCAAGTTGAATTCCGTATTGAATTGATTCCTGGAGCGGCACCTGTGGCAAAATCCCCATATCGTTTAGCACCCTATGAGATGCAGGAGTTGTCCGAGCAATTGCAAGAACTTCAGGATAAGGGGTTTATCCGACCCAGTCACTCTCCGTGGGGAGCACCTGTGTTATTTGTTAAGAAGAAAGATGGTTCATTCCGGATGTGTATTGACTATCGAGAATTGAATAAGTTAACTGTTAAGAATCGGTATCCTCTTCCTAGAATTGATGATCTCCTTGACCAGCTGCAAGGTTCTCGATTCTTTTCGAAGATGGATCTACGTTCTGGTTATCATCAGTTAAGAGTGTATGAGGAGGATATTCCGAAGACTGCTTTTAGGACTCGTTATGGACACTTTGAGTTTACGGTTATGCCATTTGGGTTGACAAATGCACCTGCGGTATTCATGGATCTAATGAATTGCATTTGTAAGCCTTATTTGGATAAATTTGTGATAGTGTTCATCGATGATATATTAGTCTACTCTAAGACTGAGAAGGAGCATGGAGAGCATTTGAAGTTGGTCCTTAAATTGCTGGAGAAGGAGAAGTTGTACGCTAAGTTTTCAAAATGCGAGTTTTGGCTTAGAGAGGTACATTTTCTTGGTCATTTAGTTAATAGTGAAGGTATACATGTAGACCCTGGAAAGGTCGAAGCGGTCAAGAATTGGAAGGCTCCTACGACGCCGTCAGAGATACGCTCCTTTTTAGGATTGGCAGGGTATTATAGACGATTTATCAAAAAAATTTCGAAGATTGCCAAACCCCTCACATTGTTGACCCAGAAGAATAAGAAGTATGTCTGGGGAGAGGAGCAAGAGAGAGCTTTTCAAACATTAAAGGATAATTTGTGCAATGCACCTATTCTGGCACTTCCAGACAGACCAGATGACTTTGTGGTGTATTGTGATGCGTCGAAACAAGGTTTTGGATGTGTACTAATGCAGAGAGGGAAAGTGATAGCCTATGCATCCCGACAACTCAAGATTCATGAGATGAATTACACCACCCATGATTTAGAGCTTGGTGCGGTAGTGTTCACCCTCAAAAATTGGAGACATTATCTGTATGGCACAAAGAGTGTTGTTTTTACGGATCATAAGAGTCTTCAGCATATCTTCAGTCAGAAGGAGCTGAATATGCGACAGAGAAGATGGATTAAATTGTTTAGTGATTATGATTGTGAGATTCACTATCATCCTGGAAAGGCGAATGTGGTGGCTGATGCGTTGAGTAGAAAGGAGAGGATTAAGCCTAAGCGTGTGCGAGCTATGTGCATGACCTTGCAATCGGGAATCAAGAGGAAGATATTGGCAGCACAAGAGGAAGCCCTCAAGGATGAAAACGCAACAGCTGAGATGCTGTGTGGGTTGGATCAACAAATGGAGAAAAAGGAGGATGGTGGATTATATTTCTTGGATCGGATATGGGTTCCGATGGTGGGAGATGTAAGAAGGTTGATCATGGACGAGGCTCATAAAACGAGATACTCAATTCATCCAGGATCTGACAAGATGTATTACGATCTTAGAGATGCTTATTGGTGGCCAGGAATGAAGAGGGAAATAGCCGAGTATGTTAGTAAGTGTCTGACTTGTTTGAAAGTTAAGGCTGAACATCAGAAACCCTCTGGATTACTACAACAACCGCCGATCCCTGAGTGCAAATGGGAGAATATAACGATGGATTTTATTACCAAGTTGCCTCGAACAAGTAATGGGCATGACATGATATGGGTCATAGTGGACAGGCTAACGAAGTCTGCACATTTTCTGGCCATTCGTGAGGATTATAAGATGGAGAAGCTGGCAATAATTTATATCAATGAGATTGTGTCACGACATGGTGTGCCAGTGTCTATTATATCTGATCGCGACAGTAGGTTTACCTCGCGGTTCTGGCAGTCGCTACAGAAGGCTTTGGATACACGTTTGGATATGAGTACAGCTTATCATCCACATACGGATGGGCAAAGTGAACGAACAATTCAGACTCTAGAAGATTTACTTAGAGCATGTGCTATCGATTTTGGAGGAATCTGGGATACTCATTTACCTTTAGCTGAGTTCTCTTATAATAACAGCTATCATTCTAGTATTAGGTGTGCGCCATTTGAAATGCTGTATGGGAGGAAATGTAGATCACCTGTTCAGTGGGCAGAGGTTGGGACAAGCCAACTAATTGGTCCTGAACTAGTACAAGAGACTACGGATAAGGTTTTTCAGATTAAGGAAAGACTTAAGGCAGCAAGGGATCGCCAAAAGAGTTATGCGGATAATCGCCGTAAGCCTTTAGAGTTTAGTGTTGGTGATCTTGTGATGCTAAAAGTGTGTCCTTGGAAGGGTGTTGTGCGTTTTGGTAAGAAAGGCAAATTAGCACCGAGATATGTAGGACCGTTTGAGATAACGGAAAGGATTGGACTTGTGGCATATCGGCTGAAATTACTTGAGGAGTTAAGTGGTGTACATGAAATGTTTCACGTATCTAATTTAAAGAAATGTTTGGCGGATGCTAGTCTGCATGTGCCATTAGATGAGATTAAAGTTGACAAGACCCTTCATTTTGTCAAAGAACCTGTTGAGATTATGGACCGAGAGGTCAAGAGTTTGAAGCGTGGTAAGATAGCTTTAGTAAAGGTGCGTTGGAATTCGAAGCGTGGTCCTGAGTTTACTTGGGAACGCGAGGATCAGATGAGGTCTAAGTACCCAAATTTGTTTGCTGATGTGGTTGGTGAGACAAGTAGCTAAATCTCGGGATGAGATTTCCCTAAGTGGGGGATGATGTAACAACCGTGATTTTAGCAGGTTAGTCTAACTATTAGTTTCGATCAATTTAATTTTTGCTTGGTGTGACTAAGTATTTTGTATGGCATATGTGTGATAAATGTGTGTTTTGGCACTAAATCCCTTTGTGTGACTCTATTGGCGTGTCTTGAGTAGTGTGGTTTTGAATAAGTTCATTTTGTTCTCTTTGGTGACGTGGAAATGACTTGTATGGTTTTGTGTTCGGGGTTTTTGCGTAATGAGTTGTGTTCAAGTTTGTGAGCGTTGGTGAGTTAAGAGGTGTTCGGTTTTATGGGTTATTTTAATAACGAGTGTGAAATTCTATTTTTGGAAACTTTGTTTTGAAAATGATAATTATTCAAGTTTTCGTAAAATGAAGGATTACCGCGTAAGATGTTAGGTTTCGGTTTAGTCTTTTATAAAATAACGAAAACACAAGGTTTTAAGTGTAATAATTAATATTGAAAAAAAATAAAAAAAAATGTATATATATAGGGGAGGCGGCCGATTTGGGTTTTAGGGGGAAAGGAACAATTTAGTTAATTATAATATAATTAAAAGGGTTATCTAGAATGATCATAGGTAGTATAAATACAAAACAAACCCCTCACCTCTTTTTTGAGGTTCGGTCGACCAAAGGGAGGAAAAGAAAAAAAATAGGTCATTTTGTGAAGAAAAAACAAGCTTAAGGTATGCCTAGTGATCCTTATTCATTTAATTATTGATTTGATTCATGTAATACAAGTTATGATGGATCTAGGGTTTATGTTTACTTCTATAAATTAATGATATATAACATGTTGGGATCAATAATTAGTAATATTATAATGATTGGTGACGAGATTAGGGTATAAAACATGTTAGTTATTGAGTTAGGGTTTGGACAGATTCATAAGGCTGTAAAGATACAAAGATATTTAATAGATGTAGATAAGTTATTACATGAATCTTGATTCTAAATTGTAGTTCAGAGAACGTGCTTTCCAAAAAGTCCAGCTACGATTGATTTCGAGGCCGGGAAGTCAGTCTAATGATTTTTACAAGTAAAGGTGTCAAAACAGTTAAACCGTGACAGATTTAGGTTAAAAGTATTAAGGTCAAAAGTGGTTTTAAAAGTGTAATTTGGGTTAGCCCTTCTGGAGAAATTGAGTTCTATATTCTCTTTGACTTCCACGCGAAGAGTATGCGTTAATAAGTTGTTCAAATATGTTTGTTAGGTCAAAACATTTTGGTATGCGTTCAGATCCGAATCTGGATAGTTTTTATTTTTGATTTTTCAAAACCGGCTTCTTAAAAGAAACCGGTGTCTTTACTAATATTCTAAGACCGGTTTTTTTTTGCTGAACCGGTTTTTCTTAATTTTTATATTAAAGAGAGTGGTTATTCTATGACAACCGATTTTTTACACTTTCCCTACCCCATATTTTTTACAATAGGAACTGGTTATTATATAACCGGTTTCTATTAGGGGATGTTTATGTTCTTTTTTGTGATAGTGGTCCCATTTTTACTTTGTTTTAACTTGGGATGGGAATGATGCTTGTGTTCAAATATTTTTGAGTCACTGTGATTATGTGGTCGTAAATGCATGGACTTGTAAGTGTTATTATACGTGTATTGCATGTTATGAGATTATTGTGTGGTGATTCTGTGTGGTCCATTTGGAGGGTAGCTATGCTCCCATTATCCAATTGGAGAGTAGTAGCTCTACTCACTATTATTCTGTGTGGTCTGATCAGAGGGTATGGTTTACCCATTATTGTGAACTTGGATCGTGGGCGCGTTCCGTCCCAATTGATGTTGGATATTGCTATTTGGATCGTGGGCACGTTCCGTCCCTTATGTACCTTAAGTGGTATGTTGGTTGAATGACTAAGATTGCATGCTATCTAGTATAATGACTAGTCTTACTGTCCTGCTATGTTTTATAATCACAGTGAACTGGTTGCCTGAGATATATTGTGTGTCTTAAACCTATGAACCTCACCAACATTATGTTGACTTTTTTAAGCATCATTTTCAGGTGAGCATTCTAAGGCTAAGGTAGAGGGAAGCGACTAGACGAGACTTAGTTGCATTTGAGAATGATTTATCTTTATGTTTTGATTTAAATATGTTTGATTTCGATTGTGATACTTTAATGTCTTTCGGCTAGTACTTTATGTTCTATTGAAGATACCTTTTGGAGAGTTGTTTTGGTTATTTTCTTTTGGCGTATCGTTACGACACTTCGTGTCTGTACTTTGCTCTATTTATGTGCATGTAGTAATTCTCTATTTAGACACCATGTGTTGTGATGATTTCCATGAAGTTACACTCGCGTTTCCGCCTTGGCGAGGTGTGACACTGAGTGGCAAGCTGGCGGCTCTCAATAGGTTTTTGGCAAAGTCAACTGAAAGATCCCTTCCATTCTTTGAAACTTTGAAAAATATCACCAAGGAGAATAAGGAGGGGTATAAGTGGGCCAAAGAAGCCGAATAGGCATTCCAGTCACTCAAGAAGATGATACTAGACCTCCCGTCCTTGTCAACGCCCAAGGCAAAAGAAGTTTTATATGTTTATCTCGCGGCGGCGAAGGATGCAATCAGTTTGGTTCTGTTAACCGAGAGGGATGGAAAGCAATTGGCTGTTCATTATGTAAATGAACACTACAAGAGGCCGAAAGAAATTATGCGATGGTCAAAAAGTTAGCGTTGTCACTATTACACATGTCCAGAAGGTTAAGAAGGTATTTTGAGGCTCACCCTATCCAATTTATAACGGATCAACCTATAAAGCAGATTTTGAATAAACCGGAGGCATCCGAGAGGTTGGCCAAGTTTGCCATAGAGTTGGGAGCTTACAACATAACCTATGTACCAAGAAACGCGGTAAAGGAGCAAGTTCTAGCGGATTTCATCTCGAAAATCCCAGTCGGAGCGGAAGAAGAACATCTAGGGAAACCAGGGAAAGAAGTCCATGATATCTCCGATCCAGAAGAATGGATAATGTACACGGACAGGGCATCTAACAAGAAGGGTGTTAGGAAATTAAGCCATAGCAGTTAGAACTGTTGAAGATAGCAGTTAGGACTGTTGAAGATGGAAGTTAGTACTGCTGAAGAGTATTGAAGACATAAGCAGTTAGGACTGTTGAGTGAAGAAGTTTGTACTGTTTATGATTTATGTAATAGATAATTATGGAAAAGATATTGTGTATATCTTATACGTTTTAGTTGATAGTTATCTTGTAAAGGAATCCTTGGTCTATAAAAGGATTGCTTAGGTTAAAGTTTAGAGATACACATAGACGTATTATAGAGATTCAAGGTTGTAAACTCTAGTGATAGGAGATCACTCGTATTATTGTTCTAATAATATTGAATCGTTGAAGTTCATTATTCTGTGTTAATTCATTGTTACATTCAAACCATACAAAACACAAACACATAAAGTCTTCTAAGTGCTAGCTAGTAAATTCCGCGTGCTAGACTAAGTATAATTCTTAGTATCACATCTAATACAAGGCGTGTGTGTAGATCCGGTCAAAGGGGTCCGGAGCAGGTCTTGTATTGATCGGACCTTGTTAAACTGAACACATGTATGCTCTCCGCCTCAATTTTAAAAGCACCAATAACGAGGCAGAATATGAGGCACTTCTCGCAGGTTTGCGACTCGCTAAAAAGATGAACGTGAAAGCATTGGAGGTCAGGGTAGACTCCAAGCTGGAAGCAAGTCAGATAAACGGAGACTTCACGGCGACCAAGGAAAGTATGATAAAATATTTGGCACAGGCAAAGGAATACATTGGCAACTTCAAAAAATTCAAAATTCACAACATACCGGGGGCACAAAATCAAAAGGCGGATGTGCTAAGCAAGTTAGCCTCGGTAGCTTTTAATCATCTAACCAAAAAGATTCTTGTCGAAGTGTTGGAAAAGCCTTCGACCGAAGAAAAGCAGGTTGGGGCGATTGTAGAAGAAGAAGAAGATAACTGGATGACACCAATCATCCGGTGTCTAGAAGAAGGTGTATGGCCGGAAGACCCTAGTGATAGGAGATCACTCGTATTATTGTTCTAATAATATTGAATCGTTGAAGTTCATTATTCTGTGTTCATTCATTGTTACATTCAAACCATACAAAACACAAAAACATAAAGTCTTCTAAGTGCTAGCTAGTAAATTCTGCGTGCTAGACTAAGTATAATTCTTAGTATCACATCTAACACAAGGCGTGTGTGTAGATCCGGTCAAGTGGTATCAGAGACAGGTTGCTGATACTTAGATTTAGAAGATCCGAGAAGAACAAAGATGGACATGGAAACAACACCAACCACAACTAACATTGCTGCTAAGCTTCCTATGCTTAAACCTAATGAGTTCGACATGTGGAGACTTCGTATTGAGCAGTTTTTCCAAGTGCAAGACTATGCACTTTGGGAGATCATTGAAGAAGGAAACTCTTTTACACCAGTAACAACAACAACTCTTGTTGAAGAAAAATCTGAGACTACAGTGCAGACAAAGCCAACCACTAATGAAGAGAAGGCAAGGCACAAGAATGATGTTAAGGCTAGAAGTTTGCTTCTAATGACTATTCCCAATGACCAGTTGCTGAATTTTAGTAAGTTCAAGTGTGCTAAAACCCTTTTTGAAGCTATTGTTGCAAGATATGGTGGGAATGAAGCCACCAAGAAAACCCAGAAGACCCTTCTCAAGCATCAGTTTGAGAATTTTACAGCGACAAGCAATGAGTCGTTGGATCATATGTTCAATAGGCTTCAAAAGCTGGTGAGTCAATTGGCTGTTCTAGGAATTGAGATGCCTCAGGAAGATCTCAACTCCAAATTTCTGAGGAGTCTACCAGCTGAATGGGCTATGCATGTGGTTGTATGGAAAAACAAGCCTGATATAGATTCCATGAGCTTAATGGATCTCTATAGCAACTTCAAGATAGTTGAACATGATATTAAGAAGTCTGCTGGATCAAGCTCAAGCTCAAGCTCAGGGAATTTGGCCTTTGTATCAACTCCCAGTTCCTCAAGTCCAGATGAAGAAGTGCAAGTTGCTGGAGCAGTTGGTACTGCTAGTGCAAACCTTGGTACTGCTAGCACCTCAAGCAGTACTAGTGGACTTTTGAATGATGATACTTATTGTGCTTTCTTGACTACTCAGCACAATGGAAGTATGTTGACTTATTCAGATCTTCAAGAGATTGATGAAGATGATATTGAAGAGATGTATATCAAGTGGCAGCTCTCTCTTCTCAGCTTGAGAGCTAGGAGATTCTTGAAGAAGACTGGCAAGAAGATTGTCATAAACAGTAATGATGTTGCAGGGTATGACAAATCCAAGATTGAGTGCTTCAACTGCCACAAGAAAGGTCATTATTCAAGGGAGTGCAGATTGTCAAGCCAACAAGATGGAAAGAGCAGAGCATATGGAAACAAGTCAAGGGTTGTGGAGGTTACTGATTCAAGCTCGAAAGCCATGGTTGCCATTGATGGCTTAGGATTTGACTGGAGCTACATTGCAGAGGAGGAAGCAGAAGCATCTACAGAGGTTGCTCTCATGGCATTCTCAGATTCTGAGGTACAAGTTTCAAAATGTTCTAAATCTTGTGAAGCTTTAAAAGATCTAGAAACACTTAAGACAAGATATGAGAATCAGAGAAAAGAGTTAGTTGAAACTGCTTTTAGCTTAGCAAATCATAAAAGAGCTTTAGCTATGTTAGAAGAACAAATTGTTCATTATAAAAGTAATGAGTCTAAGTTTTCTGATGATATGATTATTGTTAAGAGAGACTTAATGTTTAGAGAGAATGAGATTACTGTGTTAAAACATGAGCTAGAACAGGTTAAGAAAGCTAAGGAGAACATTCAGATGAGTGTAGACACACTAGAATACACATCAAAAGGTGTTCAAAAGATAATTGAGTGTCAGATCCTTAATAAAGCTAAGTCAGGCCTAGGATATAAGTCAGTTCCACCTCCCTATAGAGGAATTTCAACACCCCCAGGCGTAGACTTAGAACACACAGGACTCCCTAAATTTCAATTACATGTGCTTAACTATGGTCCTCAACCCAAGAAGGATGTAGTTGATAAACCTGTGTATGAAAGTGCAAGTGATAAATCACTATCTGAGGACAAGGTGTCTTCTGATAGGTCCTCAGCTAGGGACTCAGAAGATCCAACCATTGAGGAATGGACTTTTGATGATGAGGATGATCAGGCTGTGGTTAAGCCTGTTAGTGCTAAAGTGGAGGAACCAAAAGTTCCAAAGATGGTTAAACCTGAGACTGTTAGGCCTAGATCAAATGCCAAACCTTTTAGACCAACAGTTAGGTATGCAGAAATGTATAGAACCACAAACAAGCCAAGAGGTAACCAAAGGATTTGGAATGACCTCAAATCTCACCAATTAGGGGAGGATTTTGTCTGCTATAGGAAAGCTTGTTACTCTTGTGGTAGCTTTGACCATCTTGCCGATTATTGTGATAAATGGGTATCTGGATATACAAATCATAGGTTGAGCACAGCAAGACCTCAATATTTTCTTAGGAATGATAGAATGATACCTAGATAAGTTCTTTTAAGGTCTGGACCTAAAGCAGTTCAAACTACTAGACCAGCAGTTCAGACTGTCAGACCTATGAGAACAATTCACCCAAGGCAAACAGTTCAAGGTGCAAAAATGTTTTCCAAACCAGCACCAAAAATTGTTAATAGACCCTTTCAACACAAAGCAGTGGTGAAAAACCAAGTTTGAAAACCTAAGGTAACAACTACCAAGCCAGCAGTTCCAACTGCTAGCAGAGTAGTTGGTACTGGTATGAATAAAAACACTGCTAAGGGAAATATGGGTATTGGAGTGAATGCATCAGCATGTTGGGTATGGAGACCTATTAAACCCAATGGTGCTTAGAATGTTTTGAAAAGAATGAATTATGTTGATGCTAGAGGAAAGCCTAAGTCTGTTTTGGCTTGGGTTCCACAAGGAAATTAATTTTTCTTTGTAATGTGCATTGTTAGTCATATGCTTTTATATTGTGAGGCAAGTTCTTTGTGGCTTGTTTCTTTATTTTTGGACTAACAATTGCAGGATTTGAGGGAAAACACCAAGGGATTATTAATGCGTGATGTTTTGGACTAAATGGTTTTCTGAAGATTAGTATGTGATTTTTGCATACAACAAATGGTAATTGGTTCACCATGTCTTACCCACATAAGAACCAACTAGTCCAGAGCAAACGGTTTCTGGTAAAGACTAATCAAATCCGTTGATGGTTGACAATTTACCAAAAATTGTATGGTTATCAGCTCACTATATCTAAGTGTGAAGAGTTGGCTATTCCAAAGCAAACGGCAATTGGTAAAGACATATCAAATCCGTTAATAGCTGATAGTTTGCTGAAAACTATGTTTGAGCCACGGTATTTTAAAATTTATTTCAAAAGTTCATACGGCTCAACAAAATTTTTCCAACAGTTGGTACGGTTAGTACAAAGTTAGGACGGCTCAACTAGCCGTTGTAAAAATCTGTCATAATTAATTTTCTAGCCGTTGGGGTAAAACCGTTATTCTTAAGATACTTATAGGGATTTTTATAGACGATAATTATCTTTTTACCATAAATTTATTTATTCTCTTTCTAAAGATAATTTATTTCATACGCATATTTCGCAAAACCCTAAACAGTACCTATAAACTCCAAGCGACTACATAAAACCTCAATTCCAATTTACACGATCATTGTATTGCTAAAATCTTTCATTTTTCATCACTAAGAATGGATCGATTGGAATTTGTTAAGCGTCACAACCAGGTTGCGTTTTTAGAGAAAACAGAGCATGGAGATGGGCCAAAGTTTTCTGAGATTGTGGATTTTCTCAACCACTCTCACATAAGGTATGCTCTAACCGTTTCTCCTACTCTTTATGTCTCGCACATCACACAGTTCTGGCAGAATTCATCTGTCTTGACAAGTGATGACGGAGACATAGAAATTCATTCTGAAGTAGATGGTATTAAGTTTGTTGTTACCGAGTCTATAATTAGGAGACATCTTAAATTAAATGACTCAGATGGTATCCACACTATGCTAAATACTGAAATTTGGGAAGAACTTACCAAAATGGGGTATGATACATCTGAAAATAAATTGACTTTTCAAAAAGGATGTTTCTCACCTCAATGGAGATTTTTGATACATACCCTTTTAAGTTGTTTAAGTCCTAAAAACACTGCTTGGGAGCAGTTCAGTAGCAATATTGCTATTGCTCTCATTTGCTTGTCTACAAACAGAGTTTTTAACTTTTCAAAATTTATTTTTGAGGGTATGGCATCAAATGTTGACAGTAAAACAAAGTTTCTAATGTATCCAAGATTTGTTCAAACTCTTTTGAATAAAAAGAAATATTTGCTTACAAAACCAACAGAAACTTTTGCTACGCCTAGCCTTCAATCAAAAGTTTTTCAAAATATGGCTATGGCTAGTAGGCTTTTTCAAGGGGAACCAGTTCCATTGTTTCCTCAAATGCTTCAAACTGAGTTGGGTGAAGGTTCATCAGTTCCAACTGATCCCCATCACACATCCACTCAAGAACTTGATATAACCCAACCACCAACCATCACTTATAGGAGAAAGTCTAAACCTAGTCTACCTAGGGTTGTGACTAGATCCTTGCCCAAAGATTCACCTCTCCTAGCAGGTCACACAGCTAGAAGTGATGAGGGTAGCTCTTCACAAACTGAATTGATGGAAATATGTACCAAGTTAGTTGACAGAGTACAGACCTTGGAGGAGGAGCTTAAGAAGAACAACTAGGAGCTGAAATCTCATAAAGCAATGTTTTCCAAAGTCTACACCAAGCTAACTAAAAGGGTGAATAAGCTTGAAGATCAGTTAAAGAAGAAAAGGGCAAAAGTGATATTGGATAATGATTCTTCTGATGATAATGATTCAGATGGTTCAGAAGGGGATGATGAAAATTCTTCCAAACAGGGGAGGAAATTTGGTAAAGACAAGGATAGATTAGGTTCTAAGGAGAGGCATGATAAAGGCTCAGAACAAGATGAAGGTTTTGGTAATGTTGCAGATATTGGTTCAGGTTTTGGTTATGTTCAAGAAACAGCTGAGACACATAAAGAAGTTCAAACTGTTGAAGCAGTTCCAACTGCTGAGACAGAGCATCAAGCAGTTCCAACTGGTGAAACTTCTGCTGAGCCAGTTTATGAAAGAAGAAGAGCTGATAAAGGTAAAAGAACTATGACACATGAAGAAGAGGAAGCAGCTCAAGAACTTGAAAGGCTTAAGAGATTAAAACCAAAAACTCAAGATCAGATAGATCATGATGCAGAAGTTGCAAGGCAAATGATAGAAGAAGATTTGGCTAATGAAGAAGCTAAACAAGCTCAGATAGCTCAAGATGAGGAATTTGCAAGAAAAATGGCTGCTGATGATGTACGAAATATAGCTGAATTTATGGAAAGAACAAGATCTAAAGAGGTAAATCAAGAGGAGTTCAATGAACAGCTATAATATTTGTTGGATTCTGATGTGATTGTAAGAGCTCAAGCTTCAACGGTTCTCAAAGACAAACAGTTGAATGAAGAAGAAAAGACAGAGGAGCTTAAAGAGTTCATACTCAAAAAGAATGGAGTAGCAACATGGGAATATCTGATTCAGAGGATAAGAGAAAGGCAGAAGTCAGGATACAAGATAAAGTTGCCAACAAAGAAGGAACAAGTTGAGTCTATGAAACATTATTTGAAGAACTCAGTAAATTACACTATGAATGACTTCAAGGGAAAATCTTATGCTATAATTGAAAGGGAATTCTATGAAACTTATGCTATTCTGAACACTCCAAGAAGAGGTTTCAAAACAGGTAAGAAGAGAGAATCAGAAACTATGGAATCAGATGTTGCAAAGAAACAAAAGTCTGAAGAAGAAGGGTTAACAAATGAGAAGATCAAGAGTATGATGATGATTGTTCCAGAATCTTCTTATATCAAACCTTTACAAGTAAAACATCTAATCATTGACTGGGAAGTGTTCACTGATGGAAGAATGAAAGGATGGAAGATAATCAGACTTGGAGATATTTCTGAAAGGTACAAGTTGTTTGAAGATTTACTCAAAGGTTTTGACAGAGAAGATCTTAATCAACTATGGAGCTTAGTGAAAGAGAGATTCAGAGATAAAGATCCTATTGAAGATAAAGATAAAGAATTATGGGTTCAACTGAAGAGAATTTATGAACCAGATGGTGGAGAGTCAATATGGAGATTTCAAGCACAAGTCATGGATGTTACTTGGAAGTTATTTGGAACGTGTGGAGTACACAGAGTGTTTACCAAGGATGGAATAGAGATCTATATGCTGGTTGAAAAAGATTATCCACTCAGACCAGGTGTTTTAACAATTATGGTAAGTGTTATGCTGGAAGCTAATGAAGAATCTGAGATGGCTAATATGTTGGTGACAAAGATATTCAACCTTGCAGAAGAAGTGAAAGCTAGATCTAAGAGATTTGCTTGATAGGTGTTTGGAAGCATTTTATTCATATAAGAAGAAGAAGCTTAATTTGAAGAAACTTAGTGATTTGGATAGAAATCATAAGTTTAGGGGAGGATTGTTAGGAAATTAAGCTATAGCAGTTAGCACTGTTGAAGATAGCAGTTAGGACTGTTGAAGATGGAAGTTAGTACTGCTGAAGAGTATTGAAGACATAAGCAGTTAGGACTGTTGAGTGAAGAAGTTTGTACTGTTTATGATTTATGTAATAGATAATTATGGAAAAGATATTGTGTATATCTTATACGTTTTAGTTGATAGTTATCTTGTAAAGGAATCCTTGGTCTATAAAAGGATTGCTTAGGTTAAAGTTTAGAGATACACATAGACGT
>CP139504.1:366449618-366743004 GCA_021014915.2 Artemisia tridentata subsp. tridentata | reverse complement strand
GTCTTGCAAAGGACGTGTCTGAGTAGAATGTACCAATTTCGAGCGATTTTCCTTGAATGTGATCTGGACGGGTAATAATTTCAAGCTAGTTTACTAGTGATGTAAGCGTGTCTCGCGACGATCATGTTCATTGAAAATCAATCAATTCAAAAAATGCCTACTCTACCCGACATGTGCAAATTTACTTTAACTATATATGAGCACATGTTAAGGGGGAGTCTTTTTGAAAATCACAAAACTCTCAAGGTGTTAACAAAATATGTTTTTCATAATCATAAACACTTTGAGAGATTTTCCAAAAGGTTTGGTTTATGGCATCAATAGGATAGTCATGGAGTCATAAGGTGACCAAGGTTAGGAATAACCGTCCTATGATCCGCCAGAGCCGGAAGGATCTACCCAAGGATAATACCAATAGTTTAGAACTAGAAAGTCCTAGGTATGATTGAAAAAGGAGATATGAAATGTAAGGAGAAAGAAGGGGTTGTAGAATTAAAAAGAAAAGCAAAGAAAATGGTGAAAAGAAATAGCCCTCCATTTGTTCAACCTTAGGGCAGACATCGGGTTCAATACATAATCTATTGGTTGACTGAGCATCACCGGTATTAAAGACAAAAGACGTCATGGACCCAGTGACGCACTGCACTAAACCTTCTAAGCCACTCAGGTGTCTCTCAAAATACACTTGTTTCATTTCACACGGAGAACCCTTCATCATCTATCGACCTCTCACTACGAGATGTGTTGATATTGAAAAGGAGGCACTCTGCTCCACGCCTCCAACGACCAAACAAATGTGCACTAATCGAGTCTAGAGCCATGAGATTCATCAAAGATCTCTTAGGAACACTTAGTATTACTCTGTTGTCTTACATCATGGGCAACAGTCATAAAATTAAGAAGAGTCCTTCGCAGATCTTAGCAATCTGCCGAGAACATTCTTGAGAAAATTCACAATTGTGATTCTCAGTGATAGAATGGAAATCCTGCCAGGATAACATCAAACAACCCTGACAGCAGGTCACTTCGGTAACTCCTTATGGGTTACGCTTAGTGTTTGTTCCAAAACGGTCTATAGTCGTGGGGTGATCTCCAGCGACTCACTGAATCGTGGGTGCACTTAGGTGTGTCCGTGTTAGCCCTTTCGGGGGTATCCGGTTCAGAACGGCCTGGGGTTGGATTAGAGAAAGTCTTCACACTATGCTGTTGACGATCTCGAAGTCGGAACCTGTAAGTGCCGGTTGGTTCATGCTGCTGCTGCTGAGGATCTTGAAGACCTGAAGTTCAACCACCAAGATTCCATCATGCTCACATACTGAAGATATGTTCTCAAAAGACTCAGAAACAGCAAAAGTTCAAAAATATTAAAGTAAAGTCTAAAGTTCAAGCTCCACAACCTTTCAGAAATCCAAGATTGAAAAGTGAGAACCAGTTGATGAACAAAAGTCAAAGACACATGAGCATGGTGGAAAAGACGAGAAGACGTTGGAGATTGGCAGATCGAGACAACACCATAACATTTCAAGTCAAGAACAAAGAACAAAGATTATCAAGACGTCGGAAGCCAAAGAAGCAAAGATGACGTCGAGCAACGTGGATGACTAAGACTTAGGGGGAGATTGTTAGGAAAACGTTTTGTAATTTATAAAGTCTTATTCATTTCCGATAGAATGTTGCTCAAAATAGGATTCTATGTTTGTAATTAAGGTCCGGTCCATTAGGAGTCCATGGGCCGGCCATTTTAGTTAAATATCTTCTAGAAGCACACATGTAAGAGATGCCTTAGATCTTCGCCTATAAATAAAAGGCTAGGGGTCTCATATTTCTTGTTGGTTTTCATTCTTATGCGAAAGCTCTGTCAAAGTTATATGTGAATGATAATCATCCGACTCTTCTTCTCTTAATCTCTTCTCTATTCTTCTCTAATCTCTCGTATATCATTTACTTATTGTTGTTTACATTTCATAGCATAATAAGTAGTTGTAGTCGTGGTTTATCTAGTAGAGATTAGCTTGTGTTACGTTAATAACTATGACCTACATAAAGATTTTACGAAATTTCGGCATGAAGTGCCCGTTTATAAGACATTCCCAAGTCATACGACTCATTTCAATAATGCAATTATCGTCAAGTTTTACAAGTTTTAATATATAGTTGGACATATTATTCGCGTATATATTAGTTGTTTAGTTTTATCGACCATTTTGTATAGTTCGGGTCTAGATAGGTTAAGCTCTTATGAGTCTAACGTATCCTTCCGTCTCGTGTACCAAAGGGTCCATAATAGTCCAATCAACTAATACCGTAAATCCAATACGTCAAATCCTTGTCCAACAATGTTACATCATCACAATATTATCCAAGTCCAAATCGTTATATATCAAGTATCTCATATGTTGCAATTTATATCCCATATCGTTTTCAAATAATCCGAAACCTCATATCGATAACAAACAAACAATTAAATAATTAAACGTTTAACTTAAAACTCACGACTCGACATCTAATAAATAAAGTAAAACAAATAAATAAATAACGACTAAATAATAACCACTACTCGACGAAAATAAATAAATAAACAACGAAAAGAAATAAACTTCGCCGTGACTCGCCACGAGTCACGGCTTGACTCAACCCGAGCCGATGAGGCTCTCGGCCATAACAAAATCCAACACAAACACAAATCAAATCCACACTACGTTATACTAATCCAACTCTATATCCTTAATCCATATCCGAACACAAACAACTCAAATCCGCAACACAATAATTCCAAATCTGAACACAAATCCAAAACCAAACACAAGTATCACAACACCAACTAATCCTAAATCCAAACTAAACGCTACGCCTCACCGTAACTCACCACGAGTCACGGCTCGGCTCGGCTACTTGCCGACTGTCGAAACCAAACAAACCCGAAACAAGACCTAAATCGAAATCCAAACCCACAAATAACAACATTAACATTAAAACAACACAATAAACAAGAAAATAGCAAACCCTCATCGAGTCAACCGAGTTGACTCGGTGAGTTGACCGAGTCAGTAGCGAGAAGGGGGGGTTCTCCACACGAGTTTTATATCAGTTTTTAAACCATTTTATTAATTAAAACATTATTATTAATCGAATTAAATAAAAAAAATCAAATTAGGGTTTTTATAAAAATTAAAGAAAATAGAAATGAAGGGCGCGTGGGTGGGTTTTACCGAAAGAGAAGACGGAAGGGGTTGTGGTGGTGTCTCGGTGATGGTGGCAGCGGCGGTGGTGGCGCGTGACGGTGGTTGTGGTGGGAGCCAAGGGCTCAAAATCTCCAGAAACTAGTAAAAGTGGCCGATCTATCGATTCGGCTAACAAAAATACTCGCAGAAAATTTTCCGGTGGCCGGAATTTGGCCGACAATGGTGGTGGTGGCCGGACGGTGGGTCGCCGGCAAGGAAGAGAGAGAGGAGAGAGAGCTAGTGAGAGAGAGTGTGTGAGTATTGAATGAATAAAATAATATTTTAGAGGTTTATATATTTTTAGGGAGGGACTAGTAGTGTAAATATGAGAGTGAGGGGTGTGAAAGGAAAATATGGGGCAGAGGGACTATTTCTGCCATATTGGTTAATCTTTTGCAATAAACACTGTGGGACCCATTCGACATACCAAACGGACTCGAAAATTAACGAAACTTGAGCCATTGTTCACGAAATAATTTTTCCAATAAGAACGAGTACAAATATGCAATACTTTCACGAAATCAATATATTTGGCAAATACGTTTTGTGCTTTCTAGGTTGTGCCGGTTCTATAAAGAGACAATATTCTCGTTTCTCATAATATCTCTCGTATATCAAGCCCAAATAAGTGCAATGAAAAGTTTAAGTTCTCAGGTAACGCATAAATTTTTTAAAATAATTGGCTAGTAAAGACTTGGAAAATTACTGGGTGTTACAGCACATACATCATATTGGGAAATCCGTCCCGGATTTCAGTTTAACTTATCAGTCCTGGTTTCGAAGAGGTGAGGGTATTTGGGTTTGTACTGGTCCTCGCATTTCCAGGTGAATTCGGGTCCTCTCTTGGAATTCCAGCGAACTTTCACAAGGGGAATTTGGGTTTTCTTCAGTCGTTTGATCTCACGCTCCATAATCTCTACCGGCTCTTTAATAAAGTTCAATTGTTCATCAACTTGAATCTCATCGAGTGGAATCACGGCTGTCTCATCGGACAAGCATATTTTCAAATTGGACACATGGAATACAGGATGTACTCTACCGAGCTCAGGAAGCAATTCCAGTCTGTAGGCTACTGGGCCAACTCTGTTCAGAATCTTGAACGGTCCAATGTACCATGGGTTCAGCTTTCCGCGTTTGCCAAACTGTATCAAACCTTTCCACAGTGAGACTTTTAGCATAACTTTGTCTCCAACCTGAAATTCTAGCGGGTTGCGTCTCACATCCGCGTAACTTTTCTGACGGTCTCTTACGATCATCAATCGGTTTTTAATCTGCACAATCTTTTCTGTGGTCTCACGAACCAGATCCGGTCCGATGAGCTGAGCTTCCCCTACCTCAGCCCAATAAATGGGTGATCGACATTTTCGGCCATACAATGCCTCAAACGGTGCAGCCTTAATACTTGCATGATAGCTGTTGTTGTATGAAAACTCAATCAAAGGTAAGTGAGTATCCCACCCATTTTCAAAATCAATCACGCAGGCCCGGAGCATATCCTCCAATGTCTGAATCGTTCTTTCACTCTGGCCATCTGTTTGCGGGTGATATGCAGGGCTCATGTCGAGGTTCGTACCAAAAGCATCCTGTAGCGACTGCCAAAAATTAGAAGTAAACCTGCTGTCTCTGTCAGAGATGAAAGACATTGGAGCTCCATGTCTCGATACTATCTCCTTCACATAGAGCCTCGTCAACTTATCCATGCTGTAATTCTCCTTGATTGGTATAAAATGTGCTGATTTCGTAAATCGATCGACTATGACCCATATAGCTTCGAAACCAGTTGTAGTCCATGGGAGTTTGGTGATGAAATCCATCATGATCCGTTCCCATTTCCATTCGGGAATTTCAGGTTGTTGTAGAAGACCAGACGGTTTCTGATGTTCGGCCTTAACCTTTGCGCACGTCAAACACTTTCGAACAACGTCAGCAACTTGAGCTTTCATATTCGGCCACCAGTATAGTGCCTTGAGGTCATGATACATTTTGTCGGATCCTGGGTGGATAGAATACTTTGACTTATGAGACTCATGCATAATCAAGTCTCTCAGTCCTCCATAACGTGGCACCCAGCTTCTTCCTTTAAAACACAATGCTCCGTTTGAACGCTTCTCAAACTTCTTCAGTATCATTCCATAAAGACTCTCACTTTGGAGATCTTCTTGTTTCACTGCTTCTTTTTAAGCACGGAGAATTTGAGCGGGAAGATTTGAATTTATGGTCATAACTAGAGCTCGAACTCGTAGAGGTTTCAACATTTCCTTACGGCTTAAGGCATCGGCCACAACGTTTGCCTTTCCCGGGTGATTTCTGATTTCACAGTCGTAATCACTTAGAGTTTCTAACCATCGCCGTTGTCTCATATTCAGCTCCTTCTGATCTAAGATATGCTGAAGACTCTTGTGATCGGTGTAAATGACACATTTCGTTCCGTATAGGTAGTGCCTCCATATCTTGAGTGCAAAAACCACTGCTCCCAACTCCAAATCATGTGTGGTATACTTCTCTTCATGGGTCTTAAGTTTTCGGGAAGCATATGCCATGACTTTCCCTCTCTGCATCAATACTGCTCCTAACCCGTGATATGATGCATCACAATATACCACAAAATCTTCCACTCCATCTGGCAACGCCAAAATCGGTGCACTACACAGTTTTCGCTTCAGAATTTGGAATGCTTCTTCTTCATCGTTTCCCCATTCATACTTCTTATTCTTCTGAGTCAATGCAGTTAATGGTTTAGCAATCTTGGAGAATCCCTCAATGAATCTCCGGTAATACCCAGCTAATCCCAAAAATTGTCGGATCTCTGTAGCATTAGAAGGCGTTGGCCAATTCTCAATAGCTTCAATTTTCGCGGGATCCAAAATTCACACTTAGAGAATTTGGCGTACAATTGTTCTTCCTTGAGTAACTTGAGAATTGCCGTCAGATGCTGCTTGTGCTCTTCTTCGCTCTTGGAGTAAATCAAGATGTCGTCGATGAAGACTATGACAAACTTGTCCAAGTATGGTTTACACACTCGGTTCATGAGGTCCATGAATACAGCCGGTGCGTTTGTCAAACCAAATGGCATTACCTTGAATTCATAGTGGCCATAGCGAGTCCTGAACGCCGTCTTGGGAATATCCTCTTCCCGGACTCTAAGTTGGTGATAACCTGACCGCAAATCTATCTTCGGGTAGCGATTCCTCATCGTCAGCTTGTTCAATTCGCGATAGTCAATGCACATTCTAAACGACCCATCTTTCTTCTTTACGAACAACACCGATGCTCCCCACGATGATGAACTAGGTCGAATGAACCCTTTATCCAACAACTCCTGTAACTGCTTAGACAGTTCTTGCATTTTAGTAGGAGCAAGTCGATACGGTGCACGGGCCACGGGTGCAGCTCCTGGAACTAAGTCAATCAGAAATTCCACTTGTCGAACCGATGGAAGTCCAGGTAGATCTTCAGGAAATACCTCAGGGAAATCACGCACAATCGGAACGTCCTCGAGTCGCTTCTCTCCAGACTCTTTCTTGGACACTTGTGCTAAAAACGCATGACAGCCTTTCTCGATATACTTCAAAGTCTTAATGCAGGAAATGATACTCAAACGGGTTCCACTACGGTCTCCGCGGACAACCAAAGTCTCGTCATCAAGAGGGATATGAACAACTCGTTCACCGCAAATAATGCTGGCTCGATGTTTCGACAACCAATCCATTCCCACAACTACGTCAAAACTTTCGAGTTCAATAGGCATAAGATCGATGCTAAACGGGTGATCTAGAAGATTTAGGGTACAGTCTTGGATTACGGTGCAAGTATTAACTAGGTTTCCATTAGCTAGTTCAATACTATAGTTGGTGTCTAGTGTGGTAGGGGTGAGGTTCAGTAATGGTGAAATCTTAGAAGATACAAAGCTCATATCGGCACCAGAATCGAATAAGACTCTAACATGAAGATTGTTGAGTAGAAACGTACCGGTAACTACATTTGGGTCCTGATACTGCTCTCCATTGCCAAGCACGTATGCTCTGCCACGAGCGCCTTCGGTCCTTTGTCCATAATTTTTCGGGCAATGGCTCTTATAATGCCCACGTTCTCCACACCAAAAGCAAGTGACAACTGGCTGCGCATTGCTCCCTGTAGCCACAGCCTTTCCCTTACAGTTCTTAGTAGCATGACCAACCTTGTTGCATTTCTGACATTTCACAGTGCAGGGTCCAGAATGATGCTGATTGCACTTGGCACAGTACGGTTGATTCCCAACATATCCTCCCACTTGAGCTGGGGCAGCTACATAAGCTTTGACAGCCTCTTGGCGTCGGTTCTGCTGGTTATGGTGGTTGTTATTGCGATACTGGTTATCGTTGTTGTTGGGGTGATGGTTATGGTGAGGGTGATTGTTGTTGTTGCGGTTGTTGTAGTTGTTGTGGTTGTTGTGGTTGTTCCTCCTGTAGTCATCCCACTTCCTCTTATGATCAAAGTTGTTACCTTTCTGAGCAGTTCCATTCTTGATTGCCTGATCCATCAGTCGTTCAGCGATACGGATTGCATCGTCCAAAGTTTAAGAATTATATGACGTCACATTCCCTTCGATACAGGCCGGTAAGCCTCCAATAAACTTTTCAAGCAGCTTCTCATTATCCGGCACCATATGGGCACAGAAAACTTTAAACTCCTGGAATCGGCGAACATAGGTAGCAAGATCAATACCTTTCACCGCCAAATAGTTGAATTCAGTATCCAATTTTCTCATATCACTGAGGGAGCAATACTTTTTCACCATCTCCCACTTGAAATCTTCCCAAGACTTACTGTAAGCTCTCTCCAACCCAACATCATTGCGATATGCATTCCACCAAGACAAAGCATGTTCCACCAAGCTTCCTGCGGAATACTTGTTGTTCCCTTAACACGCTTAGAGTTAACTAGAAAGTTAATCTATTCGTGTTTATGACTAATACAATGTTATGATTAATTCTAACAGATTAATGAAACGTAAAAGTAAAAACACATAATTATTTTTCAACGTTTAAATTCTTATTAGAAATGAATCAAAGAATCTATTACCCAAGTGTTTTACGGAACAAACACTTGGGATTGAATAGACAAGGTATGGTGGTGTCTCCTATCTAAACTTAAGCTTTGCTTTTAGTGATAACAATTCGACCCACTGAGCTATCTCAGGGATACGTTACTCTTTGTAGGAGAGAAGTTGTTTTGTAAAAGTATAAGCTTTCAATCTACAAAACACTCACAACTTCTCTCCTTTTGAACCTATTTATACACAAGTATAAAAGAGTAAAAGTGATTTAAAAAACTACAACTTGTTGAGGCAAGCGTGTCTGACAATTACAACAGTAATTGTCATTTCCAAGAACCAATGGGAGTGGACTATAAAGTCTTTAGGAGTGGTTGGTCTGACACTTGATGAAGCGAAAAGTGTACCGCTTTTAAGGGGTCATTTAAGCCCTAAATCGTATTTATTTGATCAAATATTGCCCTAAATCGTTCCTTTTGTCATTTTAGGTACTTTTGAGGAGAAATCTGGAAAAGGAGGCATTTTGGATGTTTTTGGAGCATAAAAGTGAAGAAAACGACAAAGTCTCAAAAATCGGCTAAAAGTTACCTTTGACGGCGTCAGATTTTACTCTGGACGGCGTCATGGCTTGGCAAGAAAAGGTGGATGTGAAATTTACTCATGATAAGCCAGTGAAAATTGCATGTAAATTCTGACGGCGCCACGCTTTAACCTGATCAAGGGCGTCACGGCTTAATTCAAAGAGGGACGGCGTCACGTTCAAGGTCTGACGGCGTCAAGCCTTGATAAGCCAGAACGGATTTTGGAGAGCTAAAGAGGGACGGCGTCAAGAAGGCCATCCGGGAACCCTAGAAGCGGCGAGGTGACGACGTCACACTTCATAAGGTGACGCCGTCAGATGTAAAAATCTATATATAGTTTTCTAATTTTTTGTCAAAAGGAGATAGCTTAGTGTGGAATTTTTGGGAGAAACCCCTAAGACGATTTTAACATCTTTTTCAAGGCTTTTTGCCTTGAGATCTTCCATGTTACATTGAAAGATAAGTTATCAATTAATCATTCAATATGTCTATGTGTTGTTTGATTCTATCTTGTTCTTGTCTTTTGTTTAACATGTTAGGCTAGATTTATCTTGTGTTTGCTTAGATCTAATGAAACTTAGCTATTGATTATTGGTTATTAGTGTGTTATTAGTTGTATTGGATGATTGTTTATCTATGTTAGGCTTAAGAAAACTGGCTAACTTCCTATTCGGTAACTTGCTTGAACGTCTTAAGAAACATGAACCAAATGCGTACTAAAGGTTTTTATGGTTGTATTTAATGCACAAGCGAATTCTAGTGATCCCATGTTAGGAGCTTCCTAGCCGGCTCGACATAGGAGTGAAGTAGGAGCTTGTAGAATTGGGGAAGTACGTACGCCACCCCACGATTGGTATTAAGGAATACACCCGTCATCCACGCAACTAATACACACTAATCAACCGGTAAAAGATAGTTAGGGAGTAAGGAAAACTAAGTGAACACATTTCTCTACACTTAAGTTTTCACCAACATTTTACTTTCAATTATTTTATTTTATTTGCATTCGTAGTAATTTGGGTTAGTTGACTAGCAACTAATTCCGCCCACTCTTTCAAACCCGAGATTTTACTTGCTTCCATAAAATATAAAAATACAAAAAGAATCTTCTTCAACCCTTAGACCTATTAGAGTAGTCTTTCATACCTAACGAACACTATTCCCTGTGGAGAACGATCAATCCCCCGTACTTACCACTACACTATACTACATCGGTCAGGTACACTGCCTGGTGGGGTTGTAAGCCTCTTGAGATCCCTCGAGAGGTAAAACCTGTTGTAAGGTCGCAAAACCACGCATCAAGTTTTTGGCGCCGCTGCCGGGGAATAGTTATTGTTTAGGTTGAATTTTTACTTTATAGGTCTACTCACTAGATTCCCTTCTAGTGAGATTTTTATTTTCTTTTTCTAGGTCTTCTTTAGTCTATCTATTTTCTTCGTTTCTTTATTCGTAACCATTACCATTCGACATCATGGAAGATGGTAATATCCTTAATCCCAACAACCCACCACCACAACAACCACCACCTCCTAGAGCCCGCACTTTAGGAGGATATTCCCTAATTTTGGATGATGACCCCCCTAATCTTAGAATCACTAGGAGCCGAAGCTCGATAAAGACTCTTGCCACACCCTATGCTGAACCCGAAAGGGAAATGCATAAATTAAGGCGACTCCGCCAAGTGGCTGAACCATCCACGATCAATTTTGATGATGCCCTCTCCAAGAAAGAATCCAATCATCATTCTACACCTCCTAGCCCTCAACCCAATCACGAAATGGAAGTTCCCGAAATCCCAATCCCTAAATGTCTCAAGGACTACTCTTCTCCCACCCCTCGTGGTTTTTCCAATGCTATCGTTTTTCCAAATGAGCGCACGGATGGGGTCTTGCGTGCAACCGATATCTGGCTTGTCCAAAGTGTATGCAAATTCCACGGATTGAAAACTGAAGATCCGATCCAACACATCAAGGACTTCCTAAAAATAGTGGATACCCTCCATACGGATGGGGCTACTAGAGATACCTCCCGGCTTCGATTCTTTCCCTTCACCCTTTATGAAAAAGCCGGAAACTGGTATAACCAACTTCCCTCCGAATCCATCTTCACATGGGAACAGCTTATCTCAAAATTCTATGAGAAATTCTTTCCCATAGGAAGAACTTCAACGTTGAGAGACGAAATCCTCCGCTTCCATGTTGGACCAGCAGAACCTATTCACAAATCTTGGGTTAGATTCAAGGATCTGATTAGACAAGTCCCTCATCATGGCATTGAACTCTGGCTTCTTGTCCAAATCTTTTATGACAGTGTCTCCAAAAACGACCAATTGGGCATTAATAATTCATCAAAAGGAAAAATAGCCAAACTAAGCGTTGAGGAAGGATGGAATAGAATTGAGGAATACGCGAATGATCAAGACGATACCTGGGATGAACCCGATTCGATCATGAGCGTTTCCAAGATCATGAAAAAGCCTCCTTTTGCTAGCCGGGTGAGTAGATTGAATGATCAGGTATCTTATCTAGACAAGTCGCAACCAACTAAGCGGTTATCAAACCCATACTTGATCTGTGATCAATGTGGTGGCCCGCATGAAGTGGAGGAATGCGAGGATGATACCACCACCGAACAAGCATGCTTGTCAAGCCACGATATCTTCGATGATCCTTCGCTCTTAACTTTCTACCAAAACAATGATTTCACCCCTTGGGGAAATCTTGTGAGAGAAGAGGGAGGAGGAGAATATCCTGACTATAAGGTTAGGAGCACCTTTGAGGATGATCTCGGGCATTTCACGTTTGAAAAGAATCTGCAACTAAATGGTCTCGACAACCTTATCATTAGCCAACAAAACGACGTGAGGGCCAATTTCGCAGAGCTCAACGCCACTCTCGACAGCCTTGGCGAACCTCAAAGAGATCCCTTACTCGCCATCACCACTCGTGCTGGAACAACTACTAAGGATCCACCCTACCCAGCTCAACCATCTAACGTCATGGAGCCCAACACCCCTCATGAGGAGGAAGATAATGTGAACGATGAGAATCCCGAACAAATCCCTCCGGTAACTCCCTCTCCACCTACTCCAACCAAACAGCCCATTAAAGTCCCATACCCGTCCCGTCTCAAGAATCAAAAGGTCGAAAACGATAATAAAAGATTCTTGTCATATTTGAGGAATTCGGTCGTCACAATACCCCTTCTTGATGCATGTTACCATATGCCCAAATATAGTACATACTTCAAGAAGTTGCTAACCAACAGAAAAGGGCTCGAGGGTCTTGTAACCTTAGGAGAGGAATGTTCTGTGGTGACTCAACGAGGGCTACCAAAGAAGGTGGACGATCCAGGTAGTTTCACCTTGCCCTGTTCGATTGGATCTCTTTCAGTCAAAAATGCTTTAGCCGACCTAGGAGCAAGCATCAATCTTATGCTGCATTCCATGTTCCTCAAGCTAGGGTATTCTGGGTTGAAACCAACCCGTATGAGCATCCAACTTGCCGATAGATCAGTCAAATACCCCTTAGGAATATGCGAGAATGTGCTGGTTAAGGTAGGGAAGTTCAAATTTCCAGTTGACTTCGTCATCCTAGAAATGGAAGAAGACGATCTTGTGCCCATCATTCTAGGAAGACCATTCCTTGCAACTGCTCGTGCTGTTATTGATGTTCATGACGGCAAACTAACCTTACGAGTGGGGGCCGATAGCTTAACCTTCGACATCAAAGACACAATGAATCTTTCACTCGAGGCAGATAATCAGTTATATTTCATCGGAGAAATCAATGAACTATCCGACGAGATTGACAATTGTGTAGATGAACAGGTGGAAGCTGGTTGGTTGCGAGATGAAGCTTTCTTACCCATCTTAGAGGAGGAGAAGACTATGGATGTGAATGCAGTCTCCTTCTATCCCAGACAAGAAATCGAACAGCTTGAGCTTCGTAAACCCGAGAACAAACTTAAACCTTCCATCATCGAGCCACCCACGTTAGAACTCAAGGAACTCCCGAACAACCTTGAATATGCCTTCCTTCAAGGAAAAGATCAACTTCCGGTAATCGTAAGCTCTTCTTTGAAAAGTGAACAAAAGGATAAACTCTTAGGAGTTTTAAAAAAATATAAAGGAGTTATAGCATGGAGTGTAGCCGATATCAAGGGGATTGACTCTACCTTTTGCACGCATAAAATCCTCATGGAGGAGGATTATAAACCCACCGTGCAACCTCAAAGGCGAGTAAATCCCAACATAAAGGAAGTCGTAAAGAAGGAAGTCATTAAGCTCCTAGATGCAGGGCTAATTTACCCGATTTTGGACAGTCCATGGGTAAGTCCTGTACAGGTTGTACCAAAAAAGGGAGGAATGACGGTGGTGAAGAACGATAAGGATGAGTTAGTGCCTCAACGAACGGTGACTGGATGGCGTGTATGCATTGATTATAGGAAGTTAAATGATGCAACCCGAAAGGATCATTTCCCTCTTCCATTTATCGACCAAATGTTGGAAAGGCTAGCAGGGCATGAGTACTACTGCTTCCTAGATGGGTTCTCAGGGTATTTCCAAATCCCTATCGCTCCTGAGGACCAAGAAAAGACTACGTTTACATGCCCTTATGGCACCTTCGCCTACAAGCGAATGCCCTTTGGACTATGTAATGCCCCCGCCACTTTCCAGCGCTGCATGACGGCAATCTTCCATGAGTTAATGGAAGACATCATGGAGGTCTTCATGGATGATTTTTCAGTCTTTGGAAACTCTTTTGATCGCTGTCTTGCTAACCTTGAGAAAATGCTCAAACGTTGTGAGGAGACCAACTTGGTTCTAAACTGGGAAAAATGCCACTTTATGGTAAAAGAGGGGATTGTGCTAGGGCACAAAATTTCAGGAAGTGGAATTGAAGTAGATCGGGCAAAAATTGAAGCTATATCCAAACTTCCCTATCCGACGACTGTCAAAGCAATCCGTAGCTTTTTAGGTCATGCTGGCTTCTATAGGAGATTCATTAAAGATTTCTCAAAGGTAGCTAAACCAATGACTCAGTTGCTCATGAAGGATGCCCCGTTCGACTTCTCTCAAGAGTGCAAGGACACATTCGATCTATTGAAGCAGGAACTTACCCAAGCTCCAATTATGGTTACCCCTAACTGGGAGTTACCCTTTGAAATCATGTGCGATGCTAGTGATTATGCTGTTGGAGCAGTATTAGGCCAAAGGCTTAACAAACACTTTCAGCCAATATACTACGCTAGCAAAACCATGAATCCTGCTTAAGAAAACTACACTACCACTGAAAAGGAATTACTAGCCGTGGTATTCGCTTTTGATAAATTTCGCCAGTATCTGGTCCTTTCTAAAACGGTTGTTTTTACGGATCATTCAGCCATTCGATATCTTTTCGCTAAACAGGATGCTAAACCATGGTTACTTCGTTGGATCCTACTATTGCAAGAGTTCGATGTTGAAATTCGTGATAAGAAAGGAGCAGAGAATCTTGCGGCTGATCATCTCTCTCGTCTCGAAAACCCCAGCCTCGCTGAATCTGACATGAGTGAGATCCGGGAAACATTTCCTGAAGAGCAGCTCATGTCAATAAATGATTCTGAACCTTGGTATGCGGATTATGCTAACTACCTGGCGAGTAGAGTCATTCCTGAGCATATGAGCAGGCATGAAAAAAAGAGGTTCTTTAATCAATTAAAGTACTACTTTTGGGATGAACCCTTCTTATTCCGAAGATGTCCGGATCAGGTAATCAGGCGTTGTGTTTCGGAAAGAGAGGCTGTCAGAATTATGAAAGAGTGTCATGCCGGTCCATCGGGAGGACATCACGGAATGAACACTACTGCACGAAAGGTCTTCGACGCAGGATTCTATTGGCCTACAATATTTCGTGATGTGAAGGGAATGATACAAACCTGTGACGCATGTCAAAGAGCTGGGAATATCTCTAGGAGGGATGAGGCCCCACAGAATTATATACAAGTTTGTGAGGTTTTCGATGTTTGGGGAATTGATTTCATGGGACCCTTCCCATCTTCAGGTGGGAATGAATACATCTTAGTGGCCATCGATTATGTTTCGAAATGGGTGGAAGCACAAGCCCTTAGGACTAACGATGCTAGGGTAGTAATTCATTTCTTAAAAAAATTGTTCGCTAGGTTCGGAATTCCGAAGGCTCTTATTAGTGACAGGGGAACCCATTTTTGCAATTCGCAAATGGAGAAAGTTATGAAAAGATATGGAGTCTCTCACCGATTCTCCACCGCTTACCATCCTCAAACCAACGGTCAAGTCGAAAACACTAATAGAGCCATAAAGAGAATATTGGAGAAAACGGTTAATCAAAACCGAAAAGATTGGTCTTTTAAGCTCGATGAAGCTTTGTGGGCATTTCGCACCGCTTATAAGACGCCAATCGGGACAACCCCGTTCCGTATGGTATATGGCAAGGCATGCCACCTTCCAGTAGAACTGGAACACAAGGCATATTGGGCACTTAAGGCTTGTAATTTGGATTATACGGTCGCGGGAACAAATAGATTCTTACAGCTCCAAGAGCTCGATGAATTGAGATTAGAGGCTTATGAATCTTCCATTACATACAAAGAAAGGGCAAAAAGATGGCATGACCAACGGATTAAGAGACCAAAGGAGTTTTCAGAAGGAGACAAGGTCTTATTATATAATTCTCGCTTAAGACTATTTCCTGGAAAACTTAAATCTAGATGGTATGGACCCTTTACCGTAAGGAGCTCCTCTAAAACCGGAGCCGTTGTGTTGATTGACGACGAAGATAGAGAATTCACTGTAAATATACAACGAGTCAAGCATTATCAAGAGAATGGTAATGAGATGATCAATGAGGATGATATAACTTTTAATGAAGAAGTGACGTAATGTACGTGACTTTGAGTCTAGCTACAAGACTCGTTAATAAAGAAAAGCGCTTCTTGGGAGGCAACCCAAGCTTTATTTGCTTTGTGTGTTTATTTGTTTGTTTGTTTGTTTTTATTTGTTTCCGTATGTGTGTTTAATTTTTATTCTTATTGATTCATGTTCAAAAGTAATTTGTGAAAATGCTTTATTTTGTTTTTAACTTCGTCTTAACTACATATAAAGGTATTTTACAAAAGATAAGTGTAAGGGAAATCTAAATTGGTTTATTAGAACACATATGAACATGAATCGTAATAATAATAAATTAACATACATATTCGTATTTGTTTGAGTCAAATGCTTGTATCAAGTCATAATGATGTTTTGCAGGATTTCCAGGAAGTAAGGTAAAGGTTTTTCCAGAAATTTTCCGGAAACTTAAAATGAAAATTTTTGTCAGGTCATTTCTGACGGCGTCAGGGTTTATAACCTGACGGCGTCAGATTTAATTTTCAAAAACTTTTGAAAGTTTTGTTTTCATAAAAAGTTTTTATTAAAATCTCCAACTTATAATCTCCAGGAATCTGCAAAGTTATCATTCCACAAGCATTATATCCTTATATATAGATTTTATCCCGCCGATGTTATGCAGGTTTTCGTGTTTGTTTTCTCAGGTTTAACAGGTTATTTTGGACAAGGAAATGTTTTGAATCAAGCTTATGGCGATGCATTAGTCATGGAGCTTCAACATTACTTTGGAAGAAGATTTAACCGTGTTACTTCATTATCCACCGAGCGCATCAGGGGAGTATTTGATTTCATTCTTTTACTTTATGCTTTTACGTCTTGTTATTTGAACATTGGGGACAATGTTCATCTTAAGTGTAAGGGGAGGGTAAAAGTACGATTAAGAGAATGCTATTACGCTTGATTTTTGTTTTGTTTAATAGTAGATGTGTAATAAAACTGAGAGAAATACTTGTTAAGGTAATTTTAGTGCCAAATTTAAATTTTTTTACAACATATAGGAGTGAAACTTTGATCTTAATGAGCGTCTCACGGATAGGAGTTATATGACTAGCACAAAAACCGTACCACTAAAAAATTTTCCACCCCCAAATATGTGAGGTTCGCCCCTATAATTGGTAGGAAAAGCATTTATGCTATGATGTGTGTACCGGTAGCACTTAGATTCTAGAACTTGCGTTAGGACCATTCCGAGGCCACAAGTGAGACTACATTCATGTAGTTAGATTTACTACATGATAAGAGGCATTAGGATTAACCCATTGTTTTACACCTGTGTTTTTGTTATAATTACATTGGCTACATTGGTCAAGTAATTCTCCCACACCCTTTGCGTTGTACTCATTTTTAGTACACGATACCCCTAGTACACCCCTCAGAGCCTATCTTTTCGTTTCTAACTTTAAGCATTTTACTTAAAGTAAGAATTTGTTTACACCCCACTTAAATGTACACCCAAATCGCCTTAGCCTACCTTGTATGCACTCATCTTTAGTGCATTATTGTGACAACATTTGTTTAAACCCCAAGTTAATTATCTAATTGATTACATGGTTGCTAAGTCGAGTCATATCCTTGTACATATTGTTTTGGGACGATTGGGACTCATGGGTAAAGTACTAGTGTAATGGAGTAATGGGGAAGAACATCATTTATTACCCCCATATGTGCTAAATATTTTAAAAGTACTCCAAGTTTTTCAATTATCTTAATTCGAGTCATTAGAATAGTTATTTGTAAAGTTATGTAAAATTTCAAGTGTAAGGGGAATGCAACGCCCCTATGATGTATTATTTTGGATGGTAGGGCAAGAGTGTATGCAAAAAAAAAAAAAAAAAAAAAAAAAAAAAAAAAAAAAAAGAAAAAAAAAAAATCGAAAAAATCAAGAAAAATAGAAAAAAATGAGAAAAAGAAAAATAGAAAAAAAACATACGGACTACCATCCCGTTTTATTTTATGTTCGTTTTATGTTTTTGTTATTTTGTTTTTAGCTTAAGATTGAGTCTAGTCTTGGCTTAGCAACATTGTATAGTACATGTAATTAATCAAGATCTTTAACTCGCCACCAGCAAAATATCCTTTATCCAACAAAACCGTGTTTTCCTTTTCCCTACACCTAACGTTATAACCCATTTAAAAGCCCTCTTTGATAGTTTATCTTAGGTGCTTACGCCTAGTGGAGGAGGTCTTCGATCCTTTCCCAAGCCTATGGTAATCTATTTGCTATGACAGGTAGTGAGAGATATTATCCGTTTTCATTTATGAGATTTATTTTGATGACACTTGAGAGATGTGAGTATCTAAACACTACTTGTGAGGTGCTAGTTTATAATCTCCGTGCTTATTATGATTGAAGTGGAACAATTATTTGTTGTAATTACTTTTATGTTTGCATTAAATGACCCCTAACCTGTATTTTGATTAGAATAAAAGCGCATTTGCTTGAGGACAAGCAAATCTCAAGTGTAAGGGTATTTGATGAAGCGAAAAGTGTACCGCTTTTAAGGGGTCATTTAAGCCCTAAATCGTATTTATTTGATCAAATATTGCCCTAAATCGTTCCTTTTATCATTTTAGGTACTTTTGAGGAGAAATCTGGAAAAGGAGGCATTTTGGATGTTTTTGGAGCATAAAAGTGAAGAAAACGACAAAGTCTCAAAAATCGGCTAAAAGTTACCTTTGACGGCGTCAGATTTTACTCTGGACGGCGTCATGGCTTGGCAAGAAAAGGTGGATGTGAAATTTACTCATGATAAGCCAGTGAAAATTGCATGTAAATTCTGACGGCGTCACGCTTTAACCTGATCAAGGGCGTCACGACTTAATTCAAAGAGGGACGGCGTCACGTTCAAGGTCTGACGGCGTCAAGCCTTGATAAGCCAGAACGGATTTTGGAGAGCTAAAGAGGGACGGCGTCAAGAAGGCCATCCGGGAACCCTAGAAGCGGCGAGGTGACGGTGTCACACTCCATAAGGTGACGCCGTCAGATGTAAAAATCTATATATAGTTTTCTAATTTTTTGTCAAAAGGAGAGAGCTTAGTGTGGAATTTTTGGGAGAAAACCCTAAGACGATTTTAGCATCTTTTTCAAGGCTTTTTGCCTTGAGATCTTTCATGTTACATTGAAAGATAAGTTATCAATTAATCATTCAATATGTCTATGTGTTGTTTGATTCTATCTTGTTCTTGTCTTTTGTTTAACATGTTAGGCTAGATTTATCTTGTGTTTGCTTAGATCTAATGAAACTTAGCTATTGATTATTGGTTATTAGTGTGTTATTAGTTGTATTGGATGATTGTTTATCTATGTTAGGCTTAAGAAAACTGGCTAACTTCCTATTCGGTAACTTGCTTGAACGTCTTAAGAAACATGAACCAAATGCGTACTAAAGGTTTTTATGGTTGTATTTAATGCACAAGCGAATTCTAGTGATCCCATGTTAGGAGCTTCCTAGCCGGCTCGACATAGGAGTGAAGTAGGAGCTTGTAGAGTTGGGGAAGTACGTATGCCACCCCACGATTGGTATTAAGGAATACACCCGTCATCCACGCAACTAATACACACTAATCAACCGGTAAAAGATAGTTAGGGAGTAAGGAAATCTAAGTGAACACATTTCTCTACACTTAAGTTTTCACCAACATTTTACTTTCAGTTATTTTATTTTATTTGCATTCGTAGTAATTTGGGTTAGTTGACTAGCAACTAATTCCGCCCACTCTTTCAAACCCGAGATTTTACTTGCTTCCATAAAATATAAAAATACAAAAAGAATCTTCTTCAACCGTTAGACCTATTAGAGTAGTCTTTCATACCTAACGAACACTATTCCCTGTGGAGAACGATCAATCCCCCGTACTTACCACTACACTATACTACATCGGTCAGGTACACTGCCTGGTGGGGTTGTAAGCCTCTTGAGATCCCTCGAGAGGTAAAACCTGTTGTAAGGTCTCAAAACCACGCATCAACACTCCATGACTTTTAGCCGTCTTAGAGAAAGTTTCTTCCTGACAAGATAAGATTTGATCTTATCTTAAACTCTTCCCAGATCTTCCCGCCTTTCTTTCAGGCGTTGAGTTCTTCAGTCTTCAATCACTTAATGTTGTTGAGGAGACTGGGGTTCAATGAGTTCTTGTCCAACACTCACTGAACCATCATCTTCTTCTTTGGCTTAAGTCCTACTCAGGGAGTACCGCCTTCCTGAGTAGTGAATCCTTCTTCTTGAATTCGCCTTAAGCATCCTGAAGATGACTCACTGAGTGACTGTTCACTCAGTGACTTGAATTGTTCTCGGTTTAAGTTAACACTTAGTTAATTTGTGTTCAACTCATGTTTTAAGTTTTCTTGGGTACTGATGGACCCAACAATCTCCCCCTATTTGGATATAAATTATTCCTAAGTGTTTTTGATCAGTAATGAGTGAGCTAATGACTTCTGCTCATACTGAATGTACTAGAGAGTAAATAAGGATACTGACATAATAAAAACATCATCTTATTAATATCATTACAAGTCCTAACTAACTAAGTACAAAATACTCAGGGTTCTTGTACATAACCCATGAGTTCAAGTTTCGCTTTCTTAGACACTAACACCTCCTTGTCAAGTCTTTCATTCATCATCTTGTCCAGCAGCTTGACAAACTCCTCGTTCTCAGGACTTTTCACTCTAAGTGCCATCAGTTTGTGGGCGAGGAGAGTTGTCGCTTCCACCAGATCAATGTCACTTACTCTTTGGAAGGCTGGCTGTGCGAATTCATCAATGAAGAAGATACCATACTCAGGCTTCTTGATGACACGGTTAGGAATGAACTTGACTCCCTTAGGGGGAATCCTGTTGCAGTGCAAAGCAGCTATATATTGTTCAGGTTCCTGACCCACTGCTTTTCTCTTCCTTCCAGACTTCTGAGTAGGTTCAGGGATTGCCAGTCCCTGAGAAGCAAGCGCCTTCTCATGATCAATCCCAAGACTCTTAGCTATTCTTTCAAGTTCTTCATATTTTGCGTTCATGGACTTTATAAGAGATGGGGCTATCTTGCTTTGTGTCTTCTTCCTCAGGATGGGCATCATCATATCCCATTCCCTTAGCCCAAAGTCTGAGAATTTAATGGGCTGGTTAACCTCAGACTTCCTTGGTCCCCTGTGAACCGTTATGTTTATGGCTTGGTGGGGTGTATGGTTATGTCAGTGATTGTGCCCTCTCCTTTGGTCTTGGTCATGTGCCACACATACCTCTCATAGGTTCTTTGCCTCCTTTCTTCTTTTAGTTTGGCGTGTTTGTTGTGTTCTTGAAGAAGTTCAGCTTGTAGCCTGATGAATTCATCCCCCTGAATGTCTTTATCAGACTCCTTGATTTCCTCCTTGGCAACCTCAATAATTAATGGTCTGTTGAGTTCCTTGTCCTTTTCTAGGGCCCTCCTGAGATCTTGTTGATGTAATACTTCAGCCACTTCATCAGGAGTCCCAAAGAACTTTTTTCCTCCATCCAAATCAACATAAAATGGTGCATCAGGATCTGCCTACATTTTAGATGAGGCTTGAACAAATTGTTTTGGAGGAGAGCTGTCAGTCACCATGATTTCCTTCTCTTTGGAAGTGGGAGAGGGTTGACTGGTGGAAGTTTCAAGGACAACCACGATAGCAGAAGAAGGATCAAGAATAGGTTCATCATTTTTCTCCCCCTCAGCAGGTATTAGAACTTCAGTGGATGTACCTGCTGACTGAGGAGGAGGAGCTACTTGAGAGGCCTGAAGAATGCTGAGGATACTGGAGACCATCTTTTTAGTTTCTGATGACTCATTCTTCAGGGTGGTAATTTCAGCCGCCATTGCCTTTTAAAACGTGGTAAGTTCAGTGACATGGGAGGTATAGTGGTCGATTAGCTCATTATGTTTTGTTGAGAGCTAATCAAAGGCTGAGGATATCCTTTCCAGGTGCCCCTTGGTATCAGTGATGGCCTGATGAATAGAATCTTGCTACGACCTGATAGATTTGAAATCCACCCCCTCAAAAAGCTTGAGAAGCTCAATGATGGAATTGGAGGTGAACTTCTGGGTATCCATGTACTCATGCAGTCTTTTGATCAGGATGGGATCATCTCCAAGTTGTTCCTGAACAGATTCAATACCCTTAAGAATGTTGGAGAGTTCCGAGTGCTGTTCAGTGCCCATTTCATCAATGGTCTCTCTCAGGTTGCCAAGTTGTTTGTCAGTAAGTTTGGCGACCTGAAGCACTTTTTCCTGAGATTCTTCAACAGAAGCCCTGAAGTCGGCATAGGAGGCTGCCACTTCAGTGTGCTGATTCCACTGTTCTTCCGTGAGTTCAGTGTAAAGACCCTCGTTGGCTTTGCGAAGGAATTTAACCAGTTGTCTTTCAGTCAATGGAAGAACATTATCATATCTCGCCAACCACTGAGGAGTGGCGAGAGAGGAACCACCTGATGATGATGATGATGATGATGATGAGGGGGAGCTGGGTTGTTGATCCTCAGGGGGAGGAGAAGATTTTTATAGTTCAAGGTGCTGAGGAGGGCTTATCTCAGTCTCCATTTCCTCCTCAATACCCAGAACTTCGTCTTCATCACCAAAATCCACTAATTCCTCTTCTGACTCTTCATTCAGTAAGATTTCAAGATCAGCCAGAGAAGGAACCTGCAGGGTATCCGACTCCCCCTCAAAAGAAGGCTCACCTTTGTTGTGGCCAGGTCCTCACCCCGTCATAATAACTGAGTGGGTTTGCTCAGCCTGACTAGCCATAATAACTGGGGGTTTTTCCCAGCCTGGCTATTGGGGGCAGTTCCTGAGTGAAGGGATCCGCCTAGGGTGATTATGGGTTCCGTATCAGCAGGTGGTTTATATCCCTCTGAGTCTTTGTCCCCCTGAGCGCCTTCAAGTCCTGACGGGTGTTTTTTAGAACTATCATGAGGCACTGATTGTGATGGTTGATGGTCCCCCTTCCCATCAGGGTTGTACTGCCCTTTTGGGGATTCAGGGACCTTTACTCCCTGAGACCCTGAGTGTGATTGCTCAGGAACGTTAGCGGGATGTGATTGGTGATGGGTCCCCTTCTCAGTGGAGTAGTGCTGCCCCACTGAGGATTTAGAACCCTTTTCTCCCTCAGGAATTGATTTTGATTTGTCAGTTCCTTCATCGGAATGTGAATGGGTGGTTGTTCCTGACCCTACTAACTTGTATATGTCAGTAGAGACATGTGGAAAAGGTTCGCCCGAGGACACTGAGGATGATTGCCCAGTGCCCTCCGTTGGCCTTTGTTTTGTGGTCAGGAGGGTCTCTGTAGTGGGTATCTCAGAGGTCTGGGCCACATTCAACCCCTTTTTAAGGTTGAGTTGGTTCTGGGCATCAGTTTCAGTGGCGAGTGGTTTGGGTCTAACCACCTTACTGGACTGACCCTTCTTTGTCTTCTTCACCTTCTTTGTAGGTGAAGGTACTGGAGAAACAGCGTTCTCCCCCTGAATAACCACCAGCATGTAGTTAGTCAAGGCAATAGGTTGTACCTCAGTGATGCCACTAGTGAAATTGGTCTTATGTAAGACGTCAGGTTTCATACCTTCGACGTCAGGCCTCACATAGTCAGAACCAAGAAGGTCCTGAAGCACACAGGAAATAAACCTAGGATAAGACAAGTGTTTTTGACTAGATTTTCCTGAGAGCTTAGCAACAAGGTCACGGAAGATTATACCTCCGATATCTATTTTTCTACCCTCCAAGAGACTGAACAACATCAATTGTTGTGATGAGTTCAATTGCTCAGTGGAGGATTTATTCCCCCCAAGGACCTGAATGACGAATGTCATCAGGATCCTCCAGACTGGGTGGAACCAGGTTTTGACAATTGGAGCCTTCTCCAATAAGGCTCCAGCGGACAACTCAGGACGTTTAGGGTCATGAGGTCCCAAGAAGATCAACTCTCCCTTGACCTCTTGGTCAGTTGGATTGGGCTCAAAAGCCTCAGCAAAATCAAGACCAGTGGCCTTGATGAAGTCATTGTAACCCAGGGAGAGGGTCCTTCTCCCATTCATCACTGTGAAAGTGATGATGGATTCTTTGGTGTCTTTTGGGCTAGTAGCCACAGCAGTACACCAGAATTCCCTCAAGTAGTCATGGTAGATGACTGAGGGGGTCTTGGTAAATGCTTTTGCAAGAAAACAGTTTTGAAGATATTTGTATTGGTAGGTCTGGGTTAACAAATGATTCTGGGTTTCTAAAGCCTAAGAACACACACACTATTAGTTTTGAGAGAAAAAAATGGGCAGAATTTGCTTAAGATTTCTAATAGACGTGTGTGTTGTTATTTTGGTTGGGGTATTTATAGGGAAGTGAAGTGGAGGGTATTTTAGGCATTAAGCGGATTTTATTTATTCAAAAAGAATTTTTTGGAAACTGTTTTGAATAAAATGTTTTGGGATCCGCATTTAATGCCAACACTCCACTTTCCCTGGTTTGGCGCAACAGTCAAGGTGAACAGTTGAGCAGTTCTGCAAAAGTGTAATTTGCAGAGATGAGTCATCACATATCTGTAATGTGATTGGAGAGGCATTTAATGCCAAGTGGGAATGTGGTGGCCCAGAGGTGGAAGCCAGAAAGGCAAAAGAACAAAAATTCTTATATTAAATAGGAATTCAGTTACCAACCTCGGACATTTACTAACTAGATACTTAGAGCATTTAAGTTAGTATTTAATGTCTCTTGAGGACCCTGAATGACTTTTCATTCAGTGAACCTGATTGTCAGGACTTGGGTTTAGTCACTGATGGTTCTAGTGTTCAGGAATTTGGGTCTAATTCCTGAGGTTCAAGGGTTCAGGAAATTGGGTTTAGTTCCTGAGGACCAAGAATTCAGGAACTTGGGTTTAGTTCCTGAATTTCAGTGACCTTTCTCACTGAAGAACACATTGAGTCAGGGACTTGGGTTTATCAGAATTTACACATACTTGGATGGAGTCAATCAGTGGACTGATTCTCAATATCCAACATTCCTAGTTCAGCTTTCAGTCTGGTGAAAGTTGGTTCATCCAATGGCTTGGTGAATATATCAGCTAGCTGATATTCAGTAGGAATGAAGTGTAATTCTATGTCACCATTCATGACATGGTCCCTGATGAAGTGATATCTAATATCAATGTATTTTGTTCTCTGATGAAGAACTGGGTTATTTGAGATGGTAATTGCACTTGTGTTATCACAAAAGATGGGAACCATCTTGTACTGAATTCCATAGTCACTGAGTTGACTTTTCATCCAGAGTACATTTGCACAACAACTTGCAGCTGCAACATATTCAGCTTCAGCTGAGGACATGGCAACTGATTGTTGCTTCTTAACACTCCAACAGACTAGCTTTCCACCAAGAATTTGGCAAGAGCCTGAGGTGCTTTTTCTGTCCATGATGCATCCAGCATAGTCAGAATCTGAGTATCCTTTAAGATCAAGGCCTGAACATTTTGGATAATATAATCCAAGGTTTGGAGTACCTTTCAGGTACCTGAATATCCTTTTCACAGCAGTGATATGAGTTTCTCTTGGGTCAGATTGATATCTGGCACATAAGCAGACTGAGAATTGGATATCAGGCCTTGATGCAAGTAAATACATCAGTGATCCTATCATTCCTCTAAAAAGAGTTTGATTCACTGGTTTTCCAGTAAGATCAGAACCAAGGTTGTTTGGGGGTACCATGGGAGTCTTGACTGAGGCACAGTCACTGAGCTCATACTTCTTCAGTAGGCTTCTGACATACTTCTCTTGACTGATAGAGGTTCCTTTATCAGTCTGCTTGACTTGTAGTCCAAGGAAGTAAGTCAGTTCTCCCATCATGCTCATTTCAAATTTCTTTGCCATTAGTTTTTCAAACTGTTTGCAAAGTTTATAATTTGTTGAGCCAAAGATGATGTCATCAACATACACTTGTACAAGTATGACATCCTTATTTGTCTTGTAGATAAACAATGTGTTGTCTATCTTGCCTCTGACAAATTTGTTTTGGATCAGGAAGGCTGAAAGAGTCTCATACCATGCCCTGGGAGCTTGTTTTAGTCCATAAAGGGCTTTGTTAAGCTTGCATACATGGTCAGGAAACGCATGGCTTTCAAATCCAGGAGGTTGCTGAACGTAAACTTCTTCTTTCAGTGAGCCATTTAAGAATGCATTTTTAACATCCATTTGGTACACCTTGAAGTTCATGTATGTAGCAAAAGCAAGGAAGATCCTGATGGCTTCCATCCTTGCTATTGGTGCAAATGTTTCTTCATAGTCAATGCCTTCTTGTTGATTATAGCCTTTGGCTACAAGTCTGGCTTTGTTTTTAATGACTATGCCATTTTCATCAAATTTGTTTTTAAATACCCATTTCATGCCAATGACGGAAACATCTTCAGGACATTTGACCAAGGTCATTACCTTGTTTCTGTCAAATTGTTCCAGTTCATCATTCATGGCTTGAACCCAACTTGGATGTTTTAGTGCTTCCTTAACACTTTTGGGTTCAATTATGGAAATAAAGTCCACAAATAGGCATTCATTGGCTGAGGCTGCTCTCAGTTCAGCAGCCATGCTTCTTGTGAGCATGCCTTCAGTTGGCTCACCAATTATATTGACAAGTTCTATATCCTGAGACCTAGTCCAACTGTCCTGAGGTCTTGGAAACTGATTAGAACTTGTAGATGCCTGATGGGTAGGATCAGGATCAGACACATGATGTTCTTCAGCATCATGAGTGTCTGAGTGGGTTGACTCATCACTGTGATTGTTTAGTACCTGAGCACTTTGTACTGACTGAATGAATTCATCAGTACTTTGTGCTTCAATAAACTCAGTGATGGTTGGGTAAGGAAGGTTGTGGGGAATGATGTAATAGGAGATGTCAGCATTTGCATGGTACTGAGTGGAAGGACCATTATCAGTATGATGTTCATCAGGAGGGTATCTTGATGATTCATCAATACCTATCTCTTCCACTGAGTTGTTAGAGACACTGATTGCATCAGTGCTCTCATCAAAGGTAACATGAAATGTTTCCTCAGTATGTTGTCTCCTAGTGTTGAACACCCTGAAGGCCTTTGAGACAAGGGAGTATCCTAGGAAGTATCCATCATCAGCTTTGGCATCAAATTTTTCTAAGTGATCCTTGTTATTATGAATAAACACAGGACACCCAAAGACATGAAAGTAGCTGATGTCAGGGATTCTTCCCTTGAATAACTCATAAGGAGTTTTGCTATGTCTCTTGACAATGATGGATCTATTTTGTATGTAACAGGAAGTCTTTACTGCTTCAGTCCAAAAGTGTTTGGAAAGGTCTGATCCATTTAGCATTGTCCTAGCTGCTTCAATGAGTGTTCTATTTTTCCTTTCAGCCACCCCATTTTGTTCAGGTGTGTAGGGTGAGGAAAAATTTTATGAAATGCCTTTCTCATCACAGAAACATTCAAGTTCATAATTTTTGAACTCTGTTCCATTGTCAGTCCTAATCTGTTTGACTTTGATGTCATTCGGATTTTCAATGTTCCTGACAAAGGACATAATTGTTTCAACTGCCTGACTCTTTTTGATCAGGAAGTATACCCAAGTGTATCTTGAGTATTCATCCACAATGACAAGAGTATACTTCTCATGGTTAATGGATCTAGGACTAATTGGTCCAAATAGATCCATATGGAGAAGATGAAGGCAGTTCCTGATGGAAAAGTTGGTTTTGGTTTTAAAGGATGCTCTATGATGTTTACCTTTTTCACAAGCTGATCATGGTTTGTCCTTTGAAAACACAAGAGATGGTAAGCCAATGACCTTGTTTTGTTTTACAAGGTTGTTTAGGTTTTTGAAGTTCAGGTGGGAGAGTCTCTTATGCCAAAGCCAGTTGAGAGTATCAGTGGCCTTGGTAAAGAGACAAGTTCCATTCTGAGTCAGACTGGACATGTCTAACACATAAACATCATGTCTTCTTGGTGCAATAAGGACAACTTCCTTATTAGCATTGAAGATGATTCCTTGTTTATCATCAAACTGAACTATGTATTTTGCATCACATAGTTGACTGACACTTATCAAATTGTATTTTAGACCATTTACATAAGCTATCCTAGTAAAGACTATACCATTGCAGTTTACTGAACCGTAACCTTCAGTGAGACATGATGAGTTATCAGCAAATATCACTTTGGGTCTTGATTCTTCCACATACTTGTGCAGATACTCCTTCACACCAGTCATGCTCCTTGAACATCCACTATCAAGATGCCAAACAGGATCCCTGGCATGTTTCTGCACAAATGGTAAACTGGGTTAGTTCTTTCTAGGACTCCACTTCTTGGAGGGTTTAGCTTTGAGGGTCTTATTAACATTTTCAAGTGATTTATGGTCAGTGGTGGAGTGGACTGAGCTACCACATATTATGCATTTGATTTCTGATGTAGACTCAGTGGACTGAGAGGCTGACTTTGTCATACCTCTACTGGCCTGAATGGCCTTACCACGTCCTGAGGTGTTATGAGTGGAACTTCCACTATTTTCACAACAATTTTCAATTTGACAATCCTTAGGATGGTGGTCATTGAACCCACAGTAAGGGCAAGGTGCAAAAGGCTTTGCCTTTTGTTTTTGTTTTTGTTTAGAATCAGAAGGATAGTTCAAAGACTGAGCTTTAAGACTTGACATGTTTGATGTGACTGAATGTGTTTTGTGATCAGAGGTCCTGTGATCATCCTTTTTGCAAACCATGCAATAAAGAATTCTATAGCAATCATCAGTGATATAATTGGTATAGTTACACAGTTCACATCTTTTCAGGGGTTTTGAGGGTTTGGGTTTGGTCTTTGAGGAAGCTGGTTTTTGTTCCTTCTTAGATTGAGAAGGTTTCTCAGAAGATGCAATCTTCTCACCTAGCTTCCTGACTATTTCAGCCAACTGATCAAATTTTGAGTCAGGGCTTTGGGTAGTTACTTCAGAAGGGACTGAAGTAGATGAGTCATCAGTATTGACTGAGACTTCAAAGGTAGGTCTTTTCAGGATTGATTTTCCCAATCCTGATCTCTCCTTTGGAGAGTGTTGGGAGTAGACTATTGGTGGGAGGCCTAAGTCGGGTGCAGCACCCTGAAGGGTATTCAGTTGTGGGAGTGGTGGATATGATTCTGATTCAGACTCATTCACTGACTCAGTATTACTAAGTTGTTCAGTGAGTTCAAGCTTACTGAGTTGTTCAGTAAGTCCAAGCATATTTTTCAAAGCCTGACTTTCAGGAAGCAAGATCTTTCCAGTTACAAAGTTTGGTAACTTACTGACTGGGTTGTCCCTAACAATCCAGTCATTTGACTTGGGAAGCATTTCTTGCTCAAATGATATGCCAGCTGGAACAAAGGTCAGTTCACTGGGACTTACATAGGGGTTAACCATGTGATGGTCAATTCCTATTGTTTTCCTAGGGATTAAACCCACAGTATCAAAGACCTTGGGGTTCTTTTTGGTCCAGCCTTGGATGACAGCTTTTTCTTTGTTAAGTTCAGTTTGTAGGGCTTGGTTTTGTTTCAAAATTTCAGTGTTCTAAATTTGTAGAGTTATTGTTTCTGATTTGGCTTGCTTTAGTACAAGCAATTCATCTCTACATTTATTCAATTCTAACACTGTAATACCTAAAATTTCAAAACATGCAAAATGACCAAAATACCCTCAAATTTTGAACTTTCAAGAACTTATAAAATTATGTAAGTAACATCATTTGTACTTAACCTAAGTTATCTAACAAGTTAAGTTAATATGAACTTTACATTATAATCTAAGTTCACAAACAAATAATCCTCCACACCAAGAAATGCTAGGCGACATGATATGTAACTAAAGGACCAATATTCGGCTAAAGTATAAGTGAAAGAAGGAACATGCATTGAATTTGAAGGATACGTTATAATTCCTATAATCTTGGCCTAATCACCTCTACTTTCCAATATACCTAAACTATTTTCCTAAAAGCTCTCCCACCTATTTGTGCCGTGTGAGATAATACCTACAAATAAGTCATTCCAAACTTAGAGAATTATGCACATCATCACACACGGTTTTTCCAAAATTAAGAACACGTTAATTCCTACCTTATAAAACCATATAACAACTTCCACATATCCCTTTAGCCTTTTCTCTACACCGAACCAAGGAAGAACAAAACTAAACCATATTCATTGTTGCTGAAAAGATCAAGAGTCGATCAGGTTGGAGGGATCATAGTATTGGTGCTCGAGTTGGATTCGGTGATTCGTTTTCTGTCTCGAACTGTCTTGTTTTGGCTCGGAGGTAATAGCCTTCGAATCACATTCGCATTCTGTTTATTGATTGTGACTTTGTCCCCTATCTCGTTCAATGCTTCATTTATATATTAGCTTAAGATGATATAATATCATATAAATACTAAGTAATGTGGACATCTACCATTCACAATTATAAAACGTGCATGATTCTATACGTATATGTTAAGCACTATATTAATGATCAAATTAAGTGAAGGCTGCATGATATCACCCTAGGTGGAAACAAAGAAATATGAACATGGGTTTTTATTATATGAAGATACAATTATGATTGGCTTAAAACCTTCCACGAAGTATAGGAGGAACATGGGTCGGTTATATAAAAAAAAAAAACAAGCACGTATATAAGGAACAGCTATAATATTTATAAGTATAAAATAAGAACTTCATGCATGTTGTATCATGTTAAGTGGATCGAATGGATAGGAATAAAAGGGAATTTGTGTGCGTCGAGTATGTTATTATTTTGTGTGAAAGTTATGTATTGGTCGTGTGTTGACTTAATGGACAAATAAAAATAACTTTAGGCCATTGTGATTAAGGCGAAAAGGGAAAAATAAAGAAGTCCTATGTGTATGTGCAAAATGTGTGTGTCGATTTGGATATAAAAACAAGAGATAAGTATGGGTAAGGTTGAGTTGTATGTGTTCACTGTTTGGGGGCAAATGGGGCGTTGTGTGGTTTATTCATGAGTGAAATGCGAATAAATGAGGTGCTTGTGGTGTCATAAAAGTTAGAAAAGAAGTAGAGTCATCTGTGTATGTTAGTGTCAAGAAACGTGGGTAAATATGAGTAAAATATTTGGTTGAAAGATTGGTGTTATAGTTGGTCTTGTGTCGTGTTAAATGGATAACAAAGGAGTAACTTGGTGGGTTTTTGGTCACGTTAAAATGAGTCAAAAAGGGCTATCGAGTTGTTTAGTATATCGAGTTAGAATTTTACTAAATGGGTAAGGGTTAGTTGCATGGAATATTTAATGTGGTGATTAAAGTATACAAATATGAGAACTTTCATATAATTATGTAATTTACACTTTAGCCCTGAACTTTGAATAAATGACCATTTTGAACCCTAAATTATTAAAAGTTGTCATATTACACCCAAACTATAATATTAATCATATTAAGTCTTAAAGTTTATTTTATGAAACTTACTTAATCGGAAAAGTTACCATTTTTGGAAAGCTGCTATAAAACGGGAAGTTACTAAAAAAATGGAAAGCCGACTAAAATGAGTAATCTGACTTAAAATAAAATTATTAATAAAACGATCACGAATTCGTGTAGATTCGCTGAAGATGGAGTTGCTTCCGATCTCATGTTTCTAGTTGTGTGTTTCACGTGCGGTATAAGGTACAGATATTCTGCCCTTTCTAATAAGGTGCCTTCAGTCTCTTGAACTCTGATTTGATTCAACTGTGACCTTTGCTATGAACCTTTAATTATGAACCCTTGATCATGAACCTTTACTTATGAACCTGACTCATGAACCTTTGTTTATGAACCTTTGCTTATGAACCATGATTATGAACTTATGAAACAAGATAATGACCTATGCAAGTAAACTTAAAACATGATTCATGATACTTGACCTTTACCCTCAGTTTGATACTACGAGCCACTCACTAGGCATGAGGGTTTCATGTCCATGTCAGTCGATGCACCGATGGCATGACTCTAGGGCAGGAGAGTGATGACCTGTCCCGTCCCTGCATGTTATGTTTACGTAGAGGCAGATTATGGCCACCTGGGGCGTATGGATGCATCCTAGATTTGTTCATGTTCATGTTATGTTATGTTATTCATGGTGACTGATGGTGTGTGCGATACACGTCTTTCACACTCTGGGAGCTAGCTACTCCAACCCATGATTGAGGACACCCCTCATATTTACAAGATACCCATGATGAGGACACCCCTCATATTTACAAGATACCCATGATGAGGACACCCCTCATATTTACAGGATACTAAGAGGTCTCCCCTCTACATGTTTATGGCTATGATTATGATTATGATTTCATGTTATGGGCTCGTAGTGGATTACTGACCTTTCCTTACCATGCACCTTTGACCTTTCCATTATGATACCATGTATTTTTACCATGTATTCTTACCATGTATTCATGTTTCCATCCTCATTTACTCATGTATTATTCATTATGCTACTGCTTTGTTTCCGTTATATCTGTTCACTGGGCTTTTTAAGCTCAGCCGCACGTTTTCTTTTCGTGTGCGGCAGGTTATAAGCAGGACGACGGGTTTGGGTATGAGTGAAGAGACTTTTGGACTTAGAAGACCTTGATAGTATTTCTGAAGTAGAAGTCATTAGCAGGATTGCTTTTGCAGACTTAATATTTAGTTTTGTTTCATTCTTAACCTTATAATGTTAGTACTTCATTTGTAACCTTTGACATTTTATTGTATTACTATTGAAGTATGCTTGTTTGATCTGATATGAAACCATTAACGTGACATCTTTACCCTTGCCGGGTTGGGGTGTTACAATTATGGTATCAGAGACAGGTTGCGACTTGTAGTACATTAAACCTTGACCTGTGAAGTTTGGACCATTAAGTTTCCACTGTAGGCGCTCATAAGACAACCTTTGAGAATTTGCTTTAAGATCTCCCCATAGGAACCTAAGTTATTACCGGTGAGGAATGGGTAGACTAGGATATCTATGTAAGTAGCATTGCTTCCGCATCACTCTGATTCATGCCTCTGCCTTTAACTATGCCTTATAAGAACATGTGTTTCAGAAGCTAGAAAGTTTTGCAACCTAAGCTTAGTAACCAAGTAAGTTTGGAATACCTCGTAAACTACATGAATACCTTACACCATTTAAGTTTCACCTTCTAATTTTGATCTCCGATTCCGATCTGTTTGATAAACAGTTTGATACCGTTCCGACCATCCAGAAGGTCATTCAACCATAATGTGTTTGACACACTCTATGAATTCATTACTCGTGCCGGATATAAAATGTATCATCTGATACTACTTGAATCTGCATAATCTATTACTACTCCTAGGAGAACTCTGGTATTGTTAACTACATATATGGGAAGATTTGTCCATTTCCTACGAATGATGAATTTTGTCTGCCAGTCGGTCCCTTTGGAAGAATATGATGAAAATATTATCTCTATATGGATTTGTTAACTAGCATGATGATGCTGGCAACTGATATCCCATACCTCTCATTTTGAAAACCATGCAACATTCGTATTACTGATGATGCACACCCTACCTGCCACTTACGCTAAGAAACTAAACAAGATTCCAACACCTTGAACTGTTCGCTTATCTATCTCAACACTTTGATGAACCATGTACTTGACTCTAATATATGAACTATCCGTCTGCTTTAACGACCGTATTCGTTCTACGAATCCGTTTACTCTTGATATATTGACTTTGAGGTCTTCTGGTTATGGATGACTCTTCGTAAAGCTACCATAGACTACCGTATCTGAAATTTGATCTTTAACAATCTGCTTCACCCTACTTTTGTTATGATGACTCTCAACCGCTTAAATCTGCTAAGATTAATGTTGCTATGGAAGCACAGACCCCGATCTCATTTGATTGTCAAGTTTCTCCTGACACCTATTAGTATCCACCGTTGAAGCTCTGACATTGGAAGTATTTTGTTCTACGAAAATATTCTGATGTTCTCTGATGAACCTCTTGGTATTCCCTCCTGCATGGGAAGTAGAGTTGGCATTGAACTGATCTCAGTTGACAAAACCATGGTGCCATAGAAGTTGAGAGATTGAAGGAGCTGATGGAATATGATTTTGTTCACCTCAGTGTTCGCTTGGAATGCTCCTGTTGGCTTATGAAGAAGAAAAGAGGGAAGTATGCGACGGTGTATCGACTGTCATGAACTTAACCGTATCGCTATCTGAAATCGTTATCCATTTTCCGCGTATCAATGATTGATTTGGTCTACCTTTGAAACTCCGTATCAGATGGCCTCATTTAGATTTGAAGGATTGAGGAAGCAAGCTTAAGAGCTTCTAAGAAGGGGTTATCTAACCGAGAGTAACCTCTGTGAAGTACTTCAGTTTTATTCGTGAAGAAGATGGAAGGTGATGTGAGGTGGATGTGAACGCTTTCCCTAAATGATTTCTGAGACTGCCTCTGCACTCGTTATAATCTTTATGAGCTTTAATGATGCCAATTGTATTGGCAATTATGTCAACTATTCTTATGCATCTGATGAAATTATGTTTTCGCGAATGTTGGACAAATTGTCATAGTATGACATTTTGTTGTGTTCAGAGACGAAAGAGGAACATAAAGATCATTTTCGTATTAAGTTGAAATAACCCTTTGTTATGGAAGAGTAAATTTGATTGGCATTCATAGGTTGCAACGGGCAGCAATATCATGTATCCTGTGGAGACAGAGTTTCCCACAAAAGGGCCTAGACTGAAGACCATTATCGGAACTAGAGACCTGGTAAAAGAGTAGTAGGAGATGTTCGCGACAGGCGTTACCATGGAAGAAGCATATATGAAGAAGAGAGAAACTGAGAAAGGGCTCAATTATATTTCATGCAACACATAGAGATTTTAGTTGGGCATCAGGACAATCAGATCGTAGGGGACGATCTATTCAGCACATAACTCGCAGTTTACAGCAGCGGTGTTCACCTTGAAGATTGGAAAACATTTCTTGCAAGACGAAGGTGGTGGCGGATATAGGAGGAGAATGTAATCGAGTTGGCGGATTTGAGCTGTGCTAGAAGACCTGTCGAAGACACGCAGTCTTGCTTCTCTATTCATTTTAGTTGTACTAAGATGAATTGAGAGCAGAAGCAGACTTGCGGATGGAAGGATGCACAGCGATCATGTCAGAGATTCGCGTTACTACACCACAATTCCAAGAAGAGTTGCTGAAGGCTTGAGGAACCAGACTCAAGTTTATAATTCCTTTTCACCATAGGATCAGATGGGCAAGCGTAGACAGACTACTCGGACTTGGAAGAGATTTTGAAATTTTGTATTTGAACGGACGAATTTTGAAGCGCACATTTGTGTTTGGAAGAGTTGATTCTATGAAGGATGAAGCTATTGATGACGTAATTCACTTCCTCTTAACCTAGTTAAGTTTCCGTTACCTAATGATAAGATCCTTTGAATGATTTAGGTTCTATGTTAGTAATTCCGTTCTGTGTTCACTCTGCATATGTTGGATGACGGTTTTGATATGAGGACTTTGATGAATTATGGAAGAATTGATGCTTTTGACGACAAGCTTCATTCGATGATACTTACTAGGTTCCGTTACGTTATTTATGCGATCTGTTTCTTTGATTTCGAATCCATAGTGATGATTTGATTCGGACCAACCCTAGGAGGTAGAAGGACTGTTAGGTGATTAAGATAAGTTGTTTGTTTCACGACTTGAGATAAAGTATGGTCATCATGAGGGCATATTTATATGATGCTAGTATTATGACGTCTGGCCAACGTGATAATACTTACATCATATAACGTGCACTTATTGTGATCATAGGATATTTTGAGGAGTGCCTTAGAAGCCTTAGAATTTCTGATATCTGATTGGGACTTTAGGTTCATTCTACCTATACGCTTAATATGCCTTCACCGTTATACGATTTGATACGTTTGGATACTCGTCATGCGTTGTTGACCTCTGTACTTCTGATAAGAATCATAGGTTCTGTTATAGAACTTTCTGCCGTCTGTTTTCTGTCAGTATGGATTCGATCTGTTACTATGAAGGAGTACACCTACGTTTTGCTATATGTACGTTTCACATCCATTAAATATGTTTCATTATGATCCGTTGTGAGTAGATATGAAACCTTGGATTTCGAGGAACAAGACCTGTTCGTTTATGAGAACACCTTTGAAAGGTTATAATGAAGACGAGGCTATTTGAGAATCTGAAGAGTTAAGCGTATATATCGTCCTCATATCTTCTGCGATTCGTTACGTTCTCATCTGTTTTGTCTAATCAAAATTCCACGGACGATATATCCGTCAGATCCTACGTATTCCCTGTGTCTCTTCCGAGAGAGTACGGTTATCATCTGTTACGTTTGGTATGTTATCCTTCTGATTTGGATACAGTATGGTATGTCTTTTCTGAGGAAGCCGAAGCTATTTTGACCAACAAAGTAGATTCATGAGAAACAAGTCTTTCACATTTCTGTTCACAGTCCGTTGTGTTTCCGTTTCATTTCGCTTCAATTTTCGAGGACGAAAATTTTTTTTTTAGAGGGGAAGAAGTTGTAATACCTAAAATTTCAAAACATGCAAAATGACCAAAATACCCTCAAATTTTGAACTTTCAAGAACTTATAAAATTATGTAAGTAACATCATTTGTACTTAACCTAAGTTATCTAACAAGTTAAGTTAATATGAACTTTACATTATAATCTAAGTTCACAAACAAATAATCCTCCACACCAAGAAATGCTAGGCGACATGATATGTAACTAAAGGACCAATATTCGGCTAAAGTATAAGTGAAAGAAGGAACATGCATTGAATTTGAAGGATACGTTATAATTCCTATAATCTTGGCCTAATCACCTCTACTTTCCAATATACCTAAACTATTTTCCTAAAAGCTCTCCCACCTATTTGTGCCGTGTGAGATAATACCTACAAATAAGTCATTCCAAACTTAGAGAATTATGCACATCATCACACACGGTTTTTCCAAAATTAAGAACACGTTAATTCCTACCTTATAAAACCATATAACAACTTCCACATATCCCTTTAGCCTTTTCTCTACACCGAACCAAGGAAGAACAAAACTAAACCATATTCATTGTTGCTGAAAAGATCAAGAGTCGATCAGGTTGGAGGGATCATAGTATTGGTGCTCGAGTTGGATTCGGTGATTCGTTTTCTGTCTCGAACTGTCTTGTTTTGGCTCGGAGGTAATAGCCTTCGAATCACATTCGCATTCTGTTTATTGATTGTGACTTTGTCCCCTATCTCGTTCAATGCTTCATTTATATATTAGCTTAAGATGATATAATATCATATAAATACTAAGTAATGTGGACATCTACCATTCACAATTATAAAACGTGCATGATTCTATACGTATATGTTAAGCACTATATTAATGATCAAATTAAGTGAAGGCTGCATGATATCACCCTAGGTGGAAACAAAGAAATATGAACATGGGTTTTTATTATATGAAGATACAATTATGATTGGCTTAAAACCTTCCACGAAGTATAGGAGGAACATGGGTCGGTTATATAAAAAAAAAAAACAAGCACGTATATAAGGAACAGCTATAATATTTATAAGTATAAAATAAGAACTTCATGCATGTTGTATCATGTTAAGTGGATCGAATGGATAGGAATAAAAGGGAATTTGTGTGCGTCGAGTATGTTATTATTTTGTGTGAAAGTTATGTATTGGTCGTTGTGTTGACTTAATGGACAAATAAAAATAACTTTAGGCCATTGTGATTAAGGCGAAAAGGGAAAAATAAAGAAGTCCTATGTGTATGTGCAAAATGTGTGTGTCGATTTGGATATAAAAACAAGAGATAAGTATGGGTAAGGTTGAGTTGTATGTGTTCACTGTTTGGGGGCAAATGGGGCGTTGTGTGGTTTATTCATGAGTGAAATGCGAATAAATGAGGTGCTTGTGGTGTCATAAAAGTTAGAAAAGAAGTAGAGTCATCTGTGTATGTTAGTGTCAAGAAACGTGGGTAAATATGAGTAAAATATTTGGTTGAAAGATTGGTGTTATAGTTGGTCTTGTGTCGTGTTAAATGGATAACAAAGGAGTAACTTGGTGGGTTTTTGGTCACGTTAAAATGAGTCAAAAAGGGCTATCGAGTTGTTTAGTATATCGAGTTAGAATTTTACTAAATGGGTAAGGGTTAGTTGCATGGAATATTTAATGTGGTGATTAAAGTATACAAATATGAGAACTTTCATATAATTATGTAATTTACACTTTAGCCCTGAACTTTGAATAAATGACCATTTTGAACCCTAAATTATTAAAAGTTGTCATATTACACCCAAACTATAATATTAATCATATTAAGTCTTAAAGTTTATTTTATGAAACTTACTTAATCGGAAAAGTTACCATTTTTGGAAAGCTGCTATAAAACAGGAAGTTACTAAAAAAATGGAAAGCCGACTAAAATGAGTAATCTGACTTAAAATAAAATTATTAATAAAACGATCACGAATTCGTGTAGATTCGCTGAAGATGAAGTTGCTTCCGATCTCATGTTTCTAGTTGGTGTGTTTCACGTGCGGTATAAGGTACAGATATTCTGCCCTTTCTAATAAGGTGCCTTCAGTCTCTTGAACTCTGATTTGATTCAACTGTGACCTTTGCTATGAACCTTTAATTATGAACCCTTGATCATGAACCTTTACTTATGAACCTGACTCATGAACCTTTGTTTATGAACCTTTGCTTATGAACCATGATTATGAACTTATGAAACAAGATAATGACCTATGCAAGTAAACTTAAAACATGATTCATGATACTTGACCTTTACCCTCAGTTTGATACTACGAGCCACTCACTAGGCATGAGGGTTTCATGTCCATGTCAGTCGATGCACCGATGGCATGACTCTAGGGCAGGAGAGTGATGACCTGTCCCGTCCCTGCATGTTATGTTTACGTAGAGGCAGATTATGGCCACCTGGGGCGTATGGATGCATCCTAGATTTGTTCATGTTCATGTTATGTTATGTTATTCATGGTGACTGATGGTGTGTGCGATACACGTCTTTCACACTCTGGGAGCTAGCTACTCCAACCCATGATTGAGGACACCCCTCATATTTACAAGATACCCATGATGAGGACACCCCTCATATTTACAAGATACCCATGATGAGGACACCCCTCATATTTACAGGATACTAAGAGGTCTCCCCTCTACATGTTTATGGCTATGATTATGATTATGATTTCATGTTATGGGCTCGTAGTGGATTACTGACCTTTCCTTACCATGCACCTTTGACCTTTCCATTATGATACCATGTATTTTTACCATGTATTCTTACCATGTATTCATGTTTCCATCCTCATTTACTCATGTATTATTCATTATGCTACTGCTTTGTTTCCGTTATATCTGTTCACTGGGCTTTTTAAGCTCAGCCGCACGTTTTCTTTTCGTGTGCGGCAGGTTATAAGCAGGACGACGGGTTTGGGTATGAGTGAAGAGACTTTTGGACTTAGAAGACCTTGATAGTATTTCTGAAGTAGAAGTCATTAGCAGGATTGCTTTTGCAGACTTAATATTTAGTTTTGTTTCATTCTTAACCTTATAATGTTAGTACTTCATTTGTAACCTTTGACATTTTATTGTATTACTATTGAAGTATGCTTGTTTGATCTGATATGAAACCATTAACGTGACATCTTTACCCTTGCCGGGTTGGGGTGTTACATTTATTCAATTCTAACACTATGTTGTTATATTTTGAACACATGTTAAGCCTTTGTTCCTCAACAAATTTAAGATCTACACAAATATAATTCATGTAAGACTGCCAATCAGAATCATCATCCATAGAAAGTAAAGTGTTTACCTTCTTCATGGTGATGTTTACCCACTCTCCATTCCTTGTATGGCTTTTCCCAACAGCCACCTGATCACCTTCAGAGAGTGCCATCAGTGCACTCACTCTAATTTCCTCATCTGAGGATACCTCTTCTTTATCCCAATCATAGGCTTCAGCAACTAAAACCTTGTTCTTTGTCTAAACAGGCTTGGATGTTTGAGCAGCCTGAGACATAGAGGGATTAGTTTCAAGAATTGCAAGTTTAGCCTTGGCTTTCCTATATTTTTCTTCAAAGTCTTTTTGACCCTTGTTTTGAAATTGTTGGGTCTACTGAAACATTCTAGGTTGAAACTTGCTAGTTCCTGAGGAACTATTTCTTGAAAATTTGTAAGAGGGTTCTGAGGTGGTTTTAGAATAACAGTCCCAAGTAAAATGACCCTTTTTACCACAATTAAAGCATTCAGTGGTTTCATTTGCTTTTCCTTTTGAAAAGTTGGAATGGTTTCTTTTGATGAAACGTTTTGAACTAGCAAGGAGTGCCCTCTCTTGGAATTCCAAGTTTAGATCTTTTCGGTACTCATCACTAGTCCTATCATCAATTTCATCCTCAGAATCCTCTTGAAAGTCCTGCACAACACCATTAGTATAAAAAGCAGTTGATATGGGTGTGGAGGTTAAGGCCTTTTTGGACTCAAGAGCTTTTGATTCAGGATATCTCCTTGAGATCAAGTTGTCCTCATATACAAATTTCCCATAGATTTCAGGGAGCTAAAGGGTCTAAATGTGATTAGCATTCCTCAGGCCTTGTGAGAAGTTTAGCCACTTCTCAGGGAGACTGTTGACAAAGCCAACATTTGTCTCATGCTTAGATAATACTACACCATCATTTGATAGTTCGTTTATCAAAGTCTTGTATCTGGTATAAGTCTGAGAGAGACTTTCAGAGTCTTTTGCCCTGAAAGTATTATACTCAAGTTTCAGGTCCATGACCCTGTTTTTCTTGGTATCTGAGGGGCCCTCAAAGCTATTAACCAAGTCATCACAAGTTTGCTTGGCTGTTAAACAGTTGATGACTGATTCCATTATATCGTCAGGAAGACAAGATATAAGGATGATTTTAAGGCGCTGGTCTTGATTGACCACCCTCCTCTCATTAATGGTCCATTGTGCCTCATGCTTGTTTAGCCCCACAGCAGTCTTAGGGACAAATGGGCCATCCCTGATACAGGTGATGTAGTAAGGTTCCATACCAGTTAAATAGCAAATCATACGTTTTTTCCATTTGCTAAATTTTCCAGCTTCTAGTCTGGGTGCAACAGCAGAATAGCTGCCACTCTTTTTATCGACCAGCTGGGGTACATTAATATCAGCCATAGTATGATCTTGGTTTTAAAAACCTTGAGCACTCTTGGTTAGTTTTGAAAGATTTTATAAACCAGAGGCTCTGATACCACTTGTTGTTCCCTTAACACGCTTAGAGTTAACTAGAAAGTTAATCTATTCGTGTTTATGACTAATACAATGTTATGATTAATTCTAACAGATTAATGAAACGTAAAAGTAAAAACACATAAGTATTTTTCAACGTTTAAATTCTTATTAGAAATGAATCAAAGAATCTATTACCCAAGTGTTTTGTGGAACAAACACTTGGGATTGAACAGACAAGATATGGTGGTGTCTCCTATCTAAACTCAAGCTTTGCTTTGAGTGGTAACAATTCGACCCACTGAGCTATCTCAGGGATACGTTACTCTTTGTAGGAGAGAAGTTGCTTTGTAAAAGTCTAAGCTTTCAATCTACAAAACACTCACAACTTCTCTCATTTTGAACCTATTTATACACAAGTATAAAAGAGTAAAAGTGATTTAAAAAACTACAACTTGTTGAGGCAAGCGTGTCTGACAATTACAACAGTAATTGTCATTTCTAAGAACCAATGGGAGTGGACTATAAAGTCTTTAGGAGTGGTTGGTCTGACAATCCATGACTTTTAGCCGTCTTAGGGAAAGTTTCTTCCTGACAAGATAAGATTTGATCTTATCTTAAACTCTTCCCAGATCTTCCCGACTTTCTTTCAGGCGTTGAGCTCTTCAGTCTTCAATCACTTAATGTTGTTGGGGAGACCGGGGTTTAGTGAGTTCTTGTCCAACACTCGCTGAACCATCATCTTCTTCTTTGGCTTAAGTCCTACTCAGGGAGTACCGCCTTCCTGAGTAGTGAATCCTTCTTCTTGAATTCGCCTTAAGCATCCTGAAGATGACTCACTGAGTGACTGTTCACTCAGTGACTTGAATTATTCTCGGTTTAAGTTAACACTTAGTTAATTTGTGTTCAAATCCTGTTTTAAGTATTCTTGGGTACTGATGGACCCAACAATACTTTACCTTGCAGTCTTTCGTGCAGTTACTCAACAGGAACACTGATTCCATCTTCTCAAACCACTATGTTAAGCCGACAGCTCCTTCTATTCCCTTGAAAGTAGTGGGTTTGCAGCTCATGAATTCCTTGTAAGTGCAGAAACGGTTCTCATAGACAGATTGCACTCTCGCCTGTCCAACATTCTGGTTGCTAGCACCTGCTTGCCCAGCAAGCGCCGCAGCTATGCCTTTCTCAATTAATTTCTGAATCGCAGCCAGGGTCATCTTCTTAGGTGGCATAATTCTATCAATCATTACAAATGTACGACACTGTAAGTATTTTGATTGACGTAACAGAATCATAACACAAAGTAAATAACACAATGATACAGCATAATATAGCGTCCATTCAACATCATAATCGTACATCACCGAAATACATCGTAGATTCGATACTCGTCATCAGTCTTGCAAGATATGCAAAACGACTACAAGTTTCTTATCAAATCTACTAACCGAAACTAGTCAGTTAGTACGTACAACGTAAACTACTACTACAATATTAAACTACCATAAATAAAATGGTCACTAATCTCTACTGACGGCCTCCTATCTCCTTATCATCATCTATCTCCTCATCATCCGGGTGAGGTACATCAATAGGGTGTGGGTCCATCTTTGGACTCGGTGGTGCAAATGGGTGATCAACGGGTGCAACTGATAACTGACCGAAAAGAACTGATGTGGCCAAAACACTCCACATGGGTATCGGGACAAGTATAAAATATTCTAGCCAAAATTTTTATAAAACAGTTTCATATGAAATGAAATAGTAGTAAAAATCCAACATACAGTAATAAAGTACTTACGAGCGAAGTGGCACGGAAGGCTGATGGTTATCGATTTCGAAAAACGTTTTGAATCACACGAAAAATGTTTATAGTCGAGTATGATCTCGTTCTCTATAAACGGTGGCTTTGATACCATTCTGTAACACCCCCAACTCGGATTAGGGCAGCGGGACTGAGTTTGGGGTGCTACTCGAGGGGTATGACAGTCACAATCACAAAAAACGATCTCATAACGAGACGTTTTTAATAAAACATAACATTTGTTTTACAAGGTTCAACACTTAGAGTTCAAAAGACTCATAACACATTTAGCAGCGGAAAATGAAATAGTTTGCAGCGGAATAATAAGGTAGTTTGTAGCGGAAAATAAAGTAGTTTGCAGTGGAAAATAAAGTAGTTTGCAGCAGAAAATATGATAGAAGTAGTAAAACATATCCCATAGATTGCCATCCTGAACCTCCAGCCCTTCCTCGTGCACACTTCATATATCCATTACCTAAGATAAACATGCTAAAAAGTCAACAAAAAGGTTGAGTGTAATCCATATGTTTAGTAAAATAATGGTTGAGCACAAGAATTTTAGTTTGGAAGATATAAGCAACAAATGCGAATATCGGGTAAGCGTCACATAATTCTCTGTATTGCTAAGCTCATGACACACAATGCGTTAACCGGCACCAGTAATTCTGGCGTAAGTCGACAGTAACCGCGAAATTTCATAATCATAATAATTGTCCCCAAAGTAGATATCTTGTCAAATACCTAGGTAACTCAATTATAGTACATCACATGTTGACCGACCTTAGTCAACATGGCGGGATGGTCAAATCCTATAGGCCTATAAACTATAATCGCGCTCACCCGCAGGTGATTAATGGTTCATGATCGAGGGACTTGCTTTTGGCAAGGAAGGTACTTAGCATTTATAGCGTCAATCAGGAAATAGCATACAAGTAAACAATTGTGCTCAGAAAAATAGTAGGTAGCATTTATCTCCCCCACGGGATTTATAAACATTTAAAAAATATTAAAAGGTGGGGCTATGAATCACACCTTAGTCACAGAGAATACGAGATAAACAATCAGATGGTATGGCACAGCAAATGAACCTCAGCACAACCTAATCAATTAAATGGCATAACTCATAAATAATACTTGAAATGATTTAATAAATAATACTCGTATAAAAAGGTTTTAGTTTCAATGGCGTTCGAAATAAAAAAATACTTTTAAGTCTCGTGTGGAGGACAAGAAAGGTAAAAATAATAAGTCGGCGAATACGAACGAATACTCAAGAAAGACGAGAGGAAGAGAAAAAAGAAATATGAAAGAAAGAATAAAATCAGAAAAAGAATAAATAAACAAATAAACAACATCGATGGATAGTTTCGGCTTTTCCCCGTTTTCCCAAAATAGATGTTATATCGCTAAAACATAAGAGTTTTGAAAAGAATTTTAAGACATTTAGTAAATCATAACGATTTAAGTTTATAAAGATTTTACGAATTTTCGGCATGAAGTGCCCGTTTATAAGACGTTCCCAACTCATACGACTCATTTGAATAATTCAATTATCGTCAAGTTTTACAAGTTTTAATATATAATTGGACATATTATTCGTGTATATATTAGTTGTTTAGTTTTATCGACCATTTTGTATAGTTCGAGTCCAGATAGGTTAAGCTCTAATGAGTCTAACGTATCATTCCGTCTCGTGTACCAAAGGGTCCATAATAGTCCAATCAACTAATACCGTAAATCCAATACGTCCAATCCTTGTCCAACAATGTTACATCATCACAATATTATCCAAGTCCAAATCGTTATATATCAAGTATCTCATATGTTGTAATTTATATCCCATGTCGTTTTCAAATAATCCGAAACCTCATATCGATAACAAACGAACAATTAAATAATTAAACGTTTAACCTAAAACTCACGACTCGACATCTAATAAATAAAGTAAAACAAATAAATAAATAACAATTAAATAATAACCACGACTCAATGAAAATAAATAATTAAACAACGACAAGAAATAAACTTCTCCATGACTCGCCACGAGTCACGGCTTGACTCAACCCGAGCCGATGAGGCTCTCGGCCATAACCAAATCCAACACAAACACAAATCAAATCCACACTACCTTATACTAATCCAACTCTATATCCTTAATCCATATCCGAACACAAACAACTCAAATCCGCAACACAATAATTCCAAATCTGAACACAAATCCAAAACCAAACACAAGTATCACAGCACCAACTAATCCTAAATCCAAACTAAATGCTATGCCTCACCGTGACTCACCACGAGTCACGGCTCGGCTCGGCTACTTGCCGACTGTCGAAACCAAACAAACCCGAAACAAGACCTAAATCGAAATCCAAACCCACAAATAACAACATTAACATTAAAACAACACAATAAACAAGAAAATAGCAAACCCTCGCCGAGTCAACCGAGCTGACTCGGTGAGTTGACCGAGTCAGTAGCGAGAAGGGGGGGGGGGTTCTCCACACGAGTTTTATATCAGTTTTTAAACCATTTTATTAATTAAAACATTATTATTAATCGAATTAAATAAAAAAAATCAAATTAGGGTTTTGATAAAAATAAAGAAAATAGAAATGAAGGGCGCGTGGGTGGGTTTTACCGAAAGAGAAGACGGAGAGGGTTGTGGTGGTGTCTCGGTGATGGTGGCAGCGGTGGTGGTGGCGCATGACGGTGGTTGTGGTGGGAGCCGAGGGCTCAAAATCTCCAGAAACTAGTAAAAGTGGCCGATCTATCGATTCGGCTAATAAAAATACTCGCCGAAAAATTTTCCGGTGGCCGGAATTTGGCCGGCAGTGGTGGTGGTGGCCGGGCGGTGGGTCGCCGGCGAGGAAGAGAGAGAGCTAGTGAGAGAGTGTGCGTGAGTATTGAATGAATAAAATAATATTTTAGAGGTTTATATATTTTTAGGGAGGGACTAGTAGTGTAAATAAGAGAGTGAGGGGTGTGAAAGGTAAATATGGGGCGGAGGGACTATTTCTGCCATATTGGTTAATCTTTTGCAATAAACACTGCGGGACCCATTCGACATACCAAACGGAATCGAAAATTAACGAAACTTGCGCCATTGTTCACGAAATAATTTTTCCAATAAAAACGAGTATAAATATGCAATACTTTCACGAAATAAATATATTTGGCAAATACGATACGTTTTTTGCTTTATAGGTTGTGCCGGTTCTATAAAGGGACAATATTCTCGTTTCTCATAATATCTCTCGTATCTCAAGCCCAAATAAGTGCAATGAAAAGTTTAAGTTCTCAGGTAACGCATAATTTTTTAAAAATAATTGGCTAGTAAAGATTTGGAACACTACTGGGTGTTACACCAATGGGGAATGGACGTGCTAGGCCCTCTACCGGAGGCTCCGGGAAAAGTAAAGTTTGTTATCGTGGCCGTTGACTACTTCACAAAATGGATAGAGGCCAAACCCCTCGCCAAGACCACAGGCAAGGACGTGAAGAAATTTGTTTGGGAAAGCATCGTCTGTAGGTTCGGACTACCGGGTATAATAGTAACAGACAATGGAACGAACTTCGTAAATGATCCGTTCAAAAGCTGGTGCGAAAAGTTAAAAATTAAGTAAATAAACATGGCAGTAGCACATGCTCAAGCCAACGGCTTGGTTGAGAGGGCCAACAAGAGCCTGATGCACGACATAAAAACCCGGTTAGGAAGGGAAAGATCCGGATGGGTGGACGAGTTGCCAAACGTCCTATGGGCCTTCCGGACATTGTTGAAAACAAGTAATGAAGAGTGTTAGGAACACGTTTTAATATTTTACAAGTCTTGTTCATTTAATTAATGTTGCACAATTAGGACTATATTGTTTGTATTTTTGGACCGGTTCAATAGTAGTCCTTGGACCGGTCATATTAGTTAAACTTATCCTTATCACATGGAAGGGAATATTCTTAGAATGATTCCCCCTCCCATTGCCTATAAATACAAGGCAAGGGATTCATTTGTATTGTTGGTTTTTCTTATGTATGTGCGGAAGCTATGCTAGTGTGTGAATCGTTTGAATGAAAAACCTTCCATCTTATTCTTCTCTTCTTATTTCTCTTATTTCTAGCTTATCGTATCTAGCTTATTGATATTTCCATACGTAGCTTCATATTTAGATAAGTAGTAGATCGTAAGTGTTTGTTTAATTCATTAGCGAGAGTGTGTGTTTGAGATAATTATAGTGACCTACAAGTGGTATCATACGCCAAGGATATTTAGGATTAGTGTTTTAAGAATAGATCTAATCGGTATTTCATTTGGTTTGAAGAGTTTACGTTAGTTTTGTTAAAAGTTCTTTTGCGTAAAAAGTGTGATTAACGTAAGTTTTGCAAATCGTTGTGTAAAACTTTTTCATTAAATCTTCGTTTTCTCAAGTTAACGTGGTAAAATTTGGTGAAAATTCGTTGTTTTAATCGTTAATTATCATTAGATTTACGTTTTTCATCATTATCCATCGTTCTGGGTTGAAATTCGAAGAAGAAGGGTTTCTCGCAATTGGTCTGCAACAATTCAAGGGTTTCTCGCATTTGGTAACAAGGGTTTCTCGGAATTGCTAGTTTAAGGGTTTCTCGCAATTGGATTAGTTTAAGGGTTTCTCGCAATTTCATCAGATTCTTCGGATTTGGTACTCGGTGTTTCCTTCTTTGTAAAAGATTGTGAAACTACCTCGACTCGGAATTATTCTCAACTTTTGTATAAAAGTTTGAGAACGTGATCGAAATTGTAATTTTGAAAAATCTTTCGAAATTGCTTGATCTTTCGCAATTCAGAGTTATCTCTCGCAATTGCAAAGTTCTATCGCAATTGACATTGATTCTCGCAATTGCAATTTTCTATCGCATTTGGAGAAATCTCTCGGAATTACACAAGTCTCTCGCAATTGGTCAACCTTTATCGCAATTCAGATTCTCTCGCAATTCAAACAGTGCTTCTCGCAATTGGACTAAGAACATTAAGTAAACTTAAAAATCAAACATCATAAATCTTAAAACACATCTTAATTATCTAAAGATCCAAGAAAATGTCTCAACCACCTCACTTCAACTACTACTATCAGCTACAGCAACATCCTCAACAACAACAAAATCATCCTCAGTATCAACAACAACAAGCATTCGTTCAACAGCATCAATTTCTCTCTCCACCACAAGTATCCCCACAACAAATCATGCAACAGAATCAACAACTGCAGAATTATTCATCATACTCCAGAAAACCTCATTGGTTTAACAAGATGTGTGAAGCAATAAGTAGTCAGCAATCACGTCATGAAGCTGGAAGTCAAGAAACTCCACCTATGCTAACTCCGGGTAACTACGTGCAATGGGCTAGTAGATTCCTCAGATTTGTTGAACTGAAAAAACCCCATGGTCAGTATCTCAAGAAGGTCATTGAAGAAGGACCCTATCCCATTCCAGCTACTGTAGTTTCAGCAACTACAGAGAGAGAAGAAACATCCACACCCATTCCGGTTGCCAACTACACAACTGAGCAAACATTACAACAAGAAGCAAACCAATTGGCTATGTCTTTCATACTTCAAGGAATTCCCAATCCTATCTACCGAAGTATTGATGCTCAAAAGACAGCCAAAGATATGTGGGAACATGTTCATCTTCTCATGGAAGGAACAGAGTTAAACCAAGAAGATCTTGAGTCTAAGTTATATATGGAGTACACTCACTTCATCATGGAACCAGGGGAGACCATTGAATCTTACTATCACCGTTTCACCAACATTATCAACGATCTTGATCGTCATGATATAAAGTTACCAAAGATTGCTATCAACTCCAAATTCCTTGGATGCCTTGGTCCTGAATGGCAAAAATATGCAACTTTTGTGAGGCAGACAAAGAAAATTGGTGATGTCAAATATGGTCTCATGTATGATTACCTCCGACAACATCAATCAGAAGTGGATAAAGAAATTGCAGCACGAGGAGGTTTTACACCAGCACCAACACCAAATTCACTTGCTCTCATTGCTCAATCTAACTTCTCTTTACCACAACAGGAATTTGGACACTCATCTTTTCAACCAAGCATTCCACCCCAACCTCATCATCAAATCATTCCTTATGAAGCACCACAACAATACTCTGATAACCAGCTGGTTCCATACAACAACACCGATTCAATGCTATACTCAAATGCAGATCATGATGAAGAAGAGGATGCTTTCAATTCACTCAATGAAGCATTTGGATTGATTGCTAATGCATTTGGCAGATTCACAAAATCCAACAACCGTCTTCGTTCATCTTCAAATACCAGGAATCAGGCAGTTGTTCATGAAGGCAGAGTTGAAATTCAAAACAGGTCTTCAGGCAGATTTGGTTCGGGAACTCGTGGATATGGTAATCAAAGGGTTCAGTCAGGAGGAAATCGGTTCAATACTGCAGGGGTAAACAGAAACAGTATGGGGAATGTTCAGAGAGGAAATTCGAATGTTGGGAATGGTCAGAAAGGCATTGCTAATACATCTATCACATGCTACAATTGTGGGGGGAATGGTCATATGGCTAATGCTTGTCCGAAGCCGAGAACAATGGGCAGTCAGTATCACAAAGAGGCTCTTATGATGGCACTCAAAGATGAAAGAGCTGCTGGGATGATGACTCAGAATGATCAAAGTTTTATGGCAACTGTGGAATCAGATGATGAGATGGAAGACCTTGAGGCAAACGCTGCAGTCATGCTTATGGCTAATATGCACGAGATGAATATGTCCGAGTCAGGCCCGGTATATGATACCGATGGTCTTTCTCAGGTACCTGATCCGATATGTCTTATTCATGAAATTGCTTCACCGTCTGCATCTTCATCTACAAACGAAACTTTTGTTCAAAATGAGTTATTATCATCATCATCCGATGATCAAGTTAACACGGTTGTATCATTTGATGATGATAAAACAGTTGTTTCCTTTGATGATCTCATCGATGATGCTACTTGTGATCATATTGAACAAAAAGATCAGTTGGATGATCAAGATTCGGACTTACAGGCCTTGTTATTGACCACCCAGTCACAAATAGAAAAATGCAATGACATAAATCAGAAGCTCAAAGAGAAAATTGCAGTGTTAACAAAGGATAATGAGTGTTATAAATTACAACTTTCCGGATATCTAAAACAAGATAAACGTGAAAAAGGTTTTGAAACGGCTTTCCAACAAGAGTATGTAAAAGTTCAAAATTTAGAAAGTCAAGTTCGTGAGCTAACCATTGCCAAAGCTGAGCTTTTCTCTCAGAAAGAGAAGGATCAACTTGAGTTTAAAATTCAAATTGATGCTTTAAAATCTGAATTGTTGAAAACTCAATCTGAGCTTTCTACATCTCAGAAGGATCTTCTTGAAGAAAAGAAAGCCACTCGGAAATGTGTTGACTCCTATCTTGATCAAATTCTGGATTTGGAAACCAAACTCAAAGATTTTCAAAACATTGTGTATAAAACGGGTAACTCTGTAACACAAATTCAGAAAAATATTGTAAAACCAAGTCCTAAAGGAGTAAGTTTTGCACTTGGCAGTGATACACCCCGCAAATTACACATAGCACTCAAAGAGAATCCTAAGTTATACAATGCAACATTTCTGTTAGATGATTCCTTTCAACGTGTTGTTATGTATTCTGTTGATGAAGAAACTGATTTTCTTGAAAACAAGATTGAGGGTCGATCAAAGTCACAAACAAAGTTTTCAAACATACACTATGATTATAATGCACGACCTCATTTAAGCAAATCATTTGTTCCTCCTAAGGATCATCCAGAACAAACGTTAACATACACAAACATAAGTGCTCCCTCGTCTATAACTTCTGATCCTACGCCTGGTGTACAATTTAAAGATTGTTTGATAGAGGATCTTGTTGATCCACAAATGCCTAAGGAATGTCGGGTTCTTCGATATTTTCAGACATTTATGGATGACATTTCTCGTTTGGAGAATGAAATTGAGTTCAGTTCTCAAATTCCTATCTCGTCTTTTCTTTCTCCTGTTCAGAAAGAAAAGAAGGAGATTCTTCAAAAGAAAATTCTTCCTCATGTCAGAAATCTGAAAAAGGGTGCAACAAGATGGGAAGAGGAGTTATATACGGAACTAGCATCTATGAAATCCATTTTCAAAGCTAAAGATGACAAGGTTCAACGACAAAAACTTCAAAAGAAATTTTTAGCAAAAGAAAATGATCGACTCTTGGAAAAAGTCTTGTGTTATGACGTGGTCTCTGTGATTATGAATTCGCTCTATGAATCTGGTAATGCTTTAATTGTGAATGATCATGCTGTGAATATTAAGCTGTTGCATATGGAGATTGATAATCTGGTACATGAAAATGCGAATCTTCGACAAATCAATTGTGATGTGGAAAACAAAGTTTTTAATCTTCAAAAAAGGTTGGACTGGTGTCAAAAACGAAGTCTTGAATTTGAAATCAAATTTCAAAATCTCATGGGATCTCTATCATTTCAAAACAGTCATGAACAAAACAAAGAAACAAAGGCTTTCTTAAAAGTTAAAATGTTTCAAAATGAAAAAGACCTGGATGAAGTTATTCAAAACAGAAATGACACAGTCTACCTAAACAGGATATTAGATTCACAAAATCAAGAGTTCCAACACATCATTATTGATTTGAAGAAGAAGATCAGAGTTTTAGACAGGAGCAAATCAAACATTCATAAGATTGCTCTAGGCATGTATGTAGTGGACAAAGCACATACCCAAGCATCTGACACAACCACTGATTCAGCTACTTGTACTTCCACAGGACTAGAAACCACCTCTAAGATCAACCATTTCAAGACTCACAAGAAACAGAGGAAGAATAGAGTCAAGAAATCTAGGAAGGAAGTATCTAAGTCTGAAGAAGTTCAAGAAAGTAGTTTGAATAAGACAAATGTAACATCAGAAATAGAATTGCACTTATCTGAGTCTAGTTCTAAGAATGATGTAACAAATGATAACTCTTTAAATATTAATGAAGATGTTTTGGTTGATGCTACTTGTGTCTTTTGTCGTCATAGCATACTATCTGGTGATCATACAAAATGTGTTGCTAAAACTTTGCTGACTAAGAGAAAGAAACGAACTAGTGGCGCTTCCTCTAGGCTTAAAACCATTGCGAAATCCATTTTAGGAATGCCTCCACTAGCTGTTTCTGAGGAGAAAATAGTAAAGCCCCAATCCAAGACCAAAAAGTCACCTAGTGCATACCTTAGGAAAAAGGCAGAGACTAGTTGGACCTGGCAACGCTGGTTACAGAACACTTTTGATTTTAAATGGTTACCTAAAATACTAACATCTTGTGTAACTAACCCAGCGGATCCAACCGTTATCAATTCTCCACCTGTTTCCGATGTGTGTAATGCAGGTGATTCAAATCGTCCTCTGGATTGTTGATAGCGGGTGCTCCCGACATATGACCGGCAATCTCAAACTTCTTCAGAACTTTGTTGCAAAGTTTATCGGAACGGTCAGATTCGGGAATGATCACTTCGCTGCAATTATGGGCTATGGGGATTATATTAATGGGAACATCGAAATCAGCCGTGTGTATTATGTTGAAGGTCTCGGTCATAATTTGTTCTCCGTGGGACAATTCTGCGATGGAGACTTGGAAGTAGCATTCAGGGAGAAAACATGCTTTATTCGTGATCTTCAAGGGAACGATCTTATGAAAGGGAAACGCGGAACAAGTCTGTATTCTATCTCCTTTGACGGCATGACAGCTTCTTCTCCTATTTGTTTACTCTCCAAGGCTCATCCCACAAAAGCTTGGTTATGGCACAAAAGATTGTCTCATCTCAATTTTAAAACCATGACTGATCTTGCCAAGAAGAAATTAGTTGACGGTCTACCAAAGTTCAGATATGCCAAGGATCACTTGTGTTCTGCTTGTGAACAAGGGAAAAGTCATCGTGCCCATTTTCCTCCCAAAACAGAACACAGCACAGACCATGTCCTACAACTGCTTCATATGGATTTGTGTGGTCCAATGCGCGTTCAGAGTATTAACGGGAAGAAGTATATTCTGGTAATAGTAGATGATTACTCAAGATGGACTTGGGTCTATTTTCTTCGGACTAAAGATCAAGTTCCTTCTATCCTCATCACGTTTCTCACCAAGATTCAAGTTCAAGTCCGTAACACCATCCGAATCATCAGAACAGACAACGGGACTGAATTTAAGAATCAAATCATTCGGGATTTCACAGAGAAACATGGGATTGTTCATCAGACTTCCATAGCTCGCACTCCGGAACAAAATGGTGTAGTTGAAAGACGAAACCGGACGCTCGTGGAAGCAGCTCGAACTATGTTGATCAATGCTCAATTACCGGATTATCTTTGGGCTGAAGCTGTCAATACTGCTTGTTATACTCAGAATCGTGCAATGATCACTAAAAGACACACCAAAACACCATATGAGATTATACAAGGGAGAAAACCAAATATCAACCATTTTCACGTCTTTGGAGCTTTGTGTTATCCGAAGAATGATAAGGATGATCTTGGTAAACTTAAGGCTAAAGCAGATATTGGGATCTTTGTTGGATACTGTGAAAACTCCAAGGGATATCGTATTTGGAATCGTCGGACTGGGGAAATTCAAGAGACCATACACGCTAATTTTGATGAACTCACCGAAATGGCTTCTGAGCAAGACCGCTTGGAACCCGCACATAACCGTCTGAACTTTCCTGAATCTTCATCTGCACCCCTACCTTTCAACAGGAAGGATCTGGAAGATTTGTTTGCACCTATGTTCGATGACGTTCGTGTTACTAGTGCATCAGATGCTTCCACCAGTTCCGCTGCTCAACAAATTCCAAATCAAGCACCTGATACATCAGCATCTACCTCTACAGTAGTTGCTGCCGATGCACCACAACCTGAGCCATCATCAACAATGGAGAAAACACCTCAACCAGCAGTTGAAGATTCATCCCCCATTTCTAACAATGTTCCGCCACCATCAGGATATGACGGGAACGCCTTCTTTAATCCATTTGCTCCACCACCAACTGTTCCAGATACCGGAGAATCATCCTCGAGCAATATGGACCCGTCATATCATCAGCACAACATTCAACACTACCCATCAACTCATAAATGGACAAGGGATCATCCGTTAGTAAATGTGATTGGCAATCCAGATAAACCAGTAATGACACGACAGAAACTCCACACAGATGGTGACACCTGCATTTACGCTCTCACCGTTTGTCAAGCTGAACCGAAAAATATCAAAGAGGCCTTGACTTACGACAATTGGATTGAATCAATGCAAGAAGAGTTGGATCAGTTCAAAAGATTGGAAGTCTGGGAACTCGTTGAAAAACCGGACGGAGTTTATGTTGTGGGATTAAAATGGATTTGGAAAAATAAGCTGGATGCAGAAGGAACGGTTATTCGGAACAAGTCTCGGTTGGTTGCTAAAGGTTATAGCCAAGAAGAGGGAATTGACTTCGAGGAATCCTTTGCACCAGTGGCTAGGCTAGAGGCAGTGAGAATGTTTCTGGCATACGCGGCTCATAAGAACATCACAGTTTATCAAATGGACGTGAAGACTGCATTTTTGAACGGACAACTTCGTGAAGAGGTGTATGTTTCACAACCAGAGGGCTTCGTTGATCCAGAACATCCACAACATGTTTACAGGCTTAAGAAAGCTCTCTACGGCCTTAAACAAGCCCCGAGGGCATGGTACGATAAACTTGCTGCATTCTTGCTTGCTAATCATTTTACTAAAGGATCTGTGGACCCGACTCTGTTTATACAAAAACACGGGGAGGACATTCTCATCGTACAAATTTATGTGGATGACATCATTTTTGGGTCTACCCATAAAAAGTACTCAAACGCTTTTGCAAAACTAATGAAACAAAACTTTGAGATGTCCATGATCGGTGAATTAAACTTTTTTCTAGGATTACAAGTTCACCAGTCACCTCGTGGTATATTCTTGAGTCAGTCTAAATATGCACAAGAGATATTAAAGAAGCATGGCATGACAACTAGTGACACCTATAACACCCCAATGGCCTCCTCATCCCCGAAGCTAGATGCTGATTTACATGGGAAACCCACTGATCCTACAAATTATCGTAGTATAATTGGGTCTCTTATGTATCTCACAGCTAGCAGACCGGATGTTGTATTTGCCACATACCTGTGTTCACGCTATCAATCTAACCCAACAGAAAGACATTTATCTGCTGTTAAAAGAATCCTTAGATACATCAAGGGAACCATTAATTTGGGGATCTGGTATCCAAAGGATTCTGGTTTTGCACTAACTGCTTTTTCAGATGCGGATCATGCGGGATGTATTGATACAAGGAAGAGCACATCTGGTGGTGTCCAATTTCTCGGTGATAAGCTGGTGTCCTGGCAGTCAAAGAAACAAGATTGTACGTCTCTATCATCAACGGAATCAGAATATGTAGCCATGTCTGCCTGTTGTGCTCAAATCATTTGGATGCGATCACAACTGATGGATTATGGTTATATCTTCAACAAAATCCCGATGTACTGCGACTCCAAAAGTGCAATAGCTATCTCGTGCAACACAGTCCAACATTCTAAGTCCAAACACATCGCTCTCCGATATCACTTCATCAAAGAGCATGTGGAGTAGGGTACCGTTGAGCTATATTTCGTGGGAACGGAACACCAATTGGCGGATCTTTTCACGAAGGCTTTACCTCATGAACGTTTTGTGAAATTGGTTCACCAAATTGGAATGCGATGTTTGACTCCTCAGGAATTGTCAAATTTTCTCAAAAACTAATACATGAGTCAAACATCCAAACTATCTTGTAAATAACACCAAAAAAAAAAAAAAAAAAAAAAAAAAAAAAAAAAAAAAAAAGTGTGTATGCAAGTACAAATCCTCTTTCAACATTTTGTTCAGTTTAAATTTTTTTTTTTTTTTTCACTTCTGACCAAATGTTGAGGGGGAGACACAAAATTTTTACAAATTTTTTACAAATTTGTACTTGCATATTTTCTGTCACAATGTTGTTTTGTATTGGTTTTGATGTGATACCCTAAGAATTATTTGTTTAATTGTTAGGAATTTGATGGTTATTAATTGTTAGAGGACCAAAAGTGCTAAATATTGAAAATCATTTGGTTAGGATTTAGTGTGCTAAGAATTGAGGTTAAGGGACTAAATGTGGAAATAGGATAAAAGATAAATAGTAAAAGAATTAAATGCAAATAACTGTTCAAGTCATTTACTATTTCTGCAAATCCTTCCCGCATTTACTAACACCAACAACCAAAATCAACGGCTCTCATTAAATCTGATCATCTGTTCAAGTTCTAACAAATCTGTGAGTGTTTTTATGATCTTTAAGTGATTTTAACATATGGTTTTCGAGGAATTAAAGATCCAACGGTGGAATTTGTGTAAAATAATTAGACGAATTTCTAGGGTTTGCGTAGATTTGGGATTTTTTAATCCTATGTGTTTTACGTGATAATGATTGTCCTTCTATACTTAGTTATTGATTATGAAACACAAATGCATGATTAATTGCTCCAGAAATTCATCTAAATGATTATTCAAAGCTTTAGGGTTTATGTTCATCATTTAGGGAAAATCGAATATGAATGTTTTGGTATAATTAAAGTGTTGTTATGGTGTTGGTATGACTCGAATTGAATAGTTGTTGCCTCAGATTAAGCCCAGAAACATTAGATGATTATTGATTATGATTTAGGGTTTATCAAGAACACTATGCACATGCAGTTCGAATTCATAGATTTTGTGGTTAGAAACTGTTATAAATTGGTCAAAATGAGTGAAATAGCTTAATGAAACTATTGCAATTAGTGTGGAATTATTAATCTGTGAATTGCGAAATTTTTGTGAGTGAATAAATCGTCAAAACGGGTTTCGAAATTTCTTGGATAAGATATTTTCGAATTTGCAATTGCTATCGCAATTGTCATTTGCTCCCGCAATTGCCATTGCTCTCGCAATTGGTGTTGCTATCGCAAATGGTAATTTGCTCTCGCAATTGAAAAACCTTTTCTCGCAATTGGAATTTTTCCCGCAATTGGAATTTTTATCGCAATTTGAAATTTTTCTCGCAATTGGAAAATTTTCTCGCAATTGGAAATTTTTCTCGCAATTGGAAATGTTTCTCGCAATTGGAAATTTTTCTCGCAATTGGAAATTTTCTCGCATTTGACAAGTTTTTCTCGCAATTGGTATTTTTCCCTTGCAATTGGTAATTTCTTCTCGCATTTGTCAAAATCTCTTGTTTTTTTGACCATCTGCCTTTCAAATTACTAATTTCATTGAAATTTCTAATTTATGAGAAAATTTCTTATGCAAATCAAAATGATCAATTTACAGATTAACGATTGCTCAGTAATAAAGGATGTGATGTGCACACTCTCAATTTCAACTAATGCTAACACACATATATCCTGCAAATTTGGTGTCATAATGTTGTTTCAGGTCATCCACAATGTCTTCACAACAACAACAACCACTTCTACTTATCACCAAAGCAGAGTTATTCCCACAAGGATTCAAGGCTAAGTATGGCAAGAATAATTCACGAGTGGTCTTTGATAATATCAAGTGTGCTGAACCAAGTTGTCGGATTGTCATCGAAATTCTCAAAAGACATGAATGCAGGAGTATCTTGGAAGATTCAGATAGTATTCCAGAGATTTACATTCATCAGATGTGGAGCACCATCAAACCAGATGACAACAACAAATTCTTCACCTGCACTCTTGACAGGAAACAAGTCAAGGTCACTTTAGCACATCTACGTGAAGCTTTATCTCTACCAGATCCACCGGAACCCTCAAGACGATACTGGCCTGCACCCACTGAACAAGACATTCTCAACTTTCTCATTGGCCTTGGATATGATGTTGATCCAGATCTTCCACTCAACATCCTCTCAAATATCAATGCAAAATCCATTCCTCAACCGTGGAGAGCAATGTACTATATTCTGATTCGATCAGTGTCTGGAAGAGACAGTGGACACGAACATCCAAGACTCTCTCATGCTCAACTCTTCTGGGGTTTTGTTACCAAACACAACCTTGATTTTGCTGCTCTTATCTGGGAAGACCTTATGCATCAAATACATGGTGTACTCAAAAAACCCTTGACTAAAATCCCATTCGTCCGTTACACCAAGTTGCTGATTAGTCTTCTTCTTGATAAACATCATGATATTTCTAATCGTCCCGAAGACAGAGAAAGACATGTGATCAAGATGGACACGGACTTCAAATCAGTATACTTTCCAAAGGATAGCACTCACAAACAAGGTCTTACGCTGTTTGATGTTCTACTTACTGAAGAGGTCAAGGAAACTCCTGCTTACGCAGATTACATTCAAGCCTATGAGAAGAAGCTTTTTGGTATCACTAAAATGACTGAGGGAACAGGTTCTTCCAAGACTCGTTCCAAGAGTAGTAGAGCTAGCAAAACTGGAAGTGCATCAAGTGCTTCAAAGAAACAACCCCCAAGCAAGAGGAGAATCATCAAGACTGCTCCAAAACCAAAAGTTGAAGAAATTGGTATTCGTGATGAATCCTCTGAATCCTCCGAAGACACTGAACCAGAAATAGAAATACTCAATGAGCAAGAAGCCGAGTTTCAAACAGAGATTGATTTAGAGAATGCTGCTAAGGCAAGTATTAAACAGAAGAAGATTGATGAAGAAAGAAGAGCAGAACTACAGAAGCAAGTTATGAGGGAATTGGAAGCAAAGAAGAAGGAAGAAATTGCTAAGGGAGCAGGAGGATCAGGAGTCACTCCAGCACCAGTCTCATCCCCTAATCCGGTTAATCAACCCGGTGTCTCACAATCTTCCACAGCAAAGCCAGATACGGTTAATCAACCCGCTATGGCTACAACTACGGTTCCCCCTCCTCAATCAAGCTCAGTAAATCAAACAAATTTGGAGAATCAAACACAATCAGAGTCTGAAAAGATTATATTTACAGAAAATGAAATTTCCGATTCAATGTTTGATGATATTCCACATCAAGAGGAGGTACATCACCATGATGACACTAATGAATGGGGAAATTCTGATGAAGAAAAAGAAATCACTGGATCAAAGGCTACAGAAGCTGCAAATGAGCTGGAGGCACTTAATGAAGCAGAAAGGAAAAGGAAGGAAGAAATGGAAAGAAAACAAAAGGAGGATGAGGAAGCAGACAACTACATTATCTCTCCATTGAATGATCCATTCAAATCTCCTCAACAACAACCACGTGATCAAACTCCTCCCATTCCTTCTCCCAAACCTTTCTCACCTCCTAAGTCACCTCCTAAGCATCAAACTCCTCCAGAATCACCGGAAAAACCTTCAAAACCTTCATCTTCATCTCACAAAGACTCTGCTTCTCCTAACTCATCATCATCTATTCCATCACTCACTCCATCACCATCAAAGTCACCACCAAACAAAGGCAAAGCAACATTGGCAGAAAGAATCAGAACAGTCATAAAAGGCAAACAAGTCAATAAAATCGCCAAAGTCACAAGAGTTGAAGTTCTCTCACCAATATCTAGGCAAATCAAGAAAGCAGCAAAACTTGCTCAAGCAAGAAGAGAGAGCAAGATGCAAGAACAGATGACAGAAATGCAAAATCTTATCAAGGGTCTATCTGATCAAGTCAAGGAGATACAAGAAACAAAGCAGAACATGGATGAGTTTCTTTCTTTCGATATAGAAGACAATATCAAAAGTAAGACAAGACATTATGTCAAACGTTTTACTGCTGATCTACAGAAGAATCTTAATGAGAATGTCAACACTCAACTTGATATCAAGGTCAAAGAAGCAATCATCCTCAATTCTGGCTTCAAGCAACTCAAAGACTTCACCACAGAAGAACTCAAACTTGAGCTTCTCAACAGACTCCACACTATGACATCTCCTTCTCCTGAAGATATTAGTCTTATGAAGTCAATTGCAGCACATATTGAGAATGTTTCCTGCAAAGTTGCTGCTGATAAAGGAAAGAGGATTCGTGATGACGACACTGAGGATCCAGATCCAAATTCCACACAAAAGAAACAAAAGACTGTGAGTGGATCTGGTATTCACATTCAGGAACCACCAGAACAGAGAACTTCTCCACCATCTCCAAATCATCAAGACTCTGGTCCTAAGGAAACTGAGCATCACTTTGAACATTTCATCAATGATGACATTGAGTTTCAACCTCAAGATGACCCACCTCAAGATGATCCACCTCAATCACCTCCAAAACCAGCAAAAGCCAAACCATCCAGCAGTAAAAAGTCTTCTGAAGAACCAGCTGTGCTTACATGGTTAGATACTGACGAAGACTTACATGGAAACAACTGGTTCGACCACCTTGCACAGGCTCAAATCATCGACGACGAAGCTTCAAAGATAGAAGATAACACGTTTGAATACAATCAGAAAGTCAAACATGCTTTCAACATTAAGAAGATGACTAAAAGAGAGCTTCGTAGAATCAAGAATGATGCATTCAATCTTTTAAAAGATAAGTCTGCAAGTGCTGCCGAGTTGGAATATCATCTGGAGAATATTGCTAGAGCATTATCTAAAGACTTCGATTGGACAAATCCAGATGTATACAGGGAAGGTGGTCTCGACAGCAAGAAACGTCCATACATCACCGACTGGACAAAACCACTTCCTGTGATACGATCATATCATGGAACGTCAGAAATTCCATTTGCATTCTTCTTCAACCAAGATCTGGAACTACTTGTACATGGGGCTTCTAGTGAAATCAAGTATGCTACCTCAATAACGTTCACTCCTGCTGCAAACTACACAAATCCTGCCATTGAAGAAGAAGCTAGACACCGTAAACTCTTCATCAACAAAATTGCAAAATATGATCGTGACGCTAAACTTGGAATTCACCATTGGTTTGACAAACGCAAGTCGTGGTACAAATACAAGCTTGGCCTCATGGCATCTCGTGAAAAGGTGTTCAGTGATCTTCGTATAAAGGCAGTGATTGATGCTAAGGGATCACAAAAGCTGGGATACACATTCATTTCTGAGATCTCCGTTCGCAGACAAGATAATCTTATTTACACGTTCAATGAAGCAGACTTTCCTGAACTCAATCTCAACGACATTGAAGACTTGTACTTAATGAAAGTGCAAGGGAAGCTGAATCATCTCAATCCTACTCTTCTGTATGCATTTAGCGCTGCTATATGCCACTTCATCAGAAGAATAGTGATCAAAGAACGTGTAGAAGATCTTCAACTTGGAGTTGAAAGTTATCAGAAGAAACTGAATCTTGAGGAACCCATGTTTACTCTCACTGACAACAAGGAACCTCAGTACTTGCTCAAGACCGACCCTATCTTCGGATTCGTCTACAGAAGTGCAACGAACACTAACCGTTTCATGCCACATAAAGAGATTCACAAATTTTGTGATGACACGCTAAAGAATGTTCGAGATGGGTTAGTCACACGGGTTCAGGATCAAATATTGAAGAAGCACAAGAAATGGAATCATCAGCAGCTCAGGCAGGATATTTTAATCAAGAACGTTTTTCCAAAAACATCATGAGTATGCTATTTTTGAGGGGGAGAAGAAACAAATGATTAAAATATGATGTCTCATTTGCTGGAATCTCGTGTGCTCAAACTCAGAATTGACCCTCGAATTGACGAATAGGAAAGTCAGTAGTCGAAAGGACATGTCCCGGACGGGTAATAATTTCAAGCCAGTTTAACTGGTGATGTAAGCGTGTCTCGCAAAGGACGTGTCTGAGTAGAATGTACCGATTTCGAGCGATAATCTTTGAATCTGATCTGGACGGGTAATAATTTCAAGCCAGATTAACTGGTGATGTAAGCGTGTCTCGCAAAGATCAGGTTCATTGAAAGTCAATCAATTCAAAAAGTGCCAACTCTTTCCGGCATGTGCAAATTTCAAAATTTAATACTTATGAGCACATGTTAAGGGGGAGTATTTCTGAAAATCATCAAACTCTCAAGGTGTCAACAAAATGTCTTTACAATTATCGACACTTTGAGAGATTTTCAATGGTTTGGTTTATGGCATCATTAGGATAGTCATGGAGTTACAAGGTGACTAAGGTTAGGGAAAACCGTCCTATGATCCGCCAGAGCCGGAGGGATCTACCCAAGGACAATACCAATAGTTTAGAACTAGAAAGTCCTAGGTATGATATCAAAAGGAGAAAATGAATGAACGGAGATAGAAGGGGTTGAAGAATTAAAAAGAAAAGTAAAGAAAAGGGTGAAAAGAAATAGCCCTCCATTTGTTCAACCTTAGGGCAGACACCGGGTTCAATTCATAATCTACTGGTTGATGAGCATCACCGGTATTGAAGACTAAAGACGTCATGGACCCAGTGACGCACTAATAAACCTTCTAAGCCACTCAAGTGTCTCTCAAAAGACATTTGTTTCATTCACACGGAGAACCCTTCATAATCTATCGACTTCTCATTACGAGAGTGTTGATATTGAAAAGGAGGCAATCTGCTCCATGCCTCCGATGACCAAACAAATGTGCACTGATTGAGTCTAGAGCCATGAGATTCATAAAAGATCTCTTAGGTACACTTAGAATTACTCTGGTGTTCTACATCATGGGCATCAGTTGTAACTTAGGAAAGTGTCCTTCGCAGATCTTAGCAATCTGCCGAGAACATTCATGAGAGAAGTCACAATTTATGACTATCAATGATTGAATGGAAATCCTGCCAGAACAACATCAAACAACTCTGACAGCAGGTCACTTCGGTAACTCCTTGTGGGTTACGCTTAGTGTTTGCTCCAAACGGTCTACAGTCGTGGGGTGATCTCCAGCGACTCACTGAATCGTGGGTGCACTTCGGTGTGTCCGTGTAATCCCTTTCGGGGGAATCCGGTTCAGAACGGTCTGGGTTAGGATTTGAGAAAGTCTTCACACTATGCTGTTGATGATCTCAAGTCTGAGCCTGTAAGTACCGGTTGGTTCGTGCTGTTGCTGCTGTTGCTGCTGTTGCTGCTGCTGAGGAGCTGGAGTTCGACCATGAAGACTCCATCATGTTCATATCTTGAAGAAATGTTCTCTCACAGACTCAGTAACATCAAAAGTTCAACATATGAAATTATAAAGTCAAAAGTTCAAGCATCTCAACCTTTCACAAGATTAAGATTGAAAAATAAGAACATGTTGCAGAAAACAAATCAAAGATATATGAGCATGATGGAGAAGACGAAAAGACGTTGGAGATTGGCAGATAGAGACAACATCATATCATCATTACACAAGAACAAAGAAACAAAGATTATAAAGACGTCGGAAGCCTAAGAAGCAAAGAAGACGTCAGGCAACATTGATGATCAAGACTTAGGGGGAGATTGTTAGGAACACGTTTTAATATTTTACAAGTCTTGTTCATTTAATTAATGTTGCACAATTAGGACTATATTGTTTGTATTTTTGGACCGGTTCAATAGTAGTCCTTGGACCGGTCATATTAGTTAAACTTATCCTTATCACATGGAAGGGAATATTCTTAGAATGATTCCCCCTCCCATTGCCTATAAATACAAGGCAAGGGATTCATTTGTATTGTTGGTTTTTCTTATGTATGTGCGGAAGCTATGCTAGTGTGTGAATCGTTTGAATGAAAAACCTTCCATCTTATTCTTCTCTTCTTATTTCTCTTATTTCTAGCTTATCGTATCTAGCTTATTGATATTTCCATACGTAGCTTCATATTTAGATAAGTAGTAGATCGTAAGTGTTTGTTTAATTCATTAGCGAGAGTGTGTGTTTGAGATAATTATAGTGACCTACAAGTAATGAAGAGACCCCCTTCAGTCTGACATACGACAGCGAAGCAGTCATTCCGGCCGAAATTGGAATGCCCACTCACCGAACCATGCTTTACAACCCGGAGGACAACGAAGAGCAACAACGTTTAAACCTTGATTTGCTGCAAGAAAGGAGAGAGATGGCAGCTATTCGAGAAGCTAAGTATAAAACTAAAGTCGAACAATATTACAATCAAAGGGTGCGCCCGGTAGCATTTAAAGTGGGAGATTTCGTATACAGAAGGAAAGAAGCCAGCAGGGTTGAAAACCAAGGAAAGTTGGGACCTAACTGGGAGTGTCCGTACCGGATAATCGAAGCCTACCATAACGGTTCGTACAAGCTTCAGACGATGGACGACCGAGAAGTACCTCGGACTTGGCATGCAATGAATCTACGGAATTGTTTTATGTAGAATTTGTAAACCGAAGCTAATTAATATATATGACAATCTTCAGTTCCCCGGCAACAGGAGGAACAATTTTCCAACCTATTGTGTTATATACTCTTGTGTTTATGTTACAACTAAACGGATGGTGGAGAACACTCCGACTCTAACGAGCAGATCGTGAAAACACTTAAAAATAATTTTAAGCGGATGGTGGAAAACACTCCGACTCTAACGCGCGGATCGTGAAAACACTCCGTCCAAAAAAAAAAAAAAAAAAAAAAAATTAGCGGATGGTGGAAAACACTCCGGCTCTAATGAGCGGATCGTGAAAAACACTCCGTCGAAAAAGCAAACGGATGGTGGAAAACACTCCGGCTCTAATGAGAGGATCGTGAAAACACCCGTAAAAAAAAATTTAGCAGATGGTGGAAAACACTCCGGCTCTAATGAGCGGATCGTGAAAAACACTCCGTCGAAAAAGCAAACGGATGGTGAAAAACACTCCGGCTCTAATGAGCGGATCGTGAAAACACTCCGTCGAAAAAACAAACGGATGGTGGAAAACACTCCGGCTCCAATGAGCGGATCGTGATAACACTCCGTCGCCAAAGGCACAAGTAAATTAAACAACATTTTTGTAGAAAATATAAACAGCAAATTATCATTCTACTAAATTATCTGACGATACAAAAGCGTGACAACATCGGTCACAAACAAATTGATATACACAAAATACTTGGCTACAATAATTGTTCTTATTACATTCATCCGACAAGAAAAGCAAAAGAAAATCAAGAGGCTTTATCAGTAGTATCCTTCACGCCGGAAGAAGTTCCGGTCTGCTGAGGTGGGGCTGCTTCTATAGTCTTTGGTTTAGGAGTAGGTATGTCGGGGAAGAGGTTCATAAGATCACCCAATGGAAGACGGCAGGATTCCGCAAGCTTCTGAATGTATGGATATTGGGCTTCGAACAGCTTCCGATACTCCGTCTTCCATATGGTCGGAGCTTCCATGTTGAGGTTCTTGAATTTGCCCAGGAGTCTTTCCAGATCATCCCCTTGGCGCTCATACTTAATACCGTCCAGAAACCCAGCGGTGTAGGACAAACTATAAACCTTCCCCATGCTCCTTTTGTACTCAGCGTTGTTGAACAACCTACGACAGGCGGCCGGAAGCAACTCCCTTACAGTATTATGGTGGACAGCTTCCGATTGAGCAATTTTCACCGCCAATTGCTTCCTCTCCCCCTCCAACCTTTCAACAGCCTGATCCTTCTCCTTCAATTCCTGCTCCAACTGCCTAATCCTTTCAGCCTGAGTAGCAGAGGTTTTCCTCCAGTCAATCCTGTCCTTCTCCATCTCCTCCAACTGATCAGCCAAACCTTGCTCCCGGACCGAGATGGCAGAACGCGCATATTCCAAATCCTTCTCCAAAACCTTGAACTCCCCCAACAATCGCTCATACTTACCGGCTTCCGCATTGCGTTTCGCTTCAGTAGTCTTTCGAGCATGTTCCAGCTCCCTGTACTCGGTGATCAGCTGGGTGAATTTGCGTAGCAGCTCAGCTTGCATTGCGATCCCACCTCCTGCCTGTACATAAGCCTCTCGGATTAGCTGGCTGGTGGTCAGCTCTTCAAGAGCGGCCTGCTCGGCAGGAGGAGCGATATGTGTTAACATCTCGCGGCACGCTCTGTAGGAATTCAACCGAACATTACCGGTAAGAGACCAGCCCGGAACAAAACGCTCTTCCCCAGACAAATTTTCATCTGCAACAAGATTAAATAAATCAGCGAAAAGAAGGTTGTTTGGTGGGTTTTTTTTTTCTTGGGATTTCTTTTGTGGTGTTTGCTCTTGTATTTCTCTCGACTCATCTCTAACTTGGAGATTGCCTTGTGTTTTGCTCATTTTTAAACTTTCTAATAAATTCAAGCTGTTCTAAAAAAAGAAAGAAAAAAAAAAGTTTTATAATGTATAGAATATTTGTAATTTTTTCCGCTTGCTTGTGGGAAGAAGTAAAGAAATACCAACAACAACCTATTGTTTAAAAAGTCATTGCTCTTTAGTGTTAATAATAAAGTTCTCTTGCCATGGTTTTAGGAAATTGTTATTTAACAAAATAATGATTCTCTTCCCACGATTCGTATAAAAAACCCTTAAATGATTGTTACTAATGTATTCATAAAGTCAACGTAGCAATGGTGACAAACACTTTAAATTATACTAATAATAACAAATATTTTAAGGATGGAAGGAAATACGGAATCAAATTAGGAAGTTGTCAATGTTTGACCATGTCGTAGCATTCTAATTTACCAAGTTGTAATTTTAAAGTTCTTGCCTTTTGTAGCAAACGAAGCGGTGTTTATTGTGTTCCACATCGTGCTTGGTAACGTGCCATAAATGTATATATCCAAGCACATGTAATTAAAACATTTGTAAAAAAATAACCACTCATTGAACGTATAATAAAATGGATTTTTAAAACATATCATTAAACAGTAGAATGCAAGAATGCATCCAACAGATTTGTCTTCAACTCTTATGTAGAATTATTTTTACGATGAATTTCCTAATAAGAAGAATCTAATTTAGGAATCAAGACTTTATTGGAAAATAATTTGGTAACGATTATAGCATGTCTAAAAGATAGGTTCCCTCGTCTCTATGCTCTTGAAACTCATAAAGAATGTCGTGTTAAAGATAGATGGATCTCAGAAGATGGTACATGGTCTTGCAAATGGGCTTGGCGTTCTAATCCTAGAGGACGTGCTTTGGGCGATATAAATGAGTTATGTCAGCTTATTGGCAACCTCATTTTATACCCGGGTCACAGGGACGGGTGGATATGGGACCTTGATCCTGGTGGTGTTTTCACAGTAAACAAGCTTTCTAAACTCCTTGATTTAGCCATCCTTGGGCCAAATGTAATGATGGTTAATCTTGATTGGAACTCCTGGGTGCCGAAAAAAGTAAATATATGCGTTTGGAGGGCTTCGAATAACCGTCTTCCCACCCTCTCCAGTCTCGTTTCCTGCAATTGTGTGTTGTGTAATGCATTTATTGATTGTGTTCAACATTGCCTCTTAATATGCCCAAAGACCATCTTGATATGGCGTACAATATGGAGTTGGTGGAAATTTACCCCACCAATTTTTTCCTCTCTTCAGGAGCTTCTGGAATTTGTCCCTCCGCTATCCTCTTTAGCGAAGAAATTTTTTCAAGGAGTTGTTTACGTGGCAATTTGGGCGATCTGGGATTGGCATAATCGTGTTCTTCACACTTCTTCCTCTTGCCTTCATGAAGATATTTTCACTAAGGTGCAAATTCTTTCTTTGCTTTGGTTATCGTACAGGAGCCGCAAAAAGTATTTGAGTCGGAGGAATTGGGTTCTAAACCCATCTTGTACTATGGGTATTGATTCGTTGTAGCTTTGTTTGGTGGGTTCTTTTTTCTTGGGATTTCTTTTGTGATGCTTGCTCTTGTATTTCTCTTGACTCGTCTCTAACTTAGAGATTGCCTTGTGTTTTGCTCATTTTTAAACTTTCTAATAAATTCAAGCTTTTCAAAAAAAAAAAAATAATAATAAAAAATAAAAATAAAAAGTTTATAATGTATAGAATATTTGTAATTTTTTCCGATTGCTTGTGGGAAGAAGTAAAGAAATACCAACAACCTATTGTTTAAAAAGTCATTGCTCTTTAGGGTACTAGGAGCGTATTGCGGTTTGGGAAACGGGGTGGCTGAAACCGGCGGTAACACCGCCGCTGGTTCCAGCGGTTTGCCCAAAATCTTTCAACAGCGGCTTCAACCACCGCTCCCCACAAATTCATTTGGAACAAAAAAGTGTACGTTGGAGAGCCATTAATTCAAAAAAAAAAGGTAACGTTGGAAGAGCCATAAATTACAAAAAAAGTATACGTTGAGTTTTGTAAAAAAAAAAAAAAAATCTCTATATATATTTTCAACCCCATTTCAACCTAAAAACTTAACGATCTTCAACTTAAAACACACACAAAAATTTAAAAACTCTTCCATGGATTCAAGAAAACAATAGAATGGTTGGCCATGTAATTTCTAGATGTGTATTAGTTGTAGTTTTAATTTCGATTATCATGTAATTCGTTTTTTTTATGTCGTATTTTTTTTTTATCATGTAATGGACTTTTATTTTTTTATTAATAAAATGGTATGTTTTTATTATAAATTGTTTAGTTTAAATATTAAAAAGAAAAGAATTTTTTTTTTGGAGGTATGAGAATTTATGGCCGCCAGTGAATTAGGTTGGGAGGTATGAGAATTTATGAGAATGAGTTGGCTGAAGCTGATTGGTTGAATTTGGGAGGTATGGATTACTCAGAGGTATGACTCCTAGTCCCCTTAGTGTTAATAATCAAGTTCTCTTGCCATGGTTTTAGGAAATTGTTAATTAACAAATAAGATTTAACAAAATAATGATTCTCTTCCCACGATTCATATAAAAAACCCTTAAATGATTGTTACTAATGTATTCATAAAGTCAACGTAGCAATGGTGACAAACACTTTAAATTATACTAATAATAATAACAAATATTTTAAGGATGGAAGGAAATACGGAATCAAATTAGGAAGTTGTCAATGTTTGACCATGTCGTAGCATTCTAATTTACCAAGTTGTAATTTTAAAGTTCTTGCCTTTTGTAGCAAACGAAGCGGTGTTTATTGTGTTCCACATCGTGCTTGGTAACGTGCCATAAATGTATATATCCAAGCACATGTAATTAAAACATTTGTAAACAAATAACCACTCATTGAACGTATAATAAAATGGATTTTTAAAACATATCATTAAACAGTAGAATGCAAGAATGCATCCAACAGATTTGTCTTCAACTCTTATGTAGAATTATTTTTACGATTAATTTCCTAATAAGAAGAATCTAATTTAGGAATCAAGACTTTATTGGAAAATAATTTGGTAACGATTATAGCATGTCTAAAAGATAGGTTCCCTCGTCTCTATGCTCTTGAAACTCATAAAGAATGTCGTGTTAGAGATAGATGGATCTCAGAAGATGGTACATGGTCTCGCAAATGGGCTTGGCGTTCTAATCCTAGAGGACGTGCTTTGGGCGATATAAATGAGTTATGTCAGCTTATTGGCAACCTCATTTTATACCCGGGTCACAGGGACGGGTGGATATGGGACCTTGATCCTGGTGGTGTTTTCACAGTAAACAAGCTTTCTAAACTCCTTGATTTAGCCATCCTTGGGCCAAATGTAATGATGGTTAATCTTGATTGGAACTCCTGGGTGCCGAAAAAAGTAAATATATGCGTTTGGAGGGCTTCGAATAACTGTCTTCCCACCCTCTCCAGTCTCGTTTCCTGCAATTGTGTGTTGTGTAATGCATTTATTGATTGTGTTCAACATTGCCTCTTAATATGCCCAAAGACCATCTTGATATGGCGTACAATATGGAGTTGGTGGAAATTTACCCCACCAATTTTTTCCTCTCTTCAGGAGCTTCTGGAATTTGTCCCTCCGCTATCCTCTTTAGCGAAGAAATTTTTTCAAGGAGTTGTTTACGTGGCAATTTGGGCGATCTGGGATTGGCATAATCGTGTTCTTCAAACTTCTTCCTCTTGCCTTCATGAAGATATTTTCGCTAAGGTGCAAATTCTTTCTTTGCTTTGGTTATCGAACAGGAGCCGCAAAAAGTATTTGAGTCGGAGGAATTGGGTTCTAAACCCATCTTGTACTATGGGTATTGATTCGTTGTAGCTTTGTTTGGTGGGTTCTTTTTTCTTGGGATTTCTTTTGTGGTGCTTGCTCTTGTATTTCTCTTGACTCGTCTCTAGTCTAACTTAGAGATTGCCTTGTGTTTTGCTCATTTTTAAACTTTCTAATAAATTCAAGCTGTTCTAAAAAAAAAAAAAAAAAAAAAAAAAAAAAAAAAAAAAAAAAAAAAAAAAAAAAAAAAAAAAGTTTTATAATGTATAGAATATTTGTAATTTTTTCCGATTGCTTGTGGGAAGAAGTAAAGAAATACCAACAACCTATTGTTTAAAAAGTCATTGCTCTTTAGGGTACTAGGAGCGTATTGCGGTTTGGGAAACGGGGTGGCTGAAACCGGCGGTAACACCGCCGCCGGTTCCAGCGGTTTGCCCAAAATCTTTCAACAGCGGCTTCAACCACCGCTCCCCATAAATTCATTTGGAACAAAAAAGTGTACGTTGGAGAGCCATAAATTCAAAAAAAAAAAGAACGTTGGAAGAGCCATAAATTACAAAAAAAGTATACGTTGAGTTTTGTAAAAAAAAAAAAAAAAAAAAAAAAATCCCTATATATATTTTCAACCCCATTTCAACCTCAAAACTTAACTATCTTCAACTTAAAACACACACAAAAATTTAAAAACTCTTCCATGGATTCAAGAAAACAAAAGAATGGTTGGCCATGTAATTTCTAGATGTGTATTAGTTGTAGTTTTAATTTCGATTATCATGTAATTCGTTTTTTTTTATGTCGTATTTTTTTTTATCATGTAATGGACTTTTATTTTTGTATTAATAAAATGGTATGTTTTTATTATAAATTGTTTAGTTTAAATATTAAAAAGAGAAAAAAAATTTTTTTTTTGGAGGTATGAGAATTTATGGCCGCCAGTGAATTAGGTTGGGAGGTATGGGAATTTATGAGAATGAGTTGGCTGAAGCTGATTGGTTGAATTTGGGAGGTATGGATTACTCAGAGGTATGACTCCTAGTCCCCTTAATGTTAATAATCAAGTTCTCTTGCCATGGTTTTAGGAAATTGTTAATTAACAAATAAGATTTAACAAAATAATGATTCTCTTCCCACGATTCGTATAAAAAACCCTTAAATGATTGTTACTAATGTATTCATAAAGTCAACGTAGCAATGGTGACAAACACTTTAAATTATACTAATAATAATAACAAATATTTTAAGGATGGAAGGAAATACGGAATCAAATTAGGAAGTTGTCAATGTTTGACCATGTCGTAGCATTCTAATTTACCAAGTTGTAATTTTAAAGTTCTTGCCTTTTGTAGCAAACGAAGCGGTGTTTATTGTGTTCCACATCGTGCTTGGTAACGTGCCATAAATGTATATATCCAAGCACATGTAATTAAAACATTTGTAAAAAAATAACCACTCATTGAACGTATAATAAAATGGATTTTTAAAACATATCATTAAACAGTAGAATGCAAGAATGCATCCAACAGATTTGTCTTCAACTCTTATGTAGAATTATTTTTACGATGAATTTCCTAATAAGAAGAATCTAATTTAGGAATCAAGACTTTATTGGAAGATAATTTGGTAACGATTATAGCATGTCTAAAAGATAGGTTCCCTCGTCTCTATGCTCTTGAAACTCATAAAGAATGTCGTGTTAAAGATAGATGGATCTCAGAAGATGGTACATGGTCTTGCAAATGGGCTTGGCGTTCTAATCCTAGAGGACGTGCTTTGGGCGATATAAATGAGTTATGTCAGCTTATTGGCAACCTCATTTTATACCCGGGTCACAGGGACGGGTGGATATGGGACCTTGATCCTGGTGGTGTTTTCACAGTAAACAAGCTTTCTAGACTCCTTGATTCAGCCATCCTTGGGCCAAATGTAATGATGGTTAATCTTGATTGGAACTCCTGGGTGCCGAAAAAAAGTAAATATATGCGTTTGGAGGGCTTCGAATAACCGTCTTCCCACCCTCTCCAGTCTCGTTTCCTGCAATTGTGTGTTGTGTAATGCATTTATTGATTGTGTTCAACATTGCCTCTTAATATGCCCAAAGACCATCTTGATATGGCGTACAATATGGAGTTGGTGGAAATTTACCCCACCAATTTTTTCCTCTCTTCAGGAGCTTCTGGAATTTGTCCCTCCGCTATCCTCTTTAGCGAAGAAATTTTTTCAAGGAGTTGTTTACGTGGCAATTTGGGCGATCTGGGATTGGCATAATCGTGTTCTTCACACTTCTTCCTCTTGCCTTCATGAAGATATTTTCGCTAAGGTGCAAATTCTTTCTTTGCTTTGGTTATCGAACAGGAGCCGCAAAAAGTATTTGAGTCGGAGGAATTGGGTTTTAAACCCATCTTGTACTATGGGTATTGATTCGTTGTAGCTTTGTTTGGTGGGTTTTTTTTTTCTTGGGATTTCTTTTGTGGTGTTTGCTCTTGTATTTCTCTTGACTCGTCTCTAACTTAGAGATTGCCTTTTGTTTTGCCCATTTTTAAACTTTCTAATAAATTCAAGCTGTTCTAAAAAAAAATTAAAAAAAAAAAAAAAGTTTTATAATGTATAGAATATTTGTAATTTTTTCCGATTGCTTGTGGGAAGAAGTAAAGAAATACCAACAACCTATTGTTTAAAAAGTCATTGCTCTTTAGTGTTAACGAGAATGGCGGTGGTCCGCCGCGTTGCAGGCGGGCCTATTTTTCGGCCGAGGCCATTTTGCATAAAAATAAAGCTGAATATCTAGGCTGTGTATAGTCACGGAATCACAGAGCAAATGGCAAGCATACATTTATATATAATAATAACATTTGTGAAGGGATGTACATGAGTTTGTGTTTACTGGATTGTATATTGTCACAGTTTTTAGCCGCAATTTCAGGACCAAAACCCCGTCGTTGCAGCCCCCATTTCAGCAGGTAAACACCCCTATTTAAGCAACTAAACCGTCTCATTTCAGGTCCCATTTCAGCAACGAAACCCACTGGCTGCAGCCCTCATTGCAGCTACCAAACATACACATTTCGCTGAGTGCCGCTGTCTATCTTTAGTGTAAAAGATGAAACAGATAAACCTGCTTTACCTATGGAGCATTGTGTTTGATGAAGCTTTGGCGAAAGGGTTAATCTCTCTTATGTACCTGATAGAATCACAATGTTATTTATATTAAAGCCTATAGCAGCAAAGTTGTATTTGGCTGAAAGGAAACAGAACAAAGATAGAACATCAAATAGTTCGTTACAGCCTTTTAACTGAGAGCGAATATCACAAAATGTTGTCAACTTACAGGACTGAGAATATGAGAACTACTTTTCTTGAATTAAAAGACGTAGCACGCTTATATTTCCTTGATCGTGGGGCTTCAAGAATTTTCTCACCTGCCACTTTATCTGTCAATAATGATAAGAGCACTTCGTCAATCAAATGTTATGTTGTGAGGCTAAGCATAAACTTCATAGCAAATTTCCTGTGATCAATATTGCAACTGCAACAAATAAAAAAATAGTCAACAATTTTTTTATCCCAAACACCCTCTAGTTACCGGACCATTGTTTCAGATTTGTTATAGTGAAGTGAAGGACAGGCAGTAGTGAAGTGAAGGATAGGCAGTATGGCAATTTTTTTAAAAAAGGTTACCTGGAGAAGAGAATGTGTGAGTAACAAACTCATGAACATATTCCTCAAAATCATGCACATGCATTTGATTGAGCATAGGAGTCAATATCTTCAACAGAACGAACCATCCCAGATTGAAAGTCAAGAGCAACCGGTTTTCGAAACGGCGTCGCTGTAGCTTAAAAAACATTGAAAAATGTCACAGTTATATTTGTTCAAAATAAGTGTCAAACAGAAAATCATAACAATAAGATACCTGTATCAGCAAGGCCCTGTAAAACGGATTCAGAAACGTCATCTTCTTCTCCACCCTGAAACCCATCAGTTGATTTAACCTTTACTGAAAATCCATCCAGTTTCTGATACTTGTGAGCAAGGTTTTCTTGAATCGAAACGACTTGGGCAGTGTACGGAGATATAACACCTATGCCAAGCTTCTTCTTTGAGTCATGGCAACAAATAGTAAAAAAGGGGCATTATTCGCCGCTGTTAAGGGCAGAAAATTTATTTTACGACTCAGTTAACGGTTATTTTTCTCAGCTGTGCCAGCGTTGAATAGGTAAACCGTAACATACACTGTCGTTAAAGTGAATTGTTTAACATTTTTTTGCTAACTGTGGCAGTAACACTATATTTTAGAGAAAAAAAAAGTTCTTTTCTCTAAGTTTTAAATAAGCTACATCACATGAGGTAAGCAACTGAATGCAACAAAGCGTACCGGATTGGCAAAGCTAGCAGTTGGAAAGATGATCTACCGCCTCGCCGTAGGTCCGAATGCTAGCCGCACAGTTTCATTGAAACCACAAATCATCTTTTTTCCGTCTGTGATAACCGTGATCCGATGTTAATCTCGGGTGAACGTGTCTATTCAAAAAAGTTTGAGAAACCATCAATGATGCATGTGCGGCGACCATGAAAAATTAGTAGTAGGTACGGTTGGCCTCTGCATTGTAACTGAGACAAATAAATGACGCGTGATGTAGCTGATTATTCTTTTGTATAGGTAAATACTGGTTACTCTCATTAGTAGAAGGGTGGCTTTCTGGTGCAGAAAAAGCAGAACCATTTAGAAGTAGTTCGTCACCATGGACTGCATAACAAAAGTACTAATAATATACAAAAGCTGAAAATGAATAAAAGTATGGCTAGCAAAAGAAAAAAAAAAAAAAAAAAAAAACAATAATACCTTGTCGACTGTCATTAGTAGAAGCCCTGCTTTGTGCTGCAGAAACGGCAGAAGCATTTAGAAGCACTTCGTCACCATGGACTGCATAACAAAAGCACTAATAATATAAAAAGCTACCTTCATTAGATAAACAGTTGCCGTCATGTAAAGCAGTCTTGAAAGGCAAATGGTGGCTGCTGTGCAGCGAATGGTCAGATACAATAGTCGTTTCGTTGTCATCCATTATGGTGAAATTTTGTAGACCTGGAAGAAAGACAGCGAACATGAATATAAATATACGAAAAACCATATACAGTTGTAGCTGAAAAGCAAAAAAAACATATGTAAGTTACATGGTAGCCTGGTAGGTCTGTTTCGTTGTTGTGATCCGTGGTGTTGAACAAATGGCGACATGTGTTGGATGCAGACGATGTAAGATTCAAGGCTCGTGCATAATCTATTTACATTTTCTTGAGCTCATCCATATCCACTTCATTAACCTATATCAAAAATATGAGTCGAATCAGGACCACAAAATGCACCAACTAAATCAGGCCATTGATTCATTATTAATCTAGTTAGGAATGTGAGATGATCAAGCATACAACTAAATCAAGGATCATACGAATAGCCGCGGCTTGACTTTGTGTGTCAAGTACTTAGGTTCAACTGTTGCATCACATGAGGTTGATTTAAGAACCTGACAGCAAAAAAAAAAAAACCCCTGGTAAGTTACCCCAAAAATAAGCTTACCCAAGCAATCATTTAATGAAACGTATTTTAAAAACAACATGATAACCCACAGCGTTACTCGTACTCACCTTGAACCTGAACATCAAACAACCTTGTGTATCCGGTTTCAGTAACACTCGCAACATGATAACGCACAGCGTTACCTTATGTGTGAGAGCAAAAAAATTCGACCAAACGCCCAATTTGCGACAGCAAATGGCCCAACCAAAACACTCATTTACAATTTATATTGAAAATAAAGATTTGTTTTACTGCCATACAATTGTAAATCCCATTCAGAGCTTAAAAACAACTAATTTCAATCCAAAATCAATACTTTAATACCTAACAAAACAAACATCATATTACTTAGTCAGGATGTCAAACATATGAAGGTCGATTTATTTGCTTATTTAGCCTATTGCCTTCCACATTAAAATTAAAATAGTTCTTTAAAAAGACAAAGTATGTAAATCTCAAAATATATTACTGATCATAAACAGCAACGAAATAAGCCTGCAACTCTCATTTTTATTTCATTATCAATGGTTAAGTACATAAGTAGCTCAAATATGTCTAATTCACATTCTGATGTAATAATGTTGATGATTATTAAAGCAGAAGGATATAGTTCATATCTATTTTAAACAGACCTACATTCGAACACTTCTTATCCATGATCATATAAAAAAATCTATGATCTAAAGCAAGATGCCCACACACGAACTTAGATGAAAATGCAAGTTCAAATATACAAAATATTAGCAACATGAGTTTGTACTTGGCAGCTTGCATCACATGGGTTTTTCTAGAATTGTATTATTATGAATATTTCATGTTCAAACATTATTTTCTAGAATTATATCATTAAAACGAATATTTCATCGAAAAGACATTATAACACGGCACATGATAAATGCAAACAACACAAACCTATCATAAAGTGCAGTGACATAGTATGTAACAGTACCTTGAACCTCATATACTCGCATGTGATCGACCTTCCTTTTCCCCTTCCCGGTAACAGACACGTCTAACAAAGGGTTCTTGATGCTTTTCATTGAAACCTATAATAAATAAGCCACAAAAAGTGAGCTCATAAAACATAATCACAAAACCAAATAAGCTATAAGCCGAAACAAACACCCCCTAATTCAAGAAACAATCTTTATAAAACAAAAACACAGATTTATGATTTCGTGTTCGCGTACTTCTGATCTCGGTCAGGCTCAGATATGTGCACAGCTTATACCAAAAAATGACAGAAACAATGAATTTAAAAGTTAGAAACCATAAAACCGATACAATAGATCATTAGGCTCAGACTTGTGAATGGAAAATGGTCAAAAAGATCAGAACTCTGCTGTGGCTGCAAAGACGGTTGCATAATAGCAAGTATGCTATCACACCTTCCGGTCATTGCCGTGCCAAGTTACGGTTCAGACGTCGAATGACCAATATCATTTGACTTGGATTGATTAGTAATCGAAAAAAAGTGAATACATCCACGCTGGCTGCAAACGTAATACTTTGCCCTGCCAAGACATGGAGATTCAAGGGTTTAATCGAACCCACAAATTCATCATTGCCTATTATAACCAACAAAGGTCGGGCAAACTAAAAAGGCGACAACAGAACATGAAGCATGTTGGCTGCAACCACAAAATCCATGTGGCTATCCCGCCAAAATAGGATAACTGAAAAAAGTATCATAAACCAAAACTGGTCATCGTGAAACAACACCAGCCTCCCGCCATGGCTGCAGCAACAGACTCAAAACAGGGGACGTCTGCCATGGCTGCTAACATAGGATGTTGCGTTGGCAAGATATAGCTGGTATCAAGTTTTGGTGAACCCATCAACACACCAAAATACAACTTGAATATAACTGCAATACCAAATTAAAATTAAAACTTCATAACAGTTGAATTTGTCAAATAATCAAAGGTTACAACTAACCTATCTAATCAAAGAAAAGTAAAAAAAAATAAAACTTACATCTACCTTCTATTTGTTTCTGGTACATGTACAACAAACACACATCTTCAATTGATTTTGTGACGTTTTGGGGCTATTTTTTCTGGTACATGTAAAAAAATTAAAACTTACATCTACCTTCTATTTTTTAAGCGAAATCAAGTAAAAAAAAAGCAAGAACAAACCTCTATGTAATCTTCTTCTGTTTTTCAGGAATTGATAGCAGACAAATCAACAAACTACATACAAAAACCAAAAAAGTTAAGACAAAAAAAAACATAGAAGTTACAATCTTTAAAATTAAAGACAAACAAAACTAACCTTTTTTTTTCCCTCTTTTTGATTCTCGAACCGAACATAAACAAAACAATCTTCGGCAAAAAAAAACCCTAATAATCGAAACCCTAATTGCCGTGGTTTTTATGTTCTGGCCAAAAAGAAATCAAAGAAAACTGAAACCATAACAATCGGTTCATATCTGTTTTAACCTCACCTTCATTGTCACCAACCATAACTCATCATGATTTACTGTTGGCTGTGCGTAGGATGCATCTTCTTTGTGGATTTGGTAGGATTTTGTGTGTGTTGAGATTATTCCAGAATGTCATAGATATTTCCTCATCGTGTAGCTTTGAAAAACCACTCACAAAATCTGCAAGTTTAGGTAGAACCCATACCCAAAGACTAAGATAAAGCAATGGGTAATGGACAGGTGGATGTTTTTTGTATACAATTATACATTTTTCTATACACTAAATCAGGCCACAAATGGGCCACAATCGAGAAACTGGAGAGGGAAAATGGAGAAACCGGAAAAGGGAAAGTGGGCCACCGTTTCTCAGCTGGGCTTTTGGCGGGAAGGATTTTTGGCGGGAAAATGAAACAGTGGAAAACGGTGTCGTTTTTTTTATGGTTTAATAAAACATTTCTCTTTAGTGGTAATAATAAAGTTCTCTTGCCATGGTTTTAGGAAATTGTTAATTAACATATAAGATTTAACAAAATAATGATTCTCTTCCCACGATTCATATAAAAAACCCTTAAATAATTGTTACTAATGTATTTGTTGGCGTATATGTCCGAATGGCTCAATCCGAATGGACACTTAGTTCCGGACGAACCTTGTAGGTCGTTCGGAGACGGTAAACTCCAGACAAGCTGTGAGGATACATGTCCGAATGAATTAAACCGAACGGACCCTTAGTTCCGGACGAACCTCATAGGTCGTTCGGACTAACGGTCACTTCTAGGCTCAAAAGTCAAACCTGATATAAAAGGCAAGCGACAGACGTTCAGAAGTCATGACATAATCAAGTAAGGACCTAAAAAGAGCAAAGGTTCAGTTGCCGCGCAAAACGGTCGCTATCTCATTTGGACGCATCCGATGGAGACAAAAACAAGTCTCCTATGGAATAGTTCTCACACAAGGGTAACTTAACTTTTCACACATACTTACTACTCGCATACTTATTACTCGTCTCACGTATCAATAACTTTTCACACATACTTACTACTCGCATACTTATTACTCGTCTCACGTATCAATACTTATCCTCACACCGGAGTTTGGTCCTGGGGTCACACCCGGGGCGAGACTAACGCGTTTACTATCTTAGCAGGTATTCCGAAGGGCTTGACAGCATCAAGACCGGAGGGAAATCTCAAGAATTAACCACCTCGCAAAGAAATACTTAAACATTAGCGCCATCCGTGAGACCGGCATTCAATCTACTAAGGCTATAGAATGTCGAGTTCCAAAAGTCCGGAGGGATCCGGGGGAGGTGCCAGGACCCCTCCCATCAACCGTTCCGAAGGAGGGGATGTCGAATCTCCTCCAGTCACCCGGGAGCAAATAGAGGGGTACATCTCTGCTCTCAAGTCCATAGTTAAAGAACATGACAAACAAATCACTGTGCAACCGATACGCCTGGATTTTCATGAAGAAGACGATCAAGAAAAGGCTGAGGTAGTCGGAGGAAAAAAAGGGATTGTTACGGGAAACAAGGTACCGGACGTGGATTTGGGAAAACCTTTCAATGAAGTCAGGAAATCGCCCTTCACTCGGCGGTTGATCAAATTCTCAGCGCCGGAGCATAAGATGCCATCTCATATCAAGCTGTACGATGGATCGACAGATCCTCAAGACCATCTCAACCGGTTCACCGGAGCAGCGGGCCAAGGTGTCACAACTCGTAATTTCAGGTCATTTTCCAAACCTCGACAATTTACTATTCATCAAACACTATTCACCGATCACTATTCACATTTCACTATTCATCATTTTTGAAGTCAGTGTCAAAAATTTTACTATTTACGTGACACTATTCATTCCTGGAAGAAAATTACTATTCATGGGCATCATTCATCATGTCGTAAACTAGGTTTACGAGTATTCAAATGCGCGTAACCAGTTAGGTTTAGCTGCGTATTCATGCATCATGAGTAAAGACACATCATACGGACTAGAGTAGTCTGCATATCATCAGTAACATCATTTCCATATCAGTTCATGCATGTGATTGTGTGATTTTCATTAACGTATGCTTAATTGTTTAATTAACGTTACCACTTAGTCATTTCTACTAACAGTAAACCCAGTACTCCCGACAATGATCCTAATACATTTTCAAGCTGATTATAGTAATATAGAGATTATATCATTACTTTACCCGGTGTTTTTAAACCAATCGTTACATTTTTCATTTGACGCTTATAACTCTGTCGATTTACGAAATTTCAATCTGATTATCATTCTAACACCCGATTCTTGCAAGGAACATGATTTTACAATTTTTACAACTTCGTCGTATCTCATTTCACCTCGTCACGAGTTATTTTTAGTTAACTCGGTACCCGATAACACTCAAGGTATACACTAAACCATCCAATATCTAATTAAATGGGAGACAATTCTTTAATTAGCCATCAAATCCTTCCCATTTAGCCCACATGTGCCGCCCCTCCCTAACCATCCATTTAGCTAATACTCCAAAATGCATTAATTGAATTAATACACATTTATTTTCACTTCCACTAACTTAAACACATACACTAACATAACCAACTAGCCATTTTAGATCAAACTCTCTCCATATTCATCTCCTAGGTTCGGCCACAACAAGAACAAGAGGAGAAATCCATAGATATTTCAAGAACAAAGCATAATCATACTCCATTTACCTTCCTAGTTATGAATTTGTGATCAAACCTCAAGTTTACTACTCATTTCTTAACAAAACTCATCCAATCATCAAGTAAGTTTCAAGAACATGTTTTGATCATTTTTATCCTTTCATTTGATATATATGTTCATGTATTTTCAAGTTATATTAGTCATCCATGCAAGATACTTATGTTTTACATACCACATTTGAACATAAACTCTTTAAATCACTAGATCTATAAGTTTCACTAATGATATCATGAAATCCACCAAGGTTGGTGATGTTTAGGACTCCATGACACCCTAAGAAGGTGTATGGTAGGATTTGCGAACTTGTAGAGTTGATTTGAGGTTGTATGATCAAGTTTAGAACCAAGAAAGTGAGTTTTTAACAATCAAAAATAGCTACTGTCCAAAATCGTGTAAACTGGAAAACTCAGTAATTTTTGGCATATTTTGGCCTTCATATTCAGAAATTTCTTTCAAAAACGAAACCGTGGCCGCAAGAATCACTAAAAACCGACTTATAACGAATGAGATATGATCGTTCGAAGTTAGACGACGAAAACTAATTTTCTGAAAATTTAGTTGCTGATCGCCGAGATTCAAAGGACAAAACGAGGCGTTAGATGTGATCTAGACGACCCGACCCATTGAGATTATGTTAGTTCATGTTTATACGAAGCCGTGGATGTAAGGAACATAGAAAACGAGCTTGTAACGGCCGAGTTATTCACGTTTAAAGCCGACGAACTCTAATTTATTTTGACAGCCACTATTAGAAAGTGTTTTAAATATTGAAACTAGTGTTTTTGCGAAACATAACGTTGTTAGCCGATTTTCTAATTGATCGAGGCGTGTACAACCGGAAGTTAAAGGAAACGACATTTATACACGGTTACAAGGTTTTTAAAAACGTCGAGTTTGATCAACTAACACGTAACGTGCAATATTTCGCGACTAGCTTCACGAAGTCAATTTGGACATATTTTCACAAGCTAAGTAAAATATTAAATTGCGACGAAAACCTTATATTTGCTAGTAGAACACCAAACAAGGATCGTGGAGTACCGTTTCATCGTGTTTACGTGAAAAGTAGTTATAATTTAACGAGACGTCAAAAGTGTATTTTTTGTCGATAAAGTTTATTCTCAAAACTAACAAGTGGTATCATTAGCATACGTATTTGCATGTGTTGCATTGTATCATTGCTTATATTGGATCACATCATTCATAATAGGTCGTGGTTAGAGACCGAGCTTTGTTTCATCATATCCATTGTGATCATTGTTGCTTTATCATATCAGGTGAGTTTTCATAGCCCCGTTTTAAATTGTTTATTGATTTCTAAACTCTCGGGGGAGAATACATTGCACCATTTTTATATGCGGACCAAAGTATGCAAACTCATTACATTGCTTAAGTTACATCATTGCCCAGATTAAAGTCCCCTTATATTATCATGAACCGTTAATTGTTAGTAAGCGAGAGTGAGTGGATAGATCTATTGAGGGTGACTCCTCCGTTCGGGTTGGTAGCACCAACTGGTCAAATGAACGCATTTCATTTGTGTCATATTTGAGTGATTAGCAAACACTCGGTTGGGGCATTTCATTCAGTCTAGCTTCGGGGTAATCAGCTTAGAGCTAATGTATCATTTTTATGTGGCATGGATTTGTCATACACTTTATACTTGTGGTTTCCGTACAATATTTCATTTATATAAACCTACGATCTCACCAACATTTTTGTTGACCATTTTTAGCAATGTATTTTCAGGTAATTAAGGTATCGCATGTTGGCTTGCATATGGACATCATGGAGTCGCGGAGTCGACGCGTCTCACTTTATATTTTATGCACTTATCCATCGTTTGAATTGTATGAACTTGTTTTTTGAAAACTTGTTTCACCTTTTGGGACCTAGCTTTATAACTCTGAATGTTTTTAAATAATCAAACGATGTATTTTATAAACGACACTTTAGGTCGTTCAATATAACTGCAACTTTGGTGCTATGACCAGTCGTGCCCCTCAATGACTTATTCCGCTGCAAGTCACGAAATTTGGGGGTGTGACAGATTGGTACCAAAGTAAAGGTTATAGCGAACTAGGTTATTCATTATATCCTAGACTATAGCTGCACCATCATAGCATCTCATCATTGTAGCATAAGTGCATATTCATTATATCACATGTAGTGATTGCGATTTCATACATATATCATTTCATCATAACTCACATTGTGTAAATGTTTATTTACTTTTATTTCACATATGTTGTTTCAGTGATGTCTTCGGATTCACACCCTATTGTTATCTCATCTGACTCTGAGTCAGCGGACGATACTTCCTCACTACCCTCTATCATATTAGATTCTGTTACATCATCTTCGATACCCAGTATCATTTTGTCATCAGTGGAGCCTACTCCACAGTCTTCACCAGTTATGTCAGAGGCCGAGACAGAACCCTTTGAGGAGGGGGAAGTCGTGCCTACACCACCAGTTTCACCTGTGATCCGTCGTGGTCCCAGCGTTGTTCCAGTTATCCAGCCAGGAGAGTTTGTACCCTATGGTCGAGTTTATCGTACATACCCAGGTGGGCCGCGCATGAAGCGCACTGTTGCTAAGCGGGTTCATCGTCTCACTGTCAGGTCACCAGCTGCATTTGTATCCCTACCACCACCATCATCACTTACTTCATCTCATCCACTTCGTCGCCGCTTGACAGCGAGGAGGAGTGTGACATTCAGTACACCACCATCATTATCACCCTTACCATCCTTATCATCATTGTCTCCACCATTGCCATCCCTATCAGCACCAGTTCATCTCTGGTGTGGATGTAGAGATCCTACCCCTATGTCAGACCTACCGCTCAAGAAGCGGGCTCGTCTTGATATCTCATCCCCAGATACTTCAGATGCAACAGAGACAGCACCACCCAGCAGATTCGAGGTTGGTGAGAGTTCGAGGGCTGCTGCTGACAGATTGACTACTGCTGCTACATTTGACTCACGACTAGATCAGCTTCAGGCAGATATTGAGAGGGCATTATCTCATCTAGACGAGACTCCAGTGAGCCGTATCGAGGCTATTGAGGAGGAGGTCGAGGGATTGATCCAGGGCAGGGTTGCCATTGATGTGTCACACCAGGGTTTAGAGGCTCGTCAGTTGGAGAGTTCAGAGCATATCACACAGCTCAGGTAGGAGGTACCGGGGTTAGTTGACAGAGCACAGAGGTTCCAGGATGAGCATCACGGCCTGGCCGGTGAGTTATCTTCAGTTCAGGTTAGGTTGTCTGCATCAGAGACTAGGGAGACTGATATTCAGCTTCGAGTTCAGCACCTAGAGGAGATTGTTGTTGCGATGTCTAGGGATATTCAGAGGATTTTCCGCAGGTTAGATGGAGCGCCCAGAGGAGGTGCCTAGTGTTAGACTGTTATCATATAGCTTGTACATTATTATCCTAGTCTCGGGTTGTGGGACGTAGTTAGTACTTGTTGTCTTTTGCTTGTAGTACAAACAAATATATCAAGTGTGACTCTACTATGCAGGATTTTCGTTGTGCTATTTTATGATATCGGTCTGCGTAACCGAAATTTTCATGTATTATATTCATGTGCGATGTGATTATATTTATGATGTTTCGTTGTGGTTTCATTGTATTTATACATGTTGTGGTTGTATTTATACGTATTGTGGATGTATATACATGTTGTGGTTGTGTATATTGCGTATGATGACCGTTTCCATTGAGAGTTCTCATTGTGTTATCTTTTGTGATTGTGAAGAAATATGCCACCCAAAAGAGCTACTCCTGCTATGACACCCGCCCAGATTAAGAGACTTGTTGCCGACAGTATTGAGGCAGCATTGGTAACTGAAAGAGCTGTAGTAGCTGCACCTGCTGCCGAAGCCGCTTCATGGGCAGAAACCGCGGAAGCAGCAGGAACAGATACTAATGGAACAAATGGCCGGAAATGTACGTACAAAGATTTCAAGAGTGGTGATCCAGAAAAATTCAAAGGCACTGAAGGAGCCACTGCCATGATCCGATGGTTTGAAAAGACAGAATCAGTATTCCTTCTATGCAACTGTCTAGAAGACAGCAAGGTTAAGTTTGCTACTAATACACTCGTTGGGGAAGCTATGTCATGGTGGAATTCGTATGCAAAGCCCATGGGAATGGAGAATGCTCACAAGCTTACATGGGACGAATTCAAGAAGTTGCTGACAAAGAAGTTTTGCCCACGAACAGAAGTGAAAAAGATGGAAACAGAGTTTTATGAGCTAGTGACAGCAGGTAATGATATTGAGGCTTATATCAGGAGATTTCAGGAATTGGCAGCATTATGTCCGACAATGGTTCCGGATACTGAGAAGCTATTGGAAAATTTCATTGGAGGATTACCTTACAACATCCGAGGAGATGTGATTTCTTTTGACCCACAAACATTGGACGAGGCAATCAGAATGTCTCAGAAACTCATGGCTCAGATAGTGAAGAAAGGAATTGCTTCAGACAACAACAACACCAACAGTAACCGTAACTACAACAACCGTAACTCCAACAACAACTACTGAAACAACAACTATAACAGCAATCGAAACAATTCCAATAACAACAACAACAACAAAAGAAGCCGGGACAACAACCAGAGTAACAATGTTGCTCAACCACCACCCAAGAGACAGGAAACTGCAAAGGCTTATGTTGCAGGTCAAACTGAGAAAAGAGGTTACAGTGGTACTTTACCCAAGTGCAACAAATGCCAAACCCATCATAATCCTGGAAATTGTCCGAATCCGTGTGGAAACTATAAGAAAGTTGGTCATTCAACCAGGGATTGCAAAGCTCCGATTGTGGTTGATAATCAGAAGCCCCCAGTAACATGCTTTGGATGTAGAGAAGTTGGACACTTCAAGAAGGAATGTCCGAAAGGAAAGAATCAGGGAAACAATAATCAAGGTGGAACAGCTAGGGGAAGAGCTTATGTCCTTGGAGGAGAAGATGTCAGGGAGGACCCGAGTGTCGTTACGGGTACGTTCCTCATTAATAATCGTTATGCATCCATACTATTTGATTCAGGAGCCGATAGAAGTTTTGTTTCTACTGCATTTGCACCATTACTCAACATTGAACCAACCGCATTAGATACTCCCTATCACATTGAACTAGCTAACGGTAGTTTAGTTGGCACCGACACGATCATTCGTGGTTGCATTCTTAATTTTCTCAATCACCCATTCAATATAGACCTCATGCCAGTAGAACTTGGAAGTTTCAACATTGTTATCGGTATGGATTGATTATCTCAACATCATGCCAGAATCATCTGTGATGAAAAAGTTGTTCATCTTCCTTATGATGGCGAAACATTGGTCGTTCGCGGAGAACGCAGTGGGACTAGACTCAACATCATCTCATGCATTAAAACAGAGAAATACATAAAGAAGGGTTGTTACGCATTCTTGGCTCATATTACAGAAAAGAAGTCGGAAGAGAAGCGACTTGAGGATGTGCCAACAGTTAAAGATTTTCCAGAAGATTTACCATGACTGCCACCTACTCGCCAAGTCGAATTTCAGATTGAATTAGTACCGAGAGCCGCACCGATTGCGCGAGCACCTTATCGACTTGCACCTTCAGAAATGCAAGTGTTGTCGAACCAATTGCAAGAGCTCTTGGATAAAGGATTCATTAGGCCGAGTTCATCGCCTTGGGGAGCACCAGTTTTGTTTGTAAAGAAGAAAGATGGATCTTTCAGAATGTGCATTGATTATCGAGAACTAAACAAATTAACGGTGAAGAATCGTTATCCACTTCCCAGGATCGACGATTTATTTGATCAGTTGCAAGGTTCCAGTTATTACTCCAAGATCGACTTGAGATCGGGTTACCATCAGCTTAAGGTTCGGGAGGAGGATATCCCGAAGACAGCATTCAGAACACGCTATGGTCATTATGAATTTCAGGTAATGCCGTTCAGATTAACCAACGCACCAGTTGTGTTCATGGATCTCATGAACAGGGTGTGCAAGCCATATCTAGATAAGTTAGTGATCGTATTCATTGACGATATCTTGATCTACTCAAGGAGTGAAGAAGAGCACCGAGAACACCTCAGAACAATCTTAGAACTGCTCAAGAAAGAGAAACTGTATGCAAAATTTTCAAAGTGATTTTTGGATCAGCAGACTACAATTTCTTGGTCACGTCATTGATAGTCAAGGACTACAGGTTGATCCAGCAAAGATTGAGGCAGTTAAAGATTGGGCAACACCAAAAACTCCCACAGAAATTCGTCAATTCTTACGACTTGCCGGATATTACAGAAGGTTCATTGAAGGGTTTTCCAAAATAGCTAAGCCACTGACCAAGTTGACGCAAAAGAACCAGAAGTACGATTGGGGAGAAAAGCAAGAGACCGCTTTTCAGTTATTGAAACAGAAACTTTGTAGCACGCCAATTTTGTCATTGCCAGAAGGGATTGAAAACTTCGTGGTATATTGCGATGCTTCACATAAAGGACTTGGAGCATTGTTAATGCAAAATGAGAAGGTGATAGCTTATGCATCTCGTCAGCTTAAGAAGCATGAGAAGAATTACACTACTCACGATTTAGAGTTGGGTGCCGTGGTTTTCGCACTCAAGATTTGGAGGCATTATCTTTATGGAACAAAGTGTGTAGTATTTACAGACCACAAAAGCCTACAGTACATTCTTGATCAGAAAGAACTTAACATGAGGCAACGTCGTTGGTTGGAACTACTTAGTGATTACGATTGTGAAATCAGATATCACCCAGGAAAAGCCAATGTTGTGGCAGATGCACTAAGTCGGAAAGAGTGACTCAAGCCTTTGAGAGTCAGATCATTGGGAATGTCAATTATTTCACCACTACCATCAAAAATCCTAGAGGCTCAGGTAGAAGCACTCAAGGAAGAAAACCTACCAAGTGAAACACTCAAAGGAATGCAAGATAATGCAAACGGTTTAGTAAGGAGATCAGATGGAACATTATGCTTCAAGGATAGAAGCTGGATACCTTTCTATGGTGGAATACGAGAGTTGATCATGCATGAATCACATAAGTCGAAGTACTCTATTCATCCAGGTTCTGATAAGATGTATCAGGATCTCAAGAAGCTTTATTGGTGGCCGAATATGAAAGCAGAGATAGCTACGTATGTCAGTAAATGCCTTACTTGTGCTAAAGTGAAAGCCGAGTACCAGAAGCCATCAGGATTGCTTCAGCAACCAAAGATTCCCCAGTGGAAGTGGGAACGCATTACAATGGACTTTGTCACAAAACTTCCCAAAACATCAGGAGGTTTCGATGCTATTTGGGTAATAATTGATCGTCTCACCAAGTCAGCTCATTTCATTCCAATCAAAGAGACTTACACTATGGATGATGCGTGGTTTTGCAACCTTACAACAGGTTTTACCTCTCGAGGGATCTCAAGAGGCTTACAACCCCACCAGGCAGTGTACCTGACCGATGTAGTATAGTGTAGTGGTAAGTACGGGGGATTGATCGTTCTCCACAGGGAATAGTGTTCGTTAGGTATGAAAAACTACTCTAATAGGTCTAAGGGTGAGAGAAGATTCTTTTTTATGTTTTTATATTTTTTTTATAAAAGCAAGTAAAATCTCGGGTTTGAAAGAGTGGGCGGAATTAGTTGCTAGTCAACTAACCCAAATAACTATGAATGCAAATAAAATAAAATAACTGAAAATGAAAAGGTGGTAAAACTTATGTGGAGAGAAATGTGTTTACTTAGATTTCCTTACTCTCTAACTATCTTTTATCGGTTGATTAGTGTGTATTAATTGCGTGGATGACGGGTGTATTCCTTAATACCAATCGTGGGGTGGCGTACGTACTTCCCCAACTCTACAAGCTCCTACTTCACTCCTATGTCGAGCCGGCTAGGAAGCTCCTAACATGGGATCACTAGAATTCGCTTGTGCATTAAATACAACCATAAAAACCTTTAGTATGCATTGGTTCATGTTTCTTAAGACGTTCAAGCAAGTTACCGAATAGGAAGTTAGCCAGTTTTCTTAAGCCTAACATAGATGAACAATCATCCAATACAACTAATAACACACCAATAACTAATAATCAATAGCTAGGTTTCATTAGATCTAAGCAAACACAAGATAAATCTAGCCTAGCATGTTAAACAAAAGACAAGAACAAGATAGAATCAAACAACACATAGACATATTGAATGATTAATTGATAACTTATCTTCAATGTAACATGGAAGATCTCAAGGCAAAAAGCCTTGAAAAAGCTGCTAAAATTGTCTTAGGGTTTTCACACACAAAGTTCCCCAATAAGTTCCACACTAATGACAAAAAATTGCAAAACTATATATAGACTTTCAGATCTGACGGCGTCACGTTATGGAGTGTGACGCCGTCACCTCGCCGCTTTTAGGGTTCCCGGATGGCCTTCTTGACGCCGTCCCTCTTTAGCTCTCCAAAATCCGTTCTGGCTTATCAAGGCTTGACGCCGTCAGACTTAGGGGTGACGCCGTCCCTCTTTAAATTAAGCCGTGACGACCTTGATCACATTAAAGCGTGACGCCGTCAGAATTCCATGCAAATTTCTCTGGCTTATCATGAGTAATTTTCACATCCACCACTTTTGCCAAGCCATGACGCCGTCCAGAACAAATCCTGACGCCGTCAAAGGTAATTTCCAGCACAATTTTGAGACTTTGTCGTTTTCTTTACTTTTATGCTCCAAAAACGTCCAAAATGCCTCCTTTTCCAGATTTCTCCTCAAAAGTACCTAAAATGACAAAAGGAACGATTTAGGGCAATATTTGATCAAATAAATACGATTTAGAGCTTAAATGACCCCTTAAAAGCGGTACACTTTTCGCTTCATCAAATACCCTTACACTTGAGATTTGCTTGTCCTCAAGCAAATGCGCTTTTATTCTAATCAAAATACAAGTTAGGGGTCATTTAATGCTAACATAAAAGTAATTACAACAAATATTCGTTCCACTTTAATCATAATAAGCACGGAGATTACAAACTAGCACCTCACACGTAGTGTTTAGATACTCACATCTCTCAAGTGTCATCAAAATAAATCTCATAAATGAAAACGGATAATATCTCTCACTACCTGTCATAGCAAATAGATTACCATAGGCTTGGGAAAGGATCGAAGACCTCCTCCACTAGGCGTAAGAACCTAAGATAAACAATCAAAGAGGGCTTTTAAATGGGTTATTGTTAGGATCTCTGGGAAATAAGAGTTCATTGTTGCTGCCGATAGTGTAAAGTTGGTTCCTGCCGATAGCTTGGTTCCTGCTGAAAGCTCATTGCTGCCGACAGTGTTATCTTGTTCCTACCGATAGTGTTGTTGCTGCGGATAGTATTATTTGTTATCCGTATATTTAGAATGTTTGTTATGATTTATTTTTAGAAGAGATTGTTGTTAATCTCTTTACACGTTTTCTTGTAGAACGGGTTAGGGTTAGGTGATCTTGTTAGTATAAAAGATAAACCCGTCTATGAGTTTATGTACGCCTTGAACATCTTTTAATATTCAATAAACGATTCTTAGTTCAATAGTTTGATCCATAGAGGATCATTGTTCTTTTAGAGTTTTCTTCTTTATAATACTTGCTGTTTAGTTTCCGCATAAACACTTGTATTGCAGAGGTTCTTGTTTATACCAAGCTCAATCAAGCTCGAAGTACTCGATCCTACAAGTGGTATCAGAGCCTGGTAAGGATCTCTGATAAAGAAGAAAAAGGTCGATCTCATATCTCTTAACCCTCTCTCAATGGCAGACGATAACCCTGAAACCAATGTCATTAACCCGGAAGATCAACAACCCAAACCAGAAACCACTCAACTCCAAACACAAATCGTCACCACCATGTCCACCAACAATGCTAAATTCCCGTATCTGAAGAAAGATGAGTATGAAGTCTGGGCTATGAGAATGGAGTATTGGATCACAAACACTGATTACAATCTGTGGAATGTGATTCTTAAGGGAAATAGCAAGAAGAATATTGGAAGGGATGATGATGGCAATATTTATATAGAGCCACCTGTTACAGCAGAGGAACACCTTGCTGTTCAAAGGGAAACAAAGGCAAGAACTCTTCTACTTCAAGCTATTCCAGAGGATCATATGAGTGATTTTCATCACTTGGATGATGCTAGAAAGATCTGGCATGCTGTAAAGACCAGATTTGGAGGGAATGATGAATCCAGGAAGATGCGAAAGTCTATGCTCAAGCAAGAGTTTCAAGAATTTAAGATTTCTGAGGCTGAGGGAATTCACAAAGGCTATGACAGATTCCACAAGATCTTGAGCCAACTTAACCAGTTGAAAGCTAGGCCGGACGATGAAGATTGTAATACGAAGTTCCTGAGGGCCTTGCCACCATCCTGGTCGCAGGTTTCCATAACCCTCAAGGCCAAAGGAGGACTGGATTTTATGAGCTTTGATGATCTGTACAACAAATTGAAAACCCTTGAACTTGATATCAAAGGGTATTCTACCTATTCACCTCATACTCCAACCCACACTGCTTTTGTTAGTAACTCTGGTCCTAGTAAAGCATTATATGGAAACAGTCCAACACCATCAACATCATCAATCTCCTACTCATCTCCTACACCAAAAACTCAGCCCAGATCTGATAATCTTGTAGTGGATGTGCTTCACTCTTTTGTTGCTGAAAGCACACCACAGCAAAAGATTGTGTATGATGATTTTAAGCAGGTTGATGAATTGGATCTGGAAGAGATGGACTTAAGATGGCAGGTGGCTATGATATCGTTGAAGTTGGATAGGTTTGAAAAGAAGGCAGGAAGAAGGGTCAATTTTGATGGACAAGAGCCTGCTAGGTTTGACAGAAGGAAGGTGAGGTGCTATAAATGTTCTCTAACAGGACATTTTGCCAGGGAATGCCCAGACAAGAAGGTGGATTATAAAGCACGGTATTCTGCTTTCAGAATTCAAGAGTTGGAGTCAGACGACCCCAAGGCTTTGGTATCTGTGGATTCGATGGTGGACTGGGAGCATCATGAGAAGGCTGCTGGGAGTGGATCAGATAAAGTCTTTGGGATGGTAGCTGGATATGGTGAAAAGAAACAAGTGGCTGGTCAGTTTGGAATGATGGGTCATCCATCTCAGGTACAAAACTGTCCGTTTGGTTGTAAATCTATATATGCTAAATTAAAACAGGAATTTGATGATATTGAAAGTGAAAATAAGGATAACCTTGTTCAACTTAAGGCTCATAAAAAGGCTGTTAAGACATTAGAACAACAAAAGGTCTGGTATCAACAACAACTGTCTGCATATGAAGTAAAAGTAAAGGTTTTGGAAAGAGATTTAAAAAATGCCACTAATGAGTTTAAACATTCTGAAAGAGAAAAAGCTAAGGTAGAATTGCAAAATCAGGATCTTCAGTCTAAGCTAGATAACTCATTGGCTAGATTTGCTAAGTGGAAAGACTCATCCAAAAATCTTAACATGCTTATTGATAGTTCTATGTCTACTAAAACTAAAAGAGGTTTAGGATTCAGTAACCTAATAGGGACAAATCAGTATTATGACCCTAATGAGTATAGTGTTTTTAATCCGGAACCTGTAGATTATAGAAAACCTGTTAAGTATGTAAAGGAGGGAGGAATGAATGATGTTCCTCCACCCATAACTGGAACATTTAAACCTGCTGATCCTTTTGTTGACTTTGATGATTCACAAATGTGCTATGGCAAAAAGGCAAATGAATTGCCTAATCTTGATTGTGACTCTAATGAATTTGTCTCTTGTTCTTACAGTGACAAATCTTCAGAAATCAAGACTGATGACTATGCCACATGTGGATCAAGTGACAAGTCAGCATCAATAAAGTCAGAAGACCTCTCCTCAGAAGCAGCTACTGATGAATCTCAATCAAAGAAAGCTGCATTTGAAGATGTTTCTTTTGATAATTTTAAGAACAATAATGTTTCTAGTTGTGGTTTTGTTTCAAACAATTTTGGTTGTGGTTTTGTTTCTGTTAAGGATAATTCTGTTTCATGTGTTGGTTTGAATAATTTTGTTTGCAATGAGAATGTTATTGTTAAGAAAAAGTCCCCTAGAAAGAAATCTTGCTTTGTGTGTCGTAGTTATGATCATCTTATTAAAGACTGTGACTACTATGAAAAACAGATGGGATTACATGCTTGTAAAAATAGGTCTGTATGGAAAAATGTAAATGATATTCCCCCTTATATTCCTCAAGCACCTAGGAAAACTTCAGTTGCTTATGGCAAACCAGTTTCTGCTGGTAAGCCTGTTGCTGCTGAAAAGTTCATTCCTGCCGATCAGCCTATTCCTGCTGCTTATCCTGTTCCTGCCGACAGGAGCAATCCTGCTGGTTGGAAAAACAATAATGTTAGATCTTTCAGACCTTCTAGTACTTACTTTCAAAATGCTTTGAGACCTGTTTATTTTGACACAATGCACAAGGGAGGGGCAAGATGGAACACTGCTGTTAAGTCCTCAGCAGGTTGGTCTTGGAAAATCAATAACCAACATATGAAAATGGGATCCAAGATCAATGGTGGATCTTATCAATCTCCAGGGTTTAATTCTTATTGATCCACTAGGCAGGCTCAAGTCAGCAATGGCTTGAGTCTTTCTTGTATCTAATGTTGTATATGTATTCTTTATCTCAGGATTTTCCTTTTAGAAGCAAAGATGTTGGAATTGTTGACAGTGGATGTTCCAGGAGTATGACAGGGAATTTGGAAAGGTTACATGATTTTATTCCTTTGAATGGAGGTACTGTGACATTTGGAGGAGGAGATGGAATGATCTCAGGGAAAGGAACTATCAAGACTGCCAAGCTAGACTTTGAAGATGTGCTATATGTGAAGGAACTCCAAGACTTCAATTTGTTCTCTGTCTCTCAAATCTGTGACAAGAAGAACAGTGTTCTATTCACTGAGAATGAGTGCTTTGTGTTGTCCAAAGACTTCAAGTTGCCTGATGAAAGTCAGGTTGAACTTAAAGTTCCTAGGACTTACAATCTTTATAGCTTCAATCTTAGTGATGTTCAGCCTGAGGGGTCACTTGCTTGTCTGGTTGCAAAAGCTTCTGTGGATGAATCCAATAAATGGCACAGAAGAATGGCACATGTAAATTTCAAGACCATTAACAAGCTGGCTAAGAATGGTCTGGTGAAAGGGCTTCCTTTGAAGATCTTCTCTAATGAGCACAATTGTGTTGCCTGCAACAAAGGAAAGCAGCACAAAGCTTCATACAAGGCCATAACTGCTGTGAGCACCATCTCTGAGCCTTTGCAGCTTCTTCATATGGATCTTTTTGGTCCTACTTCTATCAGAAGTATTGACCATAAGAATTATTGCCTGGTGATTACAGATGATTTTAGCAGGTTTTCTTGGACTTTCTTTTTGAGTACTAAAGATGAAACTTATCTAGTACTTAGGGATTTTATTGCTTTAATAGAAAATCAGCTAAATAAAAAGGTTAAGTCTATAAGGTGTGATAATGGCACAGAGTTTAAGAATTTTAATCTTATTGAACTCTGTAGGTCTAAGGGTATAAAAAGGGACTATAGTAATGCTAGAACTCCACAACAAAATGGGGTTGCAGAAAGGAAAAATAGGACCTTGATAGAAGCAGCTAGGACTATGTTAGCTGAATCTAAGATGCCCACTATGTTTTGGACTGAAGCAGTTTGCACTGCTTGTTATGTGTTGAATAGGGTATCTATTACTAGTCCTCATAATAAAACACCTTATGAACTTTTGTCTGGGAAGGTTCCAAACATTAGTTACCTTAAGCCTTTTGGATGTCAGGTCACTATTTTGAACACTAGTGATTATCTAGGCAAGTTTGATGGAAAGGCTGATGAAGGGTTTATTGTTGGATATTCTGCTCATGGTAAAGCCTATAGGGTTTATAATCTGTCCTCTAAGAGAATAGAAGAGACTCTCAACTTAAGATATCTTGAAGATAAACCTAATTTGCAGGGTGCTGGTCCAGAGTGGTACTTTGATCTGGATTATCTATCTGACACCTTAGGGTATACTAGATTCAAATCAAATCTGTCTGGTGGTACAAATGTTTCTCAGACTAACAATGCAGGTACCTCAGATGATGATTCTGATGCAGAGAGTGATGAACGACCTATAGTTGTTCCTTCTTTTCCTTCTAACGACATTTCAGGTTCAAAGGTCAAAGATTCTTCTGATATGGCTGGAAGTGATTCTAGTTTTGCAGAAGATCTTGCTAGGCTTCAAAGACAAGAGTTTAATGCCAAAAAAGCTGCTGAGATGTTTGGTTCTGGATTTTCTAAAGAGACAGAGGAGATCCTGAGAAAGGCTGAAGCTGAAGTTCGAAGGGAACTCAATACATCTAGTAGTATTCCTGTTCCTGCTGATGCTGTTCCTGCTGATAGTGGATTGGTTCCTGCCAATCCTTCTAATGTTTCTGCTGATGTTCCTGTGTCTTCTCCATCTGTTGACAAGTTGGGAATTGATAACTCCCCTGAAAGATTTCCAATCCCTTCTGATCTTGGAAATTCGGTCTCTTCAAGAGATAAGCTTAATGATCCTCATCATCAGTCCAGATCTGGCATTTTCACTTCTTCCTCATATGATGATGACTTCAACCCTTCAATTACTAATCAGGCATCCTCCATTGATGTTAATCCCATTGCTACCAAGAGGATCAATACAGTTCATCCTCAGTCTTTGATTCTTGGAGATCTTAATTCCCCTGTTCAAACAAGGAGTAAAATGCATCCATCTAAATTTGGAGAATCTGCTTTTCTCAGTTATATACAGGATCAATTAAGGAGCAATCATACTGATTACTTACATTGTCTGTATGCTTGTTTCTTATCTCAAGTTGAACCAACTAGCATAGCTCAGGCACTTGCTAATGATGATTGGGTTGAGGCTATGCAAGAAGAGATGCAGCAGTTCCAGAATCAGAAAGTATGGATGTTGGTACCTTTGCCTGCTGGCAAACATGCTATTGGAACTAAATGGATTCTAAAGAATAAAAGAGATGCTAGGGGAATTGTGGTTCGAAATAAAGCTAGACTGGTTGCTCAAGGTCATAGACAAGAGGAGGGGATTGATTATGATGAGGTGTTTGCACCTGTGGCAAGAGTTGAAGCCATTCGGTTGTTTTTGGCTTTTGCTTCATTTATGGGATTTGTCGTCTATCAAATGGATGTGAAGAGTGCATTTTTGTATGGAAGGATTGAGGAAGAGGTTTATGTTACTCAACCACAGGGATTTGTAGATCCTCAGAATCCTAATTTGGTTTACAAAGTGGTTAAAGCACTTTATGGTCTTCATCAAGCACCAAGGGCTTGGTATGCACGATTATCAGCCTTCTTGCTAAAACATGGGTACAGAAGAGGGGCTATTGATAAAACTCTTTTTATCAGAAAGGACTTCAAAGATATCATTCTGGTACAAGTATATGTAGATGATATCATCTTTGGCTCCACTAATGAAGCTTGGTGCAGGGAGTTTGAAGAATTGATGAAGAGTGAATTTGAAATGAGTGCTATGGGTGAAATGACTTTCTTCTTGGGTCTTCAGGTTAAGCAGACATCAGATGGGATCTTTATTTCTCAGGAGAAGTATGTTTATGACATGCTTAAAAAGTTTGATATGGAGAATGGGAAGATTGCTGTAACTCCGTTTGAACCTCCAAAGCCTAAGTCCAATAATGAACCTGATGCTGCTGTTAATGTTCATTTATATCGATCCATGATTGGCTCCCTCATGTATTTAACAGCTTCACGACCTGATATCATGTTTGCTGTTGGTGCATGTGCTAGACATCAGGTTACACCATTGACTTCTAACCTTAATGCAGTCAAGAGAATCTTTAAGTATTTGAAAGGACAGCCAAAATTGGGACTTTGGTATCCCAAAGACTCTCCTTTTGTGTTAGAAGCCTATAGTGACAGTGATTATGCTGGGGCTAACTTTGATAGGAAGTCTACAACTGGAGGTTGTCAGTTTCTGGGTAGAAGGTTAGTTTCTTGGCAGTGCAAGAAGCAGACTATAGTGGCTACATCTTCTACTGAGGCAGAATATGTTGCTGCTGCTAGTTGCTGTGGACAGGTTCTTTGGATGCAAAATCAGCTGTTGGATTATGGATTCAACTTCATGAACACTAAGATCTTTATTGATAATCAAAGTACTATGTGTATTGTTAAGAATCCTGTTTATCATCAAAGGACAAAGCATATTGAAATTCGACACCATTTCATAAGAGATGCTTATGAGAAGCATCTTATTCAGGTGGAAAAGATTCACACAGATGATAATGTGGCTGATTTGCTTACTAAGGCTTTTGATGGACCAAGGTTTAAGTATTTGGTGGTTCATATTGGGATGGTCAATCCCTAGCTACAGAGCTTAAGGGGAGGATTGCAGCTTAAGGGGAGGATAAAGCTTAAGGGGAGGATTATTCTTGTTGTTGTTGTATATTTTCTTTCTTCTTCTCTTATTTTCTTTTATTTTGGTGTGTTTCTTAGTTAAAAAAAAAAAAAAAAAAAAAAAAAAAAAAAAAAAAAAAAAAAAAAAAAAAAATCTTTGTATATTTTGTGTGCTAATAAGTGGTTTTGAGCAACACCTTGCAGGTACAGTGTTGGTGTTTACACCTACACAATAAATGGTGCTCAACTCACCATGTCTTGCAGACAAGAAAGAGTTGGCTCACCATGAGGGTACGGCTCTGGTGTGATAATCAAATCCGTTGATAGCTGTAATAGCTTGCTCAAAGCTATAGGGTAATTCAACTCACCCATGATTCAGTTCTGAGAGTTGAAAATGGTTCTCAATTCACCATGGATGTAACCCTTTATGGGATCCAAAGGATTGGCTAGTCCACAAAAGTATGGTTTGTGGTAAAGACATTTGGTATCCATATTTGGTATTCAATTCACCAAGGTTCAGTTGAAACCAAAGAATTGGCTAGTCCTGAGCAAACGGCTACAGGTAAAGACAAGTCAAATCCGTTTATAGTTGCTGATTTGCTAATAAATCAGATGGTTATCAATGTACCATGGTCTCACACACCTAAACATTGGCTACTCCAGTAGTGATGGCTATTGGTAAAGAGACATCAAATCCATTAATTTTCAATGATTCACCTCTCACAGGAGTTAACACACCTAGATGTGATGAGAATAGTATGAAACTTCCAGTGATTTGATGTACATATTGTCATAGTAGCAGCCAAGTTCAAGTGAAGTAATGGTGACCAGTATACATGTTTTGGAGAAGATTTCTAATTCCTGCTGAACTATTGAGGTTGCTGCTGGATGCTATAGACGTTGAAATCTTGCAAGTTATGGATGTTGCTGCTGGTTACTCAATATTGTTGCTGCTAAGTCGCAGTCCTCAAGCCTGAGAAGTTGAAAGCTTTATCACAAGGGAATCTTGCAGGTTAACCTAGTCAACCTCAAGATTAGGGGAGGATTGTTAGGATCTCTGGGAAATAAGAGTTCATTGTTGCTGCCGATAGTGTAAAGTTGGTTCCTGCCGATAGCTTGGTTCCTGCTGAAAGCTCATTGCTGCCGACAGTGTTATCTTGTTCCTACCGATAGTGTTGTTGCTGCGGATAGTATTATTTGTTATCCGTATATTTAGAATGTTTGTTATGATTTATTTTTAGAAGAGATTGTTGTTAATCTCTTTACACGTTTTCTTGTAGAACGGGTTAGGGTTAGGTGATCTTGTTAGTATAAAAGATAAACCCGTCTATGAGTTTATGTACGCCTTGAACATCTTTTAATATTCAATAAACGATTCTTAGTTCAATAGTTTGATCCATAGAGGATCATTGTTCTTTTAGAGTTTTCTTCTTTATAATACTTGCTGTTTAGTTTCCGCATAAACACTTGTATTGCAGAGGTTCTTGTTTATACCAAGCTCAATCAAGCTCGAAGTACTCGATCCTACAGTTATAACGTTAGGTGTAGGGAAAAGGAAAACACAGTTTTGTTGGATAAAGGATATTTTACTGGTGGCGAGTTAAAGATCTTGATCGATTACATGTACTATACAATGTTGCTAAGCCAAGACTCGACTCGATCTTAAGCTAAAAACAAAATAACAAAAACATAAAATAAATATAAAATGAAACGGGATGGTAGTCCGTATGTTTTTTCTATTTTTCTTTTTCTCATTTTTTTTGTATTTTTCTTGATTTTTTTTTTTTTTTTTTTTTCATACACTTTTTCCCTACCATCCAAAATAATAAATCATAGGGGCGTTGCATTCCCCTTACACTTGAACTTTTACATAACTTTACAAATAACTATTCTAATGACTCGAATTAAGATAATTAAAACACTTGGAGTACTTTTAAAATATTTAGCACATATGGGGGTAATAAATGATGTTCTTCCCCATTACTCCATTACACTAGTACTTTACCCATGAGTCCCAATCGTCCCAAAACAATATGTACAAGGATATGACTCGACTTAGCAACCATGTAATCAACTAGATAATTAACTTGGGTTTAAACAAATGTTGTCACAATAATGCACTAAAAATGAGTGCATACAAGGTAGGCTAAGGCGATTTGGGTGTACATTTAAGTGGGGTGTAACAAATTCTTCCTTTAAGTAAAATGCTTAAAGGTCGAAACAAAAAGATAGGCTCTGAGGGGTGTACTAGGGGTATCTTGTACTAAAAATGAGTACAACGCAAAGGGTGTGGGAGAATTACTTGACCAATGTAGCCAATGTAATTATAACAAAAACACAGGTGTAAAACAATGGGTTAATCCTAATGCCTCTTATCATGTAGTAAATCTAACTACACGAATGTAGTCTCACTTGTGGCCTCGGAATGGTCCTAACGCAAGTTCTAGAATCTAAGTGCCACCGGTACACACATCATAGCATAAATGCTTTTCCTACCAATTCTAGGGGCGAACCTCACATATTTGGGGGTGGAAAATTTTTTAGTGGTACGGTTTTTGTGCTAGTCATATAATTCCTATCCATGAGACGCTTATTAGGACTAAAGTTTCACTCCTAAATGTTGTAAAAAATTTTAAATTTGGCACTAAAATTGCCCTAACAGGTATTTCTCTCAGTTTTATTACACATCTATTATTAAACAAACAAAAATCAAGCGTAATAGCATTCTCTAATCGTACTTTTACCCCCCCTTACACTTAAGATGAACATTGTCCCCAATGTTCAAATAACAAGATGTAAAAGCATAAAGTAAAAGAATGAAATCAAATACTCCCCTGATTCGCTCGGTGGATAATGAAGTAACACGGTTAGATCTTCTTCCAAGGTAATGTTGAAGCTCCATAACTAATGCATCACCAAAAGCTTGATCCAACAAACATTTCCTTGTCCAAAATAACCTGTTAAACCTGAGAAAACAAACACGAAAACCTGCATAACATCGGCGGGATAAAATCTATATATAAGGATATAATGCTTGTGGAATGATAATTTTGCAGATTCCTGGAGATTATAAGTTAGAGATTTAATAAAAACTTTTTATGAAAACAAAAACTTTCAAAATTTTCAGAAAATTAAACCTGACGCCGTCAGGTTGTAGATCCTGACGCCGTCAGAAATGATCTGACAGAATTCTCATGTTAAGTTTCCGGAAAATTTCTGGAAAAACCTATACCTTACTTCCTGGAAATCCTGCAAAACATCATTATGACTCGATACAAGCATTTAACTCAAACAATTACTAGTATGCATGCTCATTTAATATTGTTGTGATTCATGTTCAATCTTGTTCTTGTAAAAAAATTTGGATTCCCTTACACTTATCTTTTGCAAAATACCTTTATATGTATTTAAGACGAAGTTAAAAACAAAATAAAGCATTTTCACAATTTACTTTGAAACATGAGCACAAACAATAACCATTAAACTTGCATACGGAAAACAAATAAAATCAAACAAACAAACAAACAAATAAAGCTTGGGTTGCCTCCCAAGAAGCGCTTGTTTTTGTTCGAGTCACGAGCCTGACTCTACCCTTATTTAACGGAAATAGGGGAGGTTTTCCCTACACTTAGGGTTAAGTGCGGGTGATAGTAGCGATACACACCAGCTCGGTAGGAGTATGCCACGTGAGGAAAGATTGGTAGATGAATTATATGCTCAAAGGGGTGTGCTCCTTTCATCATAACCTTACCTAGTTCACTTTGGTCAATGGGTGAGTTAAAGTGTTCTCCTAAAAAGGGATCATCTTCTATCAACTTTGAGAGATTCCTAGTATAGGTGATGAGTGAAATGAATAATCATATTAAATAAACAAACGCAGCGGATAAAACATCACCATACAAGGATCCATAGTGCCATATGATCAATCAATAAATAAACACATAATTTATACCTTTGTAGCGTGATCCGGGAGTCACCACCACCACCTATGGTTCGAATGGAATATGAAACCCAAGAGACCAATGACGTTGATCTCCTCTATGTATGAAACACACTACACGTCCTTGATCACCACCCGATGCTAGTCTAAACCCCGTAACAATGATTCTTGCTATGACCTACAATAGATGATATCAAGAATAGATCAAAATCACAAAACCCTAGGGGTGTTTGTGTTGTGCCGTGGGTTTGGAGAGGGAGAGGGGAGGAGAGTTTGTTTTGATTAGGTTTTAATTATGATAGCTAATTGATTTGATCAAATCTCTTTGATCTTATCAATTACTATCTTACATTAAGACCCCTATACAAGCTCCATATTCCCCATGGCCCTCCCCTATGGCCGGCCACATTAAGGGCCCACAATGGGCTTGCCCGTTGTTGGCCCGGTCCAAAAACACTAAGTCTAACTTAGTATTTAATGACCCGTTGTCGATCTCGAGTTACGTAGTCGTTTATATATTGTAAATACGATATATACAATCTATAAAATGGTGTCTCTGTGTATAAGTGTGTGACCCCATAGGCTCACATATGTCTAGCCATATAATTAGTGATTATGACACGAGCATACTCCAACAGCTCCCACTTGCGACGTCATAATAATCAAGTAATTATACAAGCAATGGTTAGCGTCTAGCAACACGCCAAAGCCCCTAGAAATATGTGAGGTTAGTTTCTTAAACGTCTCATTTCAGATGGTTTATATGTCATCTATCCTTTTGTTACAGATACCGTGTTGAATATTAGACATGGATCAAAAGTCATTCTAATAGTTCAACTATTATGTTTCTCGATATAGATATTGAACTAGATTACCAAGTGGATTTAAGATTCATCTTAATCCCAGTTGGGTACGGCCATACAAACATCTGTTCAATTCATCGAGGGGCCCAATAGTATCTAACTCCAAAACATGTGGAGGAACAAATCCTGTTTTGACTACACGTGTCATTCACATGCTTCATATCACTCCTGATAATGGCCTTTATAACTACCTTATTCAGGACAGCGTTTAACCATATCAAGGAATGAAATTCCACACATGCAAAACCTGCTTGCATCTCAAGTCTAAGGATAAGAGACAAAACCTCTTGCGAGATTCACTATTGACGACGATCCATGTAGTGAATTCTCGTAGGTTGGGTCAATCCAATGTTCATCACAATGAACAACATGTGAGTTTGGCAAATGAATCACCAACACGCTCACATTTGCCTTAATTTGATGATACTCCCGTATCGTCAACCGACAATGGATAATTTTAGAATAAATAAATTATTCATGGATTAAACATGCAAATATAGAACACAGTTGATATAAAATGAAAACGATCATAACCATTACATCAATTCATTGCAAATACAAACCGTTTAACGTTCTAATTATTCAAAATACTAAAAATACAGATCTACATGAGACTACTAGCTGGTCTAAGTCCAATGCTCCTAGCATGTTCGACATGTTTGGCACAAGGCATTGGTTTAGTAAAAGGATCAGCTATGTTGTCATCTGTGTGAACTTTGAGAAGACGAATATCACCACTTTCGATCACCTCTCGAATGTAGTGAACTTTTCGACGAAAATGTTTGGCACCCTTTTGAACACCTGGTTCATTGGCTATGATAATGGCACCTGTATTGTCACAGTACATATCCATAGGTCGTTCATTGCTGGGGACAACGCCAAGCCCAGAAATGAATTTACGTATCCAAATCGCCTCCATAGCAGCTTCAGAAGCAGCAATGTATTCAGCTTCTGTAGAGGACATCGCGATAGTGCTTTGTTTGGCACTCTTCCAGTCAACAGCACCTCCGTTCATGATGAAAACATATCCCGTTTGGGATTTGGTGTCATCACGATCCGTCTCCCAGCTTGCATCAGTGTAACAAGTAACACCGAGTTCACGCTTGACATCACCACCATAAACTAGAAACATATCCTTAGTATTTCGTAGATACTTTAATATGTTCTTAACAGCAGTCCAGTGACATTCTCCTGGATCCTGTTGAAATCTACTCGTTAGGTTCTGAGAGAACGCTATATCAGGTCTAGTGCATCTAACCGCATACATTATGGATCCCACAGCCGAAGCATACGGGATTCCCTTCATCCTCTTCACCTCATCAGGTGTGGAGGGTCCTTGAGCTTTACTCAATACTGTATTTGGTTGCATTGGAAGATTTCCACGTTTGGAATCTTGCATCCTAAATCGCTTCAGGATTTTGTCAATGTATGCACTTTGACATAAGCCGATTAATCGTTTTGATCTATCACGATAGATTTTGACTCCAAGTATGTACGCGGCTTCTCCTAGATCTTTCATGGCAAAGCAATTTCCAAGCCAGGATTTTACATCTTGTAGCATTGGAATGTTGTTTCCCATGAGCAATATGTCATCGACATATAAGATTAGGAACACGACTATACTTCCACTAGTTTTCATGTATACACATGGCTCATCGAGATTTTGAGTGAAACCAATCTTCTTGATTTCATCGTCAAATCTCTTATTCCAACTTCTAGATGCTTGCTTTAATCCATAAATGGATCTTTGAAGCTTGCATACTTTAGTTGGATGTTTAGGATTCACGAAACCCTCGGGTTGCACCATATAAACGTCTTCGTTCAGGTGGCCGTTCAAGAAGGCTGTCTTGACATCCATTTGCCAAATCTCATAGTCATAGTACGCTGCTATGGCTATAAGAATCCTAATAGCTTTTACGTCTGCAACAGGCGAGAAGGTTTCTTCATAGTCAACCCCATAGGTTTGAGTGAAGCCTTTTGCTACCAGACGAGCTTTGTAGGTGTGTACTTTTCCATCCATGTCGGTCTTCTTTTTGAAGAGCCACTTGCTCCCAACGGTTTTAGCGTTAGGAGGTAGGTCAACTTCGACCCAGACATCGTTGTCTTTCATGGATTTCATCTCCGCATTCATAGCTTCGATCCATTTATCGTGTTCAGGACTCGATAATGCATCTCGATAGTTAGCGGGTTCACCATGATCCCCTAACTCATGTTCCTCAGCATCGACATAGAAACCATATCGCTCAGGTGCTTGAGGTATCCTTGCGGATCTACGAATGGGAGTAACATCTTGATGAGGTTCAACATTTTCATGTTCAATCTCATTTTGATGCTCACTAGTGTTACCAGAAGGTTGCGCATCTTCCTCTTGAATTTCATCAAGATCTACTTTGCTCCCACTTGCCTCTTGTGAAATGAGACTATTCTCAAGAAACTCAGCATACCGAGCAACAAATATTTTGTTCTCGGGTGGGTAGTAGAAGTAGTAACCCATCGTTTCCTTTGGGTATCCTACAAAGATACATTTGATAGCTCTGGGCTCAAGTTTGTTAGGTGTGTCTCGTTTCACGAGAGCCTCACAACCCCAGACTTTCAAGTAAGACAAATTAGGGACCTTCCCATGCCATATTTCGTATGGTGTTTTGTCTACCTTCTTGGTTGGAACCATATTGAGAATGCGTGCAGCAGACTCTAGAGCATAACCCCAAAAGGACATTGGCAACGTTGTTAGACTCATCATAGATCGAACCATGTCAAGCAAGGTTCGATTTCTCCTTTCAGATACACCATTATGTTGTGGTGTATATGGAGGAGTGAATTGTGAGACAATCCCACACCTTTTTAGATGATCTAAAAACTCTTGACTCATGTATTCACCTCCTCGATCGGATCGGAGTGACTTTATGGTCTTGCCGAGTTGATTTTCTACCTCATTTTGAAAGACTTTGAACATTTCGAAGACTTCATGTTTATGTTTAATCAAGTAAACATAACCATATCTACTGAAATCATCAGTAAAAGTAATGAAGTAGTTAGCTCCTTCCCTAGACGTTGTTCTAAATGAGCCACATACATCAGTGTGTATGAGTCCGAGTAGATCTTTAGCTCTTTCTCCTACATGGGAGAAAGGCTTTCGTGCCATTTTACCAGATATACAAGAAATGCATTTATCAAACGACTCATGGTCGGTTGACTCTAAAAGCCCATCGCGTTGCAGCTTTGTAATGCGTTTCTTGTTTATGTGACAAAGACGGCAATGCCATAGAAAAGTGGAATCTAAGTTACGTTTAGATTTCTTATTGCTAACATTATATATAGAACTAACGTTTGAAACAGAATCATGCATATCAATTTCAAAAATGCCATCACGAGGAATAGCATTAAAATAAAATACATTATCCTTAGAAACTGCAATACCATAATCCGTAAAAGTATGAATAAAACCATCATCTTTCAAACGTGAAAGTGAAACAACACCTCTAGTGATAGTAGGTGCAAAATGGCAATTATTTAAAACAATAACTAAACCATTAGGGAGGATGAGATCAAAGCTCCCTATCGCTTCGACAGCTGCACGGTTGCCATTACCAACGTACAGGTTCAAAGCTCCTTGCTTCAACTTTCTGCTTCCCCTAAGCCCCTGCACATTATTACAAATGTGAGTACCACAACCAGTATCATATACCCAGGATTTGTTAGGAAAAGTGTAGAGCTCTATAGTGAAGATACCTGATGTGCTAGCTGCGCTAGCTTTGTTCTTCTTCAACCCTTCTAGGTAGGACGGACAGTTCCGCCTCCAATGCCCCTTCACTCCACAATGGTGACAGGGAGAGTCCTTTGCCGGGTGCTCCTTCTTGGCAGGTGGGGGGATCTTTGGTTTGGGGGCGTAAGCAAGCTTACCCTTGCCCTTACCATTTCCCTTGCCATTTGCCTTCGGCTTCTTCTTCTGGATCCGTCCTTCCTTTATAGCTAGGACCATAGGAGCCTTCTTGGGCATTCCTTTCTCTGCAAGTTTCAGCATGTTATGCAGCTCAGGAATGGTCTTGCCCATGCTGTGCATGTTGTAGTTCTGCACAAACTGATCATAATCCTTTGACAGTGAGGTCAGTATCAAGCTCACTCCAAGGATCTGAGGCATGGGGTATCCAAGACGCTCCATTTGGTCTAGGTAGCCCTTCATTTTCATGACGTAGCTACAGACCGTTTGGCCCTCATCCTGCTTGCAGGCATGAAAAGCTTTGACTGTATCAAACAATTCTTGCTCTGCTTGTTGCTCGAACATTGTTTTTAGTTCAGTCAACATGTCAAATGCTCGAAGGTCCTCCAAGTTCTTTTGGAGCTCGGGGGTCATGCTAGCAAGCATAAGACAAGCCACTTCTTGTTGTTCTTGAACCCTACGAGAGTAGGCGTTGCGAACAGCAACAGTAGCTGTAGCAGGAGGTGCATCAGGTAGAGGCCCTTCCAGATGGTAAAACTTTTGTTCAGCCTTAAGGACAATCCTAAGGTTGCGATACCAGTCCAAAAAGTTGTTACCATTCAATTTCTCTTTTTCAAGAATTGATCTGATGTACGAGTTGTTCGTGGTTTGATTAGGAGTTGTCATCTACAAAACAAACAAAGTTCAAATTTTAGTAAGTTTCAATAATTAATCCTTTTTAAAATTAACTACCCAAGTTTAAGCATATTAAAACAATTAATTTTACGAAAAGGCTAAGATCCTCATTGAGGTTCCACCATCACATCAGTTGATCTGCTAGCAATGGTGAATTCAATAGGTAGGTAACATCGACCAATTGCATTACATGTGCAACTCTTAGATCTTTATGGGACTCATGGCACTAGTGAACAAGCAACTAGTGTCAAGCTGGCATGTTTAGTCCCATCTTTGCCTCGGGTCAAGGTCTAACCGCTTAACTCGATTAAGTCATCCAATTTGAAAACGTGTGAGAATATATCTAGGTCTCACGCATAGAGAATAGTCACCTTGGGTTACAATTCAACCTAGGTCCAACGCGTAGGCAAAAAGTAATTGCAAGGGTCCTCAAAATTGGACGGCATGACTTAAATTTTGACGGGTAAATATTTTGATGTGGATCAAAAGCGTGTACGAAAGAAGCATGCATTCATTCTTCGTAGCACAAGTTAAAAACTTTTCTTAACTTAAGTCTAATCATTGTTTTAATTTATGTGTGTCAAGTTGTCCATTTCAAGACTAATATATATCCTATGTGGATTATTATTTAGTTTGGACAATACAAATAAATAAATAAACAAACAATCTCAACCGGTTTAAGTGTTGTTTATATAGAAAACAATGATTTTAAGTTTCAAATCATATTTAAACTTAGTTAAACTAAATCATAAGACTTAGTTCAAAATGGTTTATGTTTTGTTTTTAAGTTTTATGAAAACAATTTTCGTTTTTCATGTAGTCACAACCATACAAAAAACAACCAAACAAACATACAACCACAATATGCAAAGCCTCAACCGATGAAAATCCTATGCTTGGTCTTGTGAGCCATCACAAGAACCAAGAGTCAACTAGGGACTTATATCACAACCACATGGAGGGCTCCGACTTGCTCCAAGACAATCATGAGCAAGTAAAGGCCCATTATGCACTTGAACTTCAGTTTCTGTCAGCCCAGTTTTTCTGTTTTGCAAGGCCCAAAAGTCCAGGAAGATCACCTCCTCATAATTCGGCCCAGTTGACAAAGTTGTAGCCCTATGTCTTGTGGACCTGCACCAAAACTTTTAGAAAAAAATACCTTACCAATCAGCAGGTAATCACGTTTTCCCAACAGGTGTCCAGCAGCAACTTTCAGTCTACAACTCTTCAATCTTTCGCCTTTTGCTTCCAAGCACTTGTTTACAATACATATAAAGTAAAATACAACTAATCTACTTTGTATCTACTGTAAAATGCCCAAACATTGGCAAAACCAAAATTGAAATACATTACAAAAGTGCCGAAACAATGGCAAACCCCAAAACAAGAAAAACCAACCAACAATCACAATCACAACGCACAAGTGGTCTAGGTTTTCATCGGCTTTGCATATAAACACATAATAATACATTCAAATAAAGATTATTACATGGTGTTGGCTAACTCCATGGACAAACATGCATGTATTTGCCATGGATAACAAATTAAATAACAAGAATTAAATTGTTAGCCAACGAATCGAAGAAATAATTAACAAGAATTAAAACCCCGAATGGTACGCGTGACAAATGGCCATAGACTCATAACCCACTGATATTAGGACCTTCTTAACACCATTTTACCACAGAAAAATAAGCCTCATGGGCTGATTAAAAATTGGGTTAAAAATCTCTCAAAAAACACGTTTTTAGGCCATTTTACGGGTACCGATCAAGTAAACAAACAATGTATGCATAACAAATGGCCATAGGATCAAAAAGTCCAGATCTTAAGACCTTCATAAAGTCGACATATTCAGAATATTCAAGCCCTAGGGGCTGTTTTAAAATCACACTTTTAAATCCATTAAAAAACAACGTTTTTAGCCATTTTTACGCATACAAGATGATCATATGACAACATATGATGGCTCGTGATACCACTATAGGTGATGAGTGAAATGAATAATCATATTAAATAAACAAACGCAGCGGATAAAACATCACCATACAAGGATCCATAGTGCCATATGATCAATCAATAAATAAACACATAATTTATACCTTTGTAGCGTGATCCGGGAGTCACCACCACCACCTATGGTTCGAATGGAATATGAAACCCAAGAGACCAATGAAGTTGATCTCCTCTATGTATGAAACACACTACACGTCCTTGATCACCACCCGATGCTAGTCTAAACCCCGTAACAATGATTCTTGCTATGACCTACAATAGATGATATCAAGAATAGATCAAAATCACAAAACCCTAGGGGTGTTTGTGTTGTGCCGTGGGTTTGGAGAGGGAGAGGGGAGGAGAGTTTGTTTTGATTAGGTTTTAATTATGATAGCTAATTGATTTGATCAAATCTCTTTGATCTTATCAATTACTATCTTACATTAAGACCCCTATACAAGCTCCATATTCCCCATGGCCCTCCCCTATGGCCGGCCACATTAAGGGCCCACAATGGGCTTTCCCGTTGTTGGCCCGGTCCAAAAACACTAAGTCTAACTTAGTATTTAATGACCCGTTGTCGATCTCGAGTTACGTAGTCGTTTATATATTGTAAATACGATATATACAATCTATAAAATGGTGTCTCTGTGTATAAGTGTGTGACCCCATAGGCTCACATATGTCTAGCCATATAATTAGTGATTATGACACGAGCATACTCCAACAACTTCGAGAGATTCCTAGTTGGGAATCCATCTTGACCTAATAAACCCGGTTTAAACCCATAATGTTTTTTGTGATCAATCATGAATGGGTGATGTAAGTATGTAAGGTCATGGTTCACTCCTATATTAGCTTCCACTCCACATGGCCTAGAGTCTACTACCTTAATCTTAACATTACCCGGACTACATTGTTTGATGGGTGGATCGGGACCTTTTTCAATTCCTAAATTCACATCTAAGGATGGAAGATTAGGTAACGGTTTTGGCTGAGGCTCCGGTTCATCAAAACTAGGAACTTCCATATAACTAAAAGAGAGGTTATGACTACAAGTATTCAAACCTATATCCTCTAGTTGTGTTTGGTTCAAAGGTTCTACCTCTATTGGGGTTCCTATAGTCTCTTCTACTTCTTCCGGGTAAGTCACCGGTGGTGTGTATGCCTCAAATGATGGTAGGACTTGTGGGGTACTTGGTGGGCTTATGTTACTTACCTCATCATTCCTTATGTCAAGATCACCTATATCCTCATCATGTGTTTTAGTAGGATCTAACCCTAACATTTTACCAAGTATCTCAAGTGCTTCTCTAGGCATCTCAACTTCAATGTCCGAATCATAAGGATCATCCTCAATATTCTGACTGCTATATTCAAATTGCCCAAAAGATTCATCATGTGTTTCTTGAGATTCATCGTCATCGATCATAAAACCTAGGTCTTTTTGATCAATGTGATCATGCTCGGCTAGATCCTCCATCACATCAAGATAACCTAAGTGTTCACCCTGTATTATGGTAGTGCCTAACCATGACATGCAGCTAGGTGGCTCAACTCTACCCTCATCCCCAAACAAACTTGTTTCATGATCCTTGAAATTTGTGGTCAATTGACTTGTATTAATGTTTGTTGGGTTGTCTACCATATAATAATATTGGGCACAATTCTCAATAGCTTCCCATGCTTTCTCAGCACTTAATTCCCTAATATCCCTGCCGGCAATATGGTAAATGTCCCTTTGGGCATGTCGGTCGACATGATTGTAAAAGATTTGAGTTAGGGACCAAAAATAGAAGTTATGATGAGGGACTTTTTAGAGTAAATATTTAAAACGAGTCCATGCATCATAGAGAGGTTCATCTTTATGTTGTTTAAACATCAAGATGTCATATGGAGTGGGTGAATTACGTGGTTGGTGGTATGGTGGATTCGCGTTCTCCATAATGGTGAACGGAAGAGTCAATGGAAATTACGAACAAACACACAAAGAAATAAGATAGACTAAAGAAAAACCTAGAAAAATAAAATAAAAATCTCACTAGAAAGGAATCTAGTGAGTAGACCTATAAAATAAAAATTCAACCTAAACAATAACTATTCCCCGGCAGCGGCGCCAAAAACTTGATGCGTGGTTTTGCAACCTTACAACAGGTTTTACCTCTCGAGGGATCTCAAGAGGCTTACAACCCCACCAGGCAGTGTATCTGACCGATGTAGACCGATGTATAAAAGTTAGCCAGTACGAGAGCAGCTCCTAACATGGGATCACTAGAATTCGCTTGTGCATTAAATACAACCATAAAAACCTTTAGTACGCATTGGTTCATGTTTCTTAAGACGTTCAAGCAAGTTACCGAATAGGAAGTTAGCCAGTTTTCTTAAGCCTAACATAGATGAACAATCATCCAATACAACTAATAACACACTAATAACCAATAATCAATAGCTAGGTTTCATTAGATCTAAGCAAACACAAGATAAATCTAGCCTAGCATGTTAAACAAAAGACAAGAACAAGATAGAATCAAACAACACATAGACATATTGAATGATTAATTGATAACTTATCTTCAATGTAACATGGAAGATCTCAAGGCAAAAAGCCTTGAAAAAGCTGCTAAAATCGTCTTAGGGTTTTCACACACAAAGTTCCCCAATAAGTTCCACACTAATGACAAAAAATTGCAAAACTATATATAGACTTTCAGATCTGACGGCGTCACGTTATGGAGTGTGACGCCGTCACCTCGCCGCTTTTAGGGTTCCCGGATGTCCTTCTTGACGCCGTCCCTCTTTAGCTCTCCAAAATCCGTTCTGGCTTATCAAGGCTTGACGCCGTCAGACTTAGGGGTGACGCCGTCCCTCTTTAAATTAAGCCGTGACGACCTTGATCACATTAAAGCGTGACGCCGTCAGAATTCCATGCAAATTTCTCTGGCTTATCATGAGTAATTTTCACATCCACCACTTTTGCCAAGCCATGACGCCGTCCAGAACAAATCCTGACGCCGTCAAAGGTAATTTCCAGCACAATTTTGAGACTTTGTCGTTTTCTTTACTTTTATGCTCCAAAAACGTCCAAAATGCCTCCTTTTCCAGATTTCTCCTCAAAAGTACCTAAAATGACAAAAGAAATGATTTAGGGCAATATTTGATCAAATAAATACGATTTAGGGCTTAAATGACCCCTTAAAAGCGGTACACTTTTCGCTTCATCAATGGATCAGCTCGCCAGACTTTACGTCAAGGAAATTGTCTCAAGGCACGGTGCACCAATTTCCATCATTTCCGACAGAGATAGTCGCTTTACTTCAAATTTTTGGGAATCATTGCAAGACTCATTTGGATCTAAGTTAGACATGAGTACCGCCTATCATCCTCAGACCGATGGTCAGAGCGAGAGAACGATTCAGACATTGGAAAACATACTTAGGGCATGTGTCATTGATTTTGGAAATGGTTGGGCTAACCATTTGCCATTGATCGAGTGATGAAGCGAAAAGTGTACCGCTTTTAGGGGGTCATTTAAGCCCTAAATCGTATTTATTTGATCAAATATTGCCCTAAATCGTTCCTTTTGTCATTTTAGGTACTTTGGAGAAGAAATCTGGAAAAGGAAGCATTTTGGACGTTTTTGGAGCATAAAAGTGAAGAAAACGACAAAGTCTCCAAAGCTGCTGGAAAAGTACATGTGACGGCGTCAAGGATTGCTCCTGACGGCTTCACGGCTTGGAAAAAGAGGTGGATATGACAAAACACACGTGACGCGCCAGAGAGTTTTACAATGGAAATTTTGACGGCGTCACCCTTTAAGGTGATCAAGGTCGTCACGGTTTAAGTTAAAGAGAGACGGCGTCAAGCACAATTTTGACGGCGTCAACCCTTGACGCACCAGAGCGGATTTTGGAGGATTAAAGAGGGACGGCGTCAGGAAGACCATCCGGGAACCCTAGCCGCGGCGAGGTGACGGCGTCACCTCCTACAACGTGACGCCGTCAGACCCTAAATTCTATATATAGTTTTGCAATTTTTAGTCATTAGTGTGCAACTTTGTGAGGAGAAACCCTAAGACGAATTTTCTGCCATTTTTAAGGGTTTTATACCCTTGGATCTCCCATGTTTAATTGAAGATAAGTAATCATTTAATCATTCAATATGTCTATGTGTTGTTTGATTATATCTTGTTCTTGTCTTTTAATTAACATGTTAGGCTAGATTTATCTTGTGTTTGCTTAGATCTAATGAAACCTAACTATTGATTATCGGTTGTTGGTGTGTTATTAATTGTATTGGATGATTGTTTATCGATGTTAGGCTTAAGAAAACTGGCTAACCTCCTATACGATAACTTGCTTGAACGTCTTAAGAAACATGAACCAATGCGTACTAAGGTTATTATGGTTGTATTTAATGCATGAGCGAATTCTAGTGATCCCATGTTAGGAGCTTCTTAGCCGGCTCGACATAGGAGTGAAATAGGAGCTTATAGAGTTGGGGAAGTACGTACGCCACCCCACGATTGGTATTAAGGAATACACCCGTCATCCACGCAATTAATATACACTAATCAACCGGTAAAAGATAGTTAGGGAGTAAGGAAATCTAAGTAAACACATTTCTCCCCATATAAGTTCCACAACCTTTTCATTTTCAGTCATTTTATTTTATTTGCAATTGTAGTTATTTGGGTTAGTTGACTAGCAACTAATTCCGCCCACTCCTTCAAACCCGAGATTTTACTTGCTTTCATAAAATTATAAAAATACAAAAAGAATCTTCCCTCACCCTTAGACCTATTAGAGTAATTTTTCAATCCTAACGACACTATTCCCCTAGAGAACGATCAATCCCCCGGTACTTGCCACTACATTATACTACATCGGTCAGGTACACTGCCTGGTGGGGATTGCAAGCCTCTTGAGATCCCTCGAGAGGTAAAACCTGTTGTAAGGTCGCAAAACCACGCATCATCGAGTTCTCTTACAATAACAGTTATCATACGAGCATAAAAGCTGCACCATTCGAGGCACTCTACGGTCGTAAGTGCAGGTCCCCAGTTTGTTGGGCCGAAGTTGGTGATGTACAGCTAACAGGCCAGAGTAGGTCAGAGAGACAACAGAAAAGATAATCCAGATTCGAGAAAGACTCCAAACAGCTAGAAGTCGACAGAAAAGTTACGCCGATGTTCGACGCAAACCATTAGAATTTTAGGTTGGAGACAGAGTCATGTTGAAGGTCTTGCCTTGGAAGGGCGTGATACGATTCGGGAAACGCGGTAAGTTGAACCCAAGATACATAGGACCATTCAAGATTCTGGAAAAGATTGGTCCGGTAGAATACAGGCTGGAGTTTCCGTCAGAGCTCAACAATGTACATAGCATGTTTCATGTCTCAAACCTCAAGAAATGTCTTTCAGACGAAACGCTCGTAATCCCATTGGAAGAAATTCAGATCGATGATAAGCTTAACTTTGTGGAAGAACCAGCAGAAATCATGGACCGGGAGGTCAAACAGTTGAAGCAAAGCCGAATTCCGATCGTCAAAGTTCGCTAGAATTCTCGCAGAGGTCATGAGTTTACTTGGGAACGGGAAGACCAGATGCGACTCAAATACCCACATCTTTTCACCGAGACCACTTCAGAGAACAACATCAGCTGAATTCAGGGACTGAATTCCTTTTAGGGTGGTCGACTGTCACAACTCGTAATTTCAGGTCATTTTTCAAACCTCGACAATTTACAATTCATGAGTTACTATTCATCAACACTATTCACTGATCATATTCATCATTTCACTATTCATCATTTTTGAAGTCAGTGTCAAAAATTTTACTATTCATGCGACACTATTCATTCCTGGAAGGAAATCACTATTCATGGGCATCATTCATCATGTCGTAAACTAGGTTTACGAGTATTCAAATGCGCGTAACCAGTTAGGTTTAGCTGCGTATTCATGCATCATCAGTAAAGACACATCATACGGACTAGAGTAGTCTGCATATCATCAGTAACATCATTTCCATATCAGTTCATGCATGTGATTGTGTGATTTTCATTAACGTATGCTTAATTGTTTAATTAACGTTACCACTCAGTCATTTCTACTAACAGTAAACCCAATACTCCCGACAATGATCCTAATACATTTTCAAGCTGATTATAGTAATATAGAGATTATATTATTACTTTACCCGGTGTTTTTAAACCAATCGTTACATTTTTCATTTGACGCTTATAACTCTGTCGATTTACGAAATTTCAATCCGATTATCATTCTAACACCCGATTCTTGCAAGGAACATGATTTTACAATTTTTACAACTTCGTCGTATCTCATTTCACCTCGTCACGAGTTATTTCTAGTTAACTCGGTACCCGATAACACTCAAGGTATACACTAAACCATCCAATATCTAATTAAATGGGAGACAATTCTTTAATTAGCCATCAAATCCTTCCCATTTAGCCCACATGTGCCGCCCCTCCCTAACCATCCATTTAGCTAATACTCCAAAATGCATTAATTGAATTAGTACACATTTATTTTCACTTCCACTAACTTAAACACATACACTAACATAACCAACTAGCCATTTTAGATCAAACTCTCTCCATATTCATCTCCTAGGTTCGGCCACAACAAAAACAAGAGGAGAAATCCATAGATTTTTCAAGAACAAAGCATAATCATACTCCATTTACCTTCCTAGTTATGGATTTGTGATCAAACCTCAAGTTTACTACTCATTTCTTATCAAAACTCATCCAATCATCAAGTAAGTTTCAAGAACTTGTTTTGATCATTTTTATTCTTTCATTTGATATATATGTTCATGTATTTTCAAGTTATATTAGTCATCCATGCAAGATACTTATGTTTTACATACCACATTTGAACATAAACTCTTTAAATCACTAGATCTATAAGTTTCACTAATGATCTCATGAAATCCACCAAGGTTGGTGATGTTTAGGACTCCATGACACCCTAAGAAGGTGTATGGTAGGATTTGCGAACTTGTGGAGTTGATTTGAGGTTGTATGATCAAGTTTAGAACCAAGAAAGTGAGTTTTTAACAATCAAAAATAGCTACTGTCCAAAATCGTGTAAACTGGAAAACTCAGTAATTTTTGGCATATTTTGGCCTTCATATTCAGAAATTTGTTTCAAAAACGAAACCGTGGCCGCAAGAATCACTAAAAACCGACTTATAACGAAGGAGATATGATCGTTCGAAGTTAGACGACGAAAACTAATTTTCTGAAAATTTAGTTGCTGATCGCCGAGATTCAAAGGACAAAACGAGGCGTTAGATGTGATCTAGACGACCCGACCAATTGAGATTATGTTAGTTCATGTTTATACGAAGCCGTGGATGTAAGGAACATAGAAAACGAGCTTGTAACGGCCGAGTTATTCACGTTTAAAGCCGACGAACTCTAATTTATTTTGACAGCCACTATTAGAAAGTGTTTTAAATATTAAAACTAGTGTTTTTGCGAAACATAACGTTGTTAGCCGATTTTCTAATTGATCGAGGCGTGTAAAACCAGAAGTTAAAGGAAACGACATTTATACATGGTTACAAGGTTTTCAAAAACGTCGAGTTTGATCAACTAACACGTAACGTGCAATATTTCGCGACTAGTTTCACGAAGTCAATTTGGACATATTTTCACAAGCTAAGTAAAATATTAAATTGCGACGAAAACCTTATATTTGCTAGTAGAACACCAAACAAGGATCGTGGAGTACCGTTTCATCGTGTTTATGCGAAAAGTAATTATAATTTAACGAGACGTCAAAAGTGTATTTTTCGTCGATAAAAGTTATTCTCAAAACTAACAAGTGGTATCTGTGGAAACCGTAGAGGGGGGGGTGAATACGTTTCCATTAAAAATCTTAAAACTTTTTGTATCAAACTCCCGATCAAGTGTGACGTGATATGAAAAGTGTCAACTATGATCATATAGCATCAAGAGATGAATATAGTAAACTACAACATATGCGCAATCAAAACACGACACACAGATAATCAACATAACATAAGCAACTAGCCACACAAGCAAAAACGCAATGCAAATATAAAGCAATAAAGAATGAAATGAAAGTAAAGAGATAAGTAAGAAGGCGCAAACCGGACACGTTGATTTATAGTGGTTCGGTCACGAAGCTCCTCTTCGCCCTACTCCACTCCCCGAGTATCCAACTCGAGAGTTACTTCACTAATCAACAAACTCCCTTCAGGCGGAGAAAACCGTACACGTCGCTTAACTTGTTTTCCGACACTAAGTTAGATGTCGAGTGCTAATCTTAGCTAGCACCAATCTACCACGATCTACCCGATCTACACCTTACACGTCGCTTATCCTATTTCCGAAACTAAGCTAGATGTCGAGTGCTAATCTTAGCTAGCACCAATCTACCACGATCTACCCGATCTACCCTTGATCCACATGATCAATCACACAAGCCCAATGGCTTCAAGAGATCTTCACTATCTCTTAAGATCACAATGATCATGACTCACTCTCTCACAAAAGAAAAATGATCTTGATGTATGCTATGATACAATCAAGAGTGTAACCAATGTTACAAGACCTAACAACTACAACTCTTGTATCTTCTTGGATACTTTGAGTTCTTCTCTTGAAAATGAAGAGGAATGATAACACTTTGTATCTACTTGGATACTTTGTGTTCTTCTCTTGCTAATCAAGAGGGATGACAACACTTTGTATCTACTTGGATACTTTGTGTTCTTCTCTTGCTAATCAAGAGGAATGAAGAGGATCAATTGAGTGGATGATTGGATCACTCTTAAACAACCTAAGACTCTCCAAATGATCAAAGAAAGTCATCTAAGTGAGGAGGGATTAGACCAGAGAAAAAGGACTGGAAAAATCAGGTTGGAAGTGTGGAATGGTCCACTATTTATAGGCAAGGGAAAATCTGACCGTTACAGACCCACGGCTCCACTAAATACCCGACGGCTCCGTTAAATTTAATGGAGCCGTACCTATTTAATGGTGCCGTAGACGCTCCTTCGTTTGTCTTTAGTGGGGAAGGTTTATTTGGGGAAGTTGGAGCTGTTTTGGGGGGAAAAATGACTGTTGGGAGTTTTCAAATTTATTTTTCAAAATAAAACATTTCTTTTTAATTCAAAAATAATTTGTAAAATATATTTTTGAAAAAATGTTTTGTCACATTAAAAATGTGAAGTTTAGAAAAATATAATCCTTTGATCATTTGTCAAGTAGTAGATTTGTTTGTCCATACCTTGAGTGATTTATGTCGGGATGGAAATCTACGACTTCGTTGAAGCATACTTGAGACGTCGGGAGGTGTTGATGAAGTATGCATTGATGATTTGTGTTTACAAGTAACTTGCACATTTTACGTTATGCATTACAAGTTACATGTTTTTCATCATTAAAACCGAAGAAACCGTTTAGTTTAAATATCGTAATATTTGCACTAACAATCTCCCCCTTTTTGATGATGACAAATATGTAAACCGTAATACATAGTAAAATATAAAAGTTACCTGTTTACACTTCCTTCTCCCCCTTTTGTCGAATCAAAAAGGTAGTTGCCTCGAGCACTTCCTTGGATTTACTTCCTACTCCCCCTTATTGCACTACTATCCTTTCTCCCCCGAAAGGCGAGCTTGCATCATCCCAGTGAAGTCTTCTATCACCACTTGTGAAGTCGACTCCATGCTATGTATTCAAATACTCCCGAGCTCCCCCTAGCTCAATGCTCCCCTAAGGTGAATTAATCCCCTTATTTATTTACCTTAGTATCTAGCGGATCCATGGATCAAATTCTTACAAAGGCTTTTCCTACATCAAGGGTTTGCTTCGTGCAGCATAATATATAACAGTATAGGAGCAACATTATAGGGATAGAATACACATAGCAAGACATGCATGGGTTAAACTATGTTAACACGTAAGTGTCCCAACCCGACCGAGAACCTAAGGTGTAATTGTTCACTCAATCACACTAATCAAGAACGAGATTCGTTCATTGACTGACGCACTAAATGACTTATTCCAAGTTGTCATTGGGAGGAAAGTTCTAACAAACCTTTTGAACAACATAATCATCTACCTAAGATGATTGATGTTAAGTATAGTTTGTTGATAAGACATACTCTAAATGATTACTATTATGACAAGTCGTGCCATAAAGTAGACTCGATAGAGGTTATACCTAAATGATTCCATAAGGTGAGAGAGTGTTGGTTGTGGTGACAACAAGGACAACTTGGGTTATGTGGTCGTAGGGGATAAATAATGGGATGACCCATTAGTAGTTGTGGTGATGGTGATGGTGATAAGGATGATGTGTTGGTGCCAAGTCCAAAGAGGTTTGATGGTGATAGGGTTAGTGTGATAGCTAAAGGTTGTGATGGACTTGGTGGAGGTAAGGGTGTGGGAATCCTAAAGGTGGAGGATGATGATGATGTGGTTGGAGATGTTGGTTTTGCCCTTTGAGGAAAGGTGGGAAAGGATGGTTTAGGTTAATATATCGTTTGCACTGACAATGAGATGCATGATATATTTCAAAAGGAAAGGTGTATGTGATCCTAACAGGATTGTTGGTGGATATCTCTAACGGGGTTAAGGTAACGAAGTTCTAGGTTTCTAGGTTGGATGATCCTAGTTGTGTGTTAGAGATAATTTGGTGCATGAAGGGGTTTCATGTGTTTTGTGAGGATTGAAGGTTGTTGAACAAACTATCACTTTCAAGAGTGAAGTGTAGCAAAAAGGTTTGAGTGGGATTGATATAAGGGTTGAAGATTGTAAGGTTTGTGTGTGATGATCGATGAGTTGAAGGTTGTAAGGTTTGAGTGTGATGACCTATGGGTTAAGGTTCTTAGACTAACTATCACTGTCAAGAGTGAAGTGTAGCTAAAAGGGTTGAGTGTGATGATGATGTAAATGTGAGGTTTGAAGGTGAGATGCAAGATAAGCTTGCAATGGTGAGGCCTTATATAGGCAAGAGTTGTGGGATTTGAACTAAAGTTGGTGTTAGAGTCCTATGGTGTAGTGAGGGAATCCTAGGGTGTATGTGAGTTTGCAAAATATTGCAGGTTTGAGGTTAGGGATGCAGGGATCTAAAGGAAACAGTGAAAATTCGTCAAACATAGGCACGGTACCACTAAATACCACACGGTACCGTTAAGTTTAATGGTACCGTGGCCTATTTAACGGTACCGTGACCTGGAAGTCACGAATTTTCTTGTTCAGCCTAGTTCTGGGCAGCTAAATGGAAGTTTCCTAGGGAATAAGAACCACATTTGTGTGTTCTTGAGAGTGTTTGGTGAAAGACTATATGAGTGTGTTTTCGCTCCCCCTTAATCTATGACCATCCGGACAAGATGTAAAAGTATGAAAAGGAAAACAAACGTTGACGGAAGCGATGAGCTTAGTAACGTCATGACAAGTGGAGGATAGCATGCGATGAACTTCACCTTTGAAGTCACGTAGCTCTTCTCAATCATTGTGAATATTCATAGAATATTTATATGATGAGGCATGTGATTACTTGGAGATATCCTAAGGGTTAAGAAGATAAAATCTTCAGAGTTGTAAGGTTGGTGATAAGGTTCTAGTGGGGTTATCACAACTTATCCTAGCGGTTTTTCGCTTGAGGTGTTTGGAAGGTGAGTGGGATGTGGAAGCATTGGTAGTGTTTAATACCATGCGGAAGTGTAAAGGAAAAGGCTAAGGAATCAGATGATAGATACAATCTATTCTGATAGGAGACGGTTTTAGGTTCAAGACTATATCGAGTGTGTTTCGATAGTGGTTTTGAAACAGTGAGAATAAACTGTCTCAGCAAATAACGGTCCGACGGTACCGTTAAAAATAACGATAAGAGTACCGTGACCTGCTGAGGTCAGTTTTGACCCAGAATTAGATTTCTGACAAAGAAATTTCACATATGTTGTGATTTTTCTGGACCTTAGATTAAAAGAATTTATACCGAATAAATTCCTTTATGAATGAATCCACCGGGATTCGATGAACGTTTGTCGAGAACGAGAAATGACATTTAATTGCATTTCGCAAATTAAATAAACTTTAAATACTTCGGATGAAATATTTAAGTTGTCATTGGAGTTTAAGAGGATTTTACGAATAAATCTTCGCTGATTAAGGGAGATTTTTCGACACGAGGAGAGAATTTATACCTAATAAATTCTTTGACCGGTACTGGACGAGAAGAAATGACTTTTATATTTCCGAGGAAATACATAGGTAGTCATTAGAGCGATGTGAAAGATGACTTAATATTTCCAGTGAAATATTTAAAAAGTCATCAGACGAGACACAGGATATGACTTGACATTTCCAGTGAAATATCTAACAGTCATGGGACGAGATCGAGGGAATGACTTGATATTTCCAGTGAAATATCTAAAAGTCATGACACGAAATAGAACAGATGATCTCAATATTTCCAGTGAAATATTCAAGAGATCATGCAAGGAACGTGAGGGATGACTTAATATTTCCAGTGAAATATTTAGATAGTCATGAGAGGGATTTAAAGAATGACTCAATATTTCCAGTGAAATATTTAAAGAGTCATGAGACGAGACGCACGAGATGACTACAATATTTCCAGTGAAATATTCAAGTAATCATAAGAGGGGTATGAGAGATGACTTTAATATTTCCAGTGAAATATTTAAATAGTCATAAGTTTTATGGAAAATGTTCCATCATTCCTAGACCTAGACGGAGATGGTAAGGGGATTCTCGGTTGAGAGGTTTGGTTGATTTAAGGGTTTCTATGTGCTTCGCACGTGAGTGTTTCATGGGGTTTTGAAAGATGTAAAGCTAGGCCTATGGTGCTGATTTGCAGCAGGGTTTGGGATCTTAAGACGTGCATATTCACACGAGGATGAAAGGAACTACTAATTACTTATATAGTAACTCGTGAGTCCTTTGGATGAGCGTTTTAACATATGTTGTTAAAAGGCTTGAGTATGATGTTTCGGATATGACATTTAACAATTGCGATCGCAAGTTAAACTTACTTGAATATTTCGGATGAAATATTTAAGTTGTCAACCCTACTCCGAGTTCTACTGGGTTTGTATCTAACCTACCCATGACAAAAGGGTGTATTGCTTGGAAGAAGGCAAAGGGATGACTAGAGAATTAGGACAACTTCGCGACTACTCTAACTTATGGGTTTTGACACTAGTGTATGACTCTATGACTTCTAAGGGTTCATAGTGATGGGCATACCTAATTCCTAATGTGTCAAAAGGACATAGTGTGGGTGCAAACTTTACAAGTAAATCATGTAAAATGCACATAAGGAATAAATGTAAGCATCATGTAAAACATGATAATCATTTAGCATTTAAGATCATGAAGATATTTAATCATATCTTACGAGAACATGTTGTCATTTTGAAACACGTATGTGGGATGCAAGCAATCTAGGTTTGCTAAGGCAGATCCTAATTACTACTTGTTCAAGATGACATCCTAATGGGAGATAAAGTTCACCGATGTAATCTATCTCTAGTCAAATGTAGGAATGAAAGTTTTTCAAGTTAGAGAATGAGTATGAGACTATCACTAGTGGTGCTCAATTAAGGCTAAACACGACCATTTTTACAGGTTATACCACGAACCCAACTTCTCTCCTGGAAGCAATTCAACCGTTAGGTCAAATTGAATTTCTAGTGCGATAGGTTCTCCAGTAGTCATTCTCATGTTAGAAAAATTCTGATGAAGCGAAAAGTGTACCGCTTTTAGGGGGTCATTTAAGCCCTAAATTGCATTTATTTGATCAAATATTGCCCTAAATCGTTCCTTTTGTCATTTTAGGTACTTTGGAGAAGAAATCTGGAAAAGGAAGCATTTTGGACGTTTTTGGAGCATAAAAGTGAAGAAAACGGCAAAGTCTCAAAATTACGCTGGAAAGTACCTTTGACGGCGTCAGGAATTGGTCCAGACGGCGTCATGGCTTGGCAAAAGAGGTGGATATGAAAATTACTCATGATAAGCCAGAGAATTTTGCATGAAAAATCTGACGGCGTCACCCTTTAATGTGATCAAGGTCGTCACGGCTTAAGCTAAAGAGGGACGGCGTCAAGCACTAATCTGACGGCGTCAAGCCTTGATAAGCCAAGGAGGTCTAAAGAGGGACGGCGTCAGGAAGGCCATCCGGGAACCCTAAAAGCGGCGAGGTGACGGCGTCAGGATCTATAACGTGACGTCGTCAGCCCTTAAACTCTATATATAGTTTTGCAATTTTTTGTCATTAGTGTGGAACTTTGTGTGTAACCTTTTGGGAGGAAACCCTAAGACGATTTTAGCAGCTTTTTCAAGGCTTTTTGCCTTGAGATCTTCCATGTTACATTGAAGATAAGTTATCAATTAATCATTCAATATGTCTATGTGTTGTTTGATTCTATCTTGTTCTTGTCTTTTGTTTAACATGCTAGGCTAGGTTTTCTTTGTGTTTGCTTAGATCTAATGAAACCTAGCTATTGATTGTTGGTTATTAGTGTGTTATTAATTGTATTGGATGATTGTTCATCTATGTTAGGCTTAAGAAAACTGGCTAACTTCCTATTCGGTAACTTGCTTGAACGTCTTAAGAAACATGAACCAATGCGTACTAAGGTTTTTATGGTTGTATTTAATGCATGAGCGAATTCTAGTGATCCCATGTTAGGAGCTTCTTAGCCGGCTCGACATAGGAGTGAAGTAGGAGCTTATAGAGTTGGGGAAGTACGTACGCCACCCCACGATTGGTATTAAGGAATACACCCGTCATCCACGCGATTAATACACACTAATCAACCGGTAAAAGATAGTTAGGGAGTAAGGAAATCTAAGTAAACACATTTCTCTCCACATAAGTTTTACCACCTTTTCATTTTCAGTTATTTTATTTTATTTGCATTTGTAGTTATTTGGGTTAGTTGATTAGCAACTAATTCCGCCCACTCTTTCAAACCCGAGATTTTACTTGCTTTCATAAAATTATAAAAACATAAAAAAGAATCTTCTCTCACCCCTAGACCTATTAGAGTAGTTTTTCAATCCTAACGACACTATTCCCTGTGGAGAACGATCAATCCCCCGTACTTACCACTACACTATACTACATCGGTCAGGTACACTGCCTGGTGGGGTTGTAAGCCTCTTGAGATCCCTCGAGAGGTAAAACCTGTTGTAAGGTCGCAAAACCACGCATCAAGTTTTTGGCGCCGCTGCCGGGGAATAGTTATTGTTTAGGTTGAATTTTTATTTTATAGGTCTACTCACTAGATTCCTTTCTAGTGAGATTTTTATTTTATTTTTCTAGGTTTTCTTTAGTCTATCTATTTTCTTCGTTTCTTTGTTCGTAACCATCACCATCCGACATCATGGAAGATGGTAATATCCTTGATCCCAACAACCCACCACCACAACAACCACCACCACCTCCTAAAGCCCGTACCTTAGGAGACTACTCCCGTCCTAGCCACCATGGCTATCGAAACACCATTGAGCTCACTCAAGGAGCCAATGTCACTCCCTTGCGATCCGACACCATCCGGTTGGTGCAAAGCGGATGCGCATTCCATGGACTTCGTTCCGAAGATCCTAATCAACATCTCAAGGACTTTCTCAAAATTGTTGATTCCATAGACCTTGATGTTGCCACTCGAGAGACGACCCGACTGCGTCTCTTTCAATTCTCTCTGCGGGACCAAGCTAGTCAATGGCTAGAGCGTCTACCCGCAGGATCCATCACCTCTTGGGATGATCTCACCACTCGTTTCCTTGCTCAGTTTTTCCCACCAGGAAGAACTACCAAGCTAAGGAATGATATCTTGATGTTCCAACAACGTCAAGGCGAAACCCTCTACGAGGCATGGACTCGATTCAAGGACTTACTCCAAAAAGTCCCTCACCATGGCATAGAACTTTGGCTCCAAGTCCAAATCTTCTATGACCATATCAATCTTTCCACGAGGCAAACCATTGACCAAGAGGCCGGTGGTAAGCTACGTGATCTAAGTGCGGAACAATCATGGGCTCTCCTAGAAGACCTTGCTCTTTATGACAATGAAAGTTGGAGTGATCCCCGTGATTTGAATAAAACGGTCAAGGCAATATCTTTGCCTTCGAACAATTCAAGCACTTCTGACCGTAGGATCATAGAACTTGAAGACCAAGTCAAGTTTCTTATGAAATCCTACGAGGCTCCTAAACCTTCAAGCCAAGTGAACAAAATCACTTCTTCATGTGAATTATGTAGTGGTCCCCACGACACTCGTGATTGCATGGAACTCCCCGAACAAGCTTTTGCGGACTACGCATCCTCGCGTACCGACAGAGCGGGAGACAAGTGGTACACTTTCAAACCCGAGCCAAACCCTTACGGTGATTCATACAACCCCTCATGGAAAAATCACCCAAACCTTAGGTGGAAACAAAACCAAAACGCACAACAAACCAATTCTTCCAACCCACCTAATCGTTTCCAATCAAGCGGTTCCAACTCGAACCGTACTTTCAATAACAATCCTTCCAACAATTATGGTAGTACCAATAATCTTGAAGGATTGATGTCCAATTTTATGGCATCCCAAGAAGCTCGGATAGCTAGATTCGAATCCGACTTCAATCAACAACAAACGGAGATGACCAATAAAATTGACAACTTATTGAAAGCCCTCAATAACCAAGTGCTATCACCTCCACATAAGGACGCTAGGAACACAAATAGCGGACCCCAAGTAAAAGACCCCTCTTCATCCAAACATGTCCACTTCGTCAACATTGTCACTATCAAACCGATTGATAGGAATGAAGATAATAGTGAACCTAAGGATGAGGTTAAGAAAGTCGAGGTTGATAAGGAAGTTAGGACAAGTGAGATTGAGGAAGTAGATGATGATGAGGACTACTTCAATAGGCTACCCACTAAGGAAGAGCGCGCATATCATACAGACTTATTCGATGACCCCGAGACACCATACTTCCTAGGTAGACCAATTATAAAAATAGGCGACCCTTCTAATCTCAACATACCATGCAACATCGGACATTTACATGTGTGGAAAGCCTACATCGACCTTAGATCACCCATAAACATCATGACTAGAGCCCACTACAACTTGATAATGAAAAATCAACTTGGGTATAGGATGTTCCCTGACAAGGGTTGGATGAGTAACTTCACGGGAAGAGTTAAGGGATTACCGGTTTATGTAGGAAACTTCACCTATGTCACCGACTTTGTAATTGTAGAAGATATCCGCCCAATAGTCGATGCATCCTTAACTCAAGTGGTTTTTGAAAAACCATTTGTTGAGGTCTCTAGAATGACTTATGAACCTTCCTTAGGGATAGTTAGATTTAAGGATGAGACCGATGAGGTAAACTACCAAATGCCATATAAGATAGAGCAATTCCAACACTTGTCAAATGTTGAGAAGGAGCTTAAGCAAGCAGTCTACTATAGAAATGATGGAGATAGAAGTAAAGGAGTAGACTATGTTATGGGAAGGATATTCGGTTTCTACAAGGATTGTTTGAAATTAGGACCGGAATATAGAACCGGACATGAGGATGACCTAGAAACCGTGACCAATGATGGAATCACGTAATGTACGTGACTTTGAGTCTAGCTACAAGACTCGTTAATAAAGAAAAGCGCTTCTTGGGAGGCAACCCAAGTTTTATTTGCTTTGTGTGTTTATTTGTTTGTTTGTTTGATTTTATTTGCTTATGTATGTATGTTTAATTTTTGTTATTATTGATTCATGTTCAAAACTAATTTGTGAAAATGCTTTATCTTGTCTTTAACTTCGTCTTAACTACATATAAAGGTATTTTGCAAAAGTTAAGTGTAAGGGAAATCTAAATCGGTTTATTAGAACACAAATGAACATGAATCGTAATAATAATAAATTAACATACATATTAGTATTTGTTTGAGTCAAATGCTTGTATCGAGTCATAATGATGTTTTGCAGGATTTCCAGGAAGTAAGGTATAGTTTTTTCCAAAATTTTTCCGGAAACTTAACATAAGAATTCTGTCAGATCATTTCTGACGGCGTCAGGATTTACAACCTGACGGCGTCAGGCTTAATTTTCTGAAAATTTTTGAAAGTTTTGTTTTGATAAAAAGTTTTTATTAAATCTATAACTTATAATCTCCAGGAATCTGTAAAATTATCATTCCATAAGCATTATATCCTTATATATAGAGTTTATCCCGCCGATGTTATGCAGGTTTTCGTGTTTGTTTTCTCAGGTTTAACAGGTTATTTTGGACAAGGAAATGTTTGTTGGATCAAGCTTATGGCGATGCATTAGTCATGGAGCTTCAACATTACTTTGGAAGAAGATCTAACCGTGTTACCACATTATCCACCGAGCGAATCAGGGGAGTATTTGATTTCATTCTTTTACTTTTTTCTTTTACATCTTGTTATTTGAACATTGAGGACAATGTTCATCTTAAGTGTAAGGGGGGGGGGTAAAAATACGATACTTTAGAGAATACAATTGCACTTGATTTTTGTTTGTTTAATAGTAAATGTGTAATAAAACCGAGAGAAATACCTGTTAGGGCAATTTTAGTGCCAAGTTTAAAAATTTTTACAACATATAGGAATGAAACTTTTATCTTAATGAGCGTCTCATGGATAGGAGTTATATGACTAGCACAAAAAACCGTACCACTAAAAAAAAATTTCCACCCCCAAATATGTGAGGTTCGCCCCTAGAATTGGTAGGAAAAGCATTTATGCTATGATGTGTGTACCGGTAGCACTTAGATTCTATAACTTGCGTTAGGACCATTCCGAGGCCACAAGTGAGACTACATTCGTGTAGTTAGATTTACTACATGATAAGAGGCATTAGGATTAACCCATTGTTTTACACCTGTGTTTTTGTTATAATTACATTGGCTACACTGGTCAAGTAATTCTCCCACACCCTTTGCGTTGTACCCATTTTTGGTACACGATACCCCTAGTACACCCCTCAGAGCCTATCTTTTCGTTTCGACCTTTAAGCATTTTACTTAAAGGAAGAATTTGTTACACCCCACTAAAATGTACACCCAAATCGCCTTAGCCTACCTTGTATGCACTCATTTTTAGTGCATTATTGTGACAACATTTATTTAAACCCAAGTTAATTATCTAATTGATTACATGGTTGCTAAGTCAAGTCATATCCTTGTACATATTGTTTTGGGACGATTGGGACTCATGGGTAAAGTACTAGTGTAATGGAGTAATGGGGAAGAACATCATTTATTACCCCCATATGTGCTAAATATTTTTAAAAGTACTCCAAGTGTTTTGATTATCTTAATTCGAGTCATTAGAATAGTATTTGTAAAGTTATGTAAAAGTTCAAGTGTAAGGGGAATGCAACGCCCCTATGATGTATTATTTTGGATGGTAGGGCAAGAGTGTATGAAAAAAAAAAAAAAAAAAAAAAAAAAAAAAAAAAAAAAAATCAAGAAAAATACAAAAAAAAAATGAGAGAAAGAAAAATAGAAAAAAAAAAAACATACGGACTACCATCCCGTTTCATTTTATGTTTATTTTATGTTTTTGTTATTTTGTTTTTAGCTTAAGATTGAGTCGAGTCTTGGCTTAGCAACATTGTATAGTACATGTAATTGATCAAGATCTTTAACTCGCCACCAGTAAAATATCCTTTATCCAACAAAACCGTGTTTTCCTTTTCCCTACACCTAATGTTATAACCCATGTAAAAGCCCTCTTTGATAGTTTATCTTAGGTGCTTACGCCTAGTGGAGGAGGTTTTCGATCCTTTTCCAAGCCTATGGTAATCTATTTGCTATGACAGGTAGTGAGAGATATTATCCGTTTTCATTTATGAGATTTATTTTGATGACACTTGAGAGACGTGAGTATCTAAACACTACTTGTGAGGTGCTAGTTTGTAATCTCCGTGCTTATTATGATTAAAGTGGAACGACTATTTGTTGTAATTACTTTTATATTAGCGTTAAATGACCCCTAACTTGTATTTTGATTAGAACAAAAGCGCATTTGCTTGAGGACAAGCAAATCTCAAGTGTAAGGGTATTTGATGAAGCAAAAAGTGTACCGCTTTTAGGGGGTCATTTAAGCCCTAAATCGCATTTATTTGATCAAATATTGCCCTAAATCGTTCCTTTTGTCATTTTAGGTACTTTGGAGAAGAAATCTGGAAAAGGAAGCATTTTGGACGTTTTTGGAGCATAAAAGTGAAGAAAACGGCAAAGTCTCAAAATTACGCTGGAAAGTACCTTTGACGGCGTCAGGAATTGGTCCAGACGGCGTCATGGCTTGGCAAAAGAGGTGGATATGAAAATTACTCATGATAAGCCAGAGAATTTTGCATGAAAAATCTGACGGCGTCACCCTTTAATGTGATCAAGGTCGTCACGGCTTAAGCTAAAGAGGGACGGCGTCAAGCACTAATCTGACGGCGTCAAGCCTTGATAAGCCAGAGGAGGTCTAAAGAGGGACGGCGTCAGGAAGGCCATCCGGGAACCCTAAAAGCGGCGAGGTGACGGCGTCAGGATCTACAACGTGACGCCGTCAGCCCTTAAACTCTATATATAGTTTTGCAATTTTTTGTCATTAGTGTGGAACTTTGTGTGTAACCTTTTGGGAGGAAACCCTAAGACGATTTTAGCAGCTTTTTCAAGGCTTTTTGCCTTGAGATCTTCCATGTTACATTGAAGATAAGTTATCAATTAATCATTCAATATGTCTATGTGTTGTTTGATTCTATCTTGTTCTTGTCTTTTGTTTAACATGCTAGGCTAGGTTTTCTTTGTGTTTGCTTAGATCTAATGAAACCTAGCTATTGATTGTTGGTTATTAGTATGTTATTAATTGTATTGGATGATTGTTCATCTATGTTAGGCTTAAGAAAACAGGCTAACTTCCTATTCGGTAACTTGCTTGAACGTCTTAAAAAACATGAACCAATGCGTACTAAGGTTTTTATGGTTGTATTTAATGCATGAGCGAATTCTAGTGATCCCATGTTAGGAGCTTCTTAGCCGGCTCGACATAGGAGTGAAGTAGGAGCTTATAGAGTTGGGGAAGTACGTACGCCACCCCACGATTGGTATTAAGGAATACACCCGTCATCCACGCGATTAATACACACTAATCAACCGGTAAAAGATAGTTAGGGAGTAAGGAAATCTAAGTAAACACATTTCTCTCCACATAAGTTTTACCACCTTTTCATTTTCAGTTATTTTATTTTATTTGCATTTGTAGTTATTTGGGTTAGTTGATTAGCAACTAATTCCGCCCACTCTTTCAAACCCGAGATTTTACTTGCTTTCATAAAATTATAAAAACATAAAAAAGAATCTTCTCTCACCCCTAGACCTATTAGAGTAGTTTTTCAATCCTAATGACACTATTCCCTGTGGAGAACGATCAATCCCCCGTACTTACCACTACACTATACTACATCGGTCAGGTACACTGCCTGGTGGGGTTGTAAGCCTCTTGAGATCCCTCGAGAGGTAAAACCTGTTGTAAGGTCGCAAAACCACGCATCAAATTCAAATTCCTATATTTGCCTATTGAAGAGTAGCAAAGATGATATTAGCTTACTTCGCTAATACATGGCCTAATATGACTCAACTAACCATAATTTGAAAGTTGGTTAAGAGAATGACATGTCTTACACAACTCCTAACAAAGGCAAGCGAAATGTTTTAATTTCGTGTTTGAGATTTAGAGGTTATTTGATGGAGATGGTGTATTTTATGATCTCTTGGACAACATCTTTGTTTGTTGAGTTGTTACATGTTACTTTAATATGATTTGGTTTCCTAGAACCAAGTGACACTCTAATGTGATACAATGTAGAATCTACTACATCGTGTGTGTTTCAAGAATGCTCCTTTGCATAACTTGAGTGAGAATCTAGTAGAGGTTACTTACCTCAATAGATTTTGTGAGCATTTTATTTGAAATGAGACATACTGTTTATTTCAACAAGTATGCTTTTCTAAGAGGAAACTTATCACTCTTAAGAATGCTTTGTGAAACAAGTATTTTAGTGTATGACCAATTTTACTTGTTTATGCAATGACACATGTCGTATTAGGTTATTATTCAACTCTAATATCCTATATTTGTTAACAGGATGCAATGTATTCTCTTGTAACATAACCATTCATGTTACAAAGAAAATAAGATGCATAGGATATAAGTTATCCTTTGTCAATCTTTTGATAAGAGAAATACATGTGATATTCTCAAAGATTGATAACTTACATATATTATGTATGACACTTTTACTAGACATGTGACTTTGAGTGTTGAGTTGTTCATGAGCAAAGTTTACATATGTTGTTTGTTTGCTCTTGTTTGGTTTTTCGGAAATGACACATTTACTAATTGCATTGCAATGTAAATTACTTGTATATTTCGGATGAAACATCCAAGTTGTCACTCCTACTTAGTTGTGTATTTTATGCATCTTTTAAACATATTAGTTTAATGTTTGGAACACAACTATTGGACAACAAGACTCAATATGGCATCTTCAACACAAGTGTGAATTATGATCCGATGCATATTATTTTCGTCTTGAGAGGACGTCATTATTTTCATAACAATCGAGTGTGATTGAGTATGTAGATTCAAGATAATATATTTCATCATGTTTTGATGTTATCTTGAAGCTAAACAAATAATGACTCCAATTTCATGTCCACACTCGAAAACTTGTCAATTAGATTCGATGATGATATCAATCATAATTTGAATAATGAATTGATATGTACTCGAAATCTTTCTTGACCCTCACAATCACTCCTTTTTTTTTAAAAAAAAATAAAAATTTAAGGAGTGTGTTCCATTTATTTTAACACTAGTTGTATGTGTGAGGTTAATGACAAATTAAGTTACTACTTTGATATTGTCATTTATTTTTATTTGAGAAAAACTATTTATATTATTAAGTATAATACTCTTAGTTTTTCGACACCTCATTAGTATAAAAATAATTATCTAACCATTTTTATACCACGTACGTAAAATACTAAATGTTTAAAACATTTTGTATGTGTGTTAAATCAATGCAAGTTTAATACATTTTCTTTTACTTAAATACTAATGTATTAAATTGATCTTTTATCTTGTTTAGACAACCCATGGTCAAACAAGACAAAATGATGTAATGTTTTAAAGATCATGTTACGGATTTTATGAAAGTGTTAAGTGTTTTGGGTGATATACTTTTTACACTTAAACCTTTGGAAAAATAATTGTGTAAGACAATATCTTTCGACACACATGATCTACCAACTTAGTTTCTATTCCTAAGAAGGTTACTGAACCATTTTGAAAACTTGCAACAAATGCAAGAAAAATGGTTGATGCCTATATGCAATGCAAACTAATTACTTAATATAGTGCAAGTGATTTAGCATGAGCCTTATAAATGCATAAACCTGAAAACTATAATAAGCAAATAGCAATTTAGCTTAACACACACAAAAAAAATACTTATCGTCATTTTGTGTATTAGGTATAACAATGTATACTAAGCTTGATTTTATTTGACAATGAATTGGTTTCCTCCCCATTTCAAAGATTTTTGCTGAGTCACTTTGAAAACACGTCAAGGTTTAAAAGTTGAATCGCCCTTTTTCAGTTTGACCAAAACTTTACGCAAACTGTGTGACCAGAAGACCTTTAGTCAAAAATCAAGGACTTTAATATGCTTTCATTTAGAACTAATTCATAAAATTATTTCTCAAATGAAAGTAGACTCAACATTGTTTAAAATAATGGGCGACACGACTCGTACAGACATATGGTTGATTTTATATGGATTTCTGAAAATGAACCAAAAGTGAAAAACAGACAAACAGATGCACGGCACCATTAAATGACTCACGGTACCATTAAATATAACGGTACCGTACCATATTTAGTGGTACCGTGGTCTGTTTTCTGATTCAGAACTGCATGACTAAATGACTCGTTCTGAAAACATGACCGGACACTTAAAAACACTATTCTTTTAGTGATTTAAGAAAACCTTCAAGCCAGTATGACAAAGTATACTTAACAACAAAACTTGTAAGTATTAAACAACTAAATACTTTTCATATTTTATCACCTTCATAGGTAATTTGATACATGGATCGTACTCAATTTTGAAAACCATTTGTTTTAAAAATTTGAGCGACGTGGCTCTGGTACCAATTGTGGAAACCGTAGAGGGGGGGGGTGAATACGTTTCCATTAAAAATCTTAAAACTTTTTGTATCAAACTCCCGATCAAGTGTGACGTGATATGAAAAGTGTCAACTATGATCATATAGCATCAAGAGATGAATATAGTAAACTACAACATATGCGCAATCAAAACACGACACACAGATAATCAACATAACATAAGCAACTAGCCACACAAGCAAAAACGCAATGCAAATATAAAGCAATAAAGAATGAAATGAAAGTAAAGAGATAAGTAAGAAGGCGCAAACCAGACACGGTGATTTATAGTGGTTCGGTCATGAAGCTCCTCTTCGCCCTACTCCACTCCCCGAGTATCCAACTCGAGAGTTACTTCACTAATCAACAAACTCCCTTCAGGCGGAGAAAACCGTACACGTCGCTTAACTTGTTTTCCGACACTAAGCTAGATGTCGAGTGCTAATCTTAGCTAGCACCAATCTACCACGATCTACCCGATCTACACCTTACACGTTGCTTATCCTATTTCCGACACTAAGCTAGATGTCGAGTGCTAATCTTAGCTAGCACCAATCTACCACGATCTACCCGATCTACCCTTGATCCACATGATCAATTACACAAGCCCAATGGCTTCAAGAGATCTTCACTATCTCTTAAGATCACAATGATCTTGACTCACTCTCTCACAAAAGAAAAATGATCTTGATGTATGCTATGATACAATCAAGAGTGTAACCAATGTTACAAGACCTAACAACTACAACTCTTGTATCTTCTTGGATACTTTGAGTTCTTCTCTTGCAAATGAAGAGGAATGATAACACTTTGTATCTACTTGGATACTTTGTGTTCTTCTCTTGCTAATCAAGAGGGATGACAACACTTTGTATCTACTTGGATACTTTGTGTTCTTCTCTTGCTAATCAAGATGAATGAAGAGGATCACTTGAGTGGATGATTGGATCACTCTTAAACAACCTAAGACTCTCCAAATGATCAAAGAAAGTCATCTAAGTGAGAAGGGATTAGACCAGAGAAAAAGGACTGGAAAAATCAGGTTGGAAGTGTGGAATGGTCCACTATTTATAGGCAAGGGAAAATCTGACTGTTACAGACCCACGGCTCCACTAAATACCCGACGGCTCCGTTAAATTTAATGGAGTCGTACCTATTTAATGGTGCCGTAGACGCTCCTTCGTTTGTCTTTAGTGGGGAAGGTTTATTTGGGGAAGTTGGAGCTGTTTTGGGGGGGGGGGGAAATGGCTGTTGGGAGTTTTCAAATTTATTTTTCAAAATAAAACATTTCTTTTTAATTCAAAAATAATTTGTAAAATATATTTTTGAAAAAATGTTTTGTCACATTAAAAATGTGAAGTTTAGAAAAATATAATCCTTTGATCATTTGTCAAGTAGTAGATTTGTTTGTCCATACCTTGAGTGATTTATGTCGGGATAGAAATCTACGACTTCGTTGAAGCATACTTGAGACGTCGGGAGGTGTTGATGAAGTATGCATTGATGATTTGTGTTTACAAGTAACTTGCACATTTTACGTTATGCATTACAAGTTACATGTTTGTCATCATTAAAACCGAAGAAACCGTTTAGTTTAAATATCGTAATATTTGCACTAACAGTATCGTTAACATACGTATTTGCATGTGTTGCATTGTATCATTGCTTACATTGGATCACATCATTCATAATAGGTCGTGGTTAGAGACCGAGCTTTGTTTCATCATATCCATTGTGATCATTGTTGCTTTATCATATCAGGTGTGTTTTCATAGCCCCGTTTTAAATTGTTTATTGATTTCTAAACTCTCGGGGGAGAATACATTGCACCATTTTTATATGCGGACCAAAGTATGCAAACTCATTACATTGCTTAAGTTACATCATTGCCCAGATTAAAGTCCCCTTATATTATCATGAACCGTTAATTGTTAGTAAGCGAGAGTGAGTGGATAGATCTATTGAGGGTGACTCCTCCGTTCGGGTTGGTAGCACCAACTGGTCAAACGAACGCATTTCATTTCTGTCATATTTGAGAGATTGGCAAACACTCGGTTGGGGCATTTCATTCAGTCTAGCTTCGGGGTCATGAGCTTAGAGCTAATGTATCATTTTTATATGGCATGGATTTGTCATACACTTTATACTTGTGGTTTCCGTACAATATTTCATTTACATAAACCTATGATCTCACCAACATTTTTGTTGACCATTTTTAGCAATGCATTTTCAGGTAATTAAGGTATCGCATGTTGGCTTGCATATGGACATCATGGAGTCGCGGAGTCGACGCGTCTCACTTTATATTTTATGCACTTATCCATCGTTTGAATTGTATGAATTTGTTTTCTGAAAACTTGTTTCACCTTTTGGGACCTAGCTTTATAACTCTGAATGTTTTTAAATAATCAAACGATGTATTTTATAAACGACACTTTAGGTCGTTCAATATAACTGGAACTTTGGTGCTATGACCAGTCGTTCCCCTGAATGACTTATTCCGCTGCAAGTCACGAAATTTGAGGGTGTGACACAAGGAGAATGGCCCGTGCCCGTATGGTGCAGGATGTTCCAACAGACTCTGGATGAGAGAGCTTGAGGGTGGTTCGACCGTCTTCCTCCAGGCAATATAGATGAGTGGGCGGACTTCAGGGCCCAGTTTGAGACCCGTTTCTCCCTACACAAAGCATGCATAAAAGACCCCACCGAGATAATGAAGATCATAAGAAAGGCTAACGAGACACTGCCGGAGTTCAAAGAAAGGTGGACCACAGAAATGGGATTTATAAAAGGAGCTCCGGAAATTATGAGAATCTCTTCGTTTACGAACGGTTGTAAGTGCCCGGAGTTGGCCAAGCGGTTTGCCGACAAAGTCCCTAGAACAGTCGATGAAATGATGATCCGGGTAGATGATTTCGTATGGTCAGAGGAAGCGTTTTGTTAGCACTGAGTTACCGCAGGGAGAAAGTCATGACCGATATCAGAAGATATCAGTCGGATCTTTTCGAAGAGACGACAGGGTACACAGAGGACATGGAAGTGAGAACAGGAACGAAGGGCGATCCGGTTATCCTAACAGGGATCGACATACTCAGTACAAGCAACGGATCACAGACACCATACCTTCCGGAACGAAACGACTATCAGAGTCGTAATGCTCCACGTTTAACGCTTGATGCACTCATAAAACCCCCGAAAGAGATCCTTGATGAGTGTGTAAATACTCATCATTTTACACCCATTTAAGACACAAAAATGACCAAAAACACCCAAATATATTGCAGATATCCTTGGTTTTGTGTTTTTATGTGTTTCAGGTACAAAGGATTGAAAACAGAGCGAAAACGGGCATTTTTGGAGCAATTCGACAGAGATTGTGCATTTGGTCAAGAATAGTCAAAGCCAAAGTCAAAGTCAAAGTCAAATCAACCCCAGAAATATCTAAACAACACAAATGGTCCTTGGATTTATTTTTCAGATATTGGCAGCCTAGGTCCCTGGAGTTTCAGTATTTACAAGAATGGCCCCTCAAAGTTTAACCCATTTCACATTCCTATCCTAATCCTTAAACCAAATAACCCATAACCCAACTAAACCCTTTAACCCAACCCAAATAACAAAAGCCCACCACAACCCACCAAAGCCCAAAACAAAATAACTAAAACCCGGCCAATTGTTTTAGTTAACCCACAGGTTGACTAAGTCAACCTCTTCTCCTTTCCCGCCCAACAAAAAGCAACCCAACACCATCATCACCCCTACCCTGCTATCTCCTCTTACACACTCAACCTCCCCCTACTAATCACATGTCCTCCACCCTACTAGTCACATGTATCCACCACTTCACGTGTGACCAAGCCATGTCATCAATCTGTGTGGTTAATTAGGCGCCAAAATGTAATTAAAGGGCTGAGATGACACCAAGTGGTATCCAAGGGTCCAGATCAATCCAAAGAAGCACACTTTGAAGTCCAATGCTTTTTCTACTCACAAAAGAAGCACATGAGCTGAAGACCCTTAGTTTATTTCTAGTATAAATAGATGTCCCTTTGTAAGCCTATGGAGGCAGTTAGATTTTTATTAGAGTCGTATTTTTAGTTAAGTCTTCAATTGTTAAGCTTTTAAGTTTTCAGTAGTTAATTCAAGTTTAATTAAGTTCATTTGTCTTCAGTTATATCAGTATTGTTCTAATTTTCACAGTTAATGAAATTTCATGTTTCAAGAGTTTATTGTCAATTCGAATTAAGTTAATTGGTGTTTGAAAAAGCTCATTTTCTGTTTGAATAAGCTTACATAAGCTTAATATAGCTTACTGTGAGCTTATGATAAGATAAATCAGGTCCAATCCAAGTAAAATCAAAATAGTCAATACTGGTCAACATTTCACTATTCATTAGCTTATTGGTCCTGATTTCCTTTTTCTGTGTTTATGTACTTAATCAGAGGTTAGAATAAGTCATTTTTATAGTAAGTATAAGCTTAAGTCTATTTTTACTTAAAAAAACCAAAAAAAGTCAAACTAAGTCAACTTTAGTATTCAGCTTATTGAGGGCTTATTTTAAATTGGTATATGTTTTTCTCAGCTTAAATAAGTTATTTAGTTATTAAGAAGTCAAGAGTTTAAGTTATTTCAGCAATACCTAGTTTCATTTTCATAACAGTCAAAATAAGGGGTTGTTTGGTTTTAAAGTCAAAGTGGGTCAAAAACAGCATACACTGTTCAATTGCCATAAGTCCTGATTTGATTGAGCCTATTTTAACTTATGTAAGCTTTTTTCAGCATCACTTTGGTTGTTTTGAAGTTTTTTTTTACAGATTGGAGTTGGGTGTTGCAGTCATAGGAGCTAAGCTGTCACAACAAGCTTCTGATAAGCTGAGCTTATTTTGGGTTTCATTTTGGCATTTTTCAGGTTCCTCATTGTTAACTATCAGTTTGTTTTAAATCTCTATAGGACTTGCTTAAGATATCCCCTATATCAGTCATAAGTAGATTGCAGACTTCACTTTTTGTAATTTCCATTTTTGCAGCCCTTTCATTGATTCTTAATTCATTCCTGTTAAGTTTTTAGAAGCTCATATTTTGCATAGTTATAATTGGCCAGCTTGCCTAGTTATTCCTACTTTTGTTAGACTTTTAGAATTAGCTTTTGATAGCTTTTCAGTAGCTAGAAAAGTGCCTTTTCTCCCCTGCACCCTAGGAGTATCAGCAGACCACAGACCTTTTTACCTTGATTCAGTGCTTATTTTGAGATTCTTGTAGCTTATTTTACCTCCCTTAGTTTATTCAGAGTCCCATAGGAGTCCTCAACTCATTTCAGTTCATCTATGTAGCTTATTTGTCAGCTTTTCAAACCTTAGAGTATAGCCCTAGCTTAAGGTCTTTTCCCTTTTTGTTCACTGCTTCATTTTACTTAACCTTGTTCTGTGCTTATCTATTGGTAATTGTAGCTTATGCAGTGCTTTTATAGCTTATTTTTATTTACTTAATCTTTTTCAGTTCTCATTTTAATTTATTCCTAGCTTATTAACCTTTTTCTTTCCTAGTTTCTACTTGTTTTTCTTAAAAAGCCAACTGCCTAGTTTTAATCAGCTTTTTCTTAGCTTATTTCAAAGTTCTAAAAATAGTTTCTTTTACAAAAATTGCTTATCTGTTGTTGCTTGTTAAGTTTTAATCAAAAAATCAAAAAAATAAAATAGTTTCAAAAAAAGGGGCAAAACCAGGGTTCGAACCCTGGTCATTTAGCACACAACACAACACCTTAACCATTTGCCCTTGGGACTTTCTCAGTAATAACATGCAATCTTAATTCTTTTAACCTTGTTTCATTTGTAGCTTAATCAACTGATTTGCTTATTTACTGCTTATTACAACAAGCTGTTTCTGTCTTTTTATTTTTCCTAGCTTTAGTTTGTTATAAAGTATTTTTGACAAAATTCCCAGATTTTTCTTAAACGTTTTAATATTTTTAATCATTTAATTAGATTAACTTAGTTTTTAATTAATAGAAAATAAAATAATAATTAGAAAAATATAATTCTTTTTTGTAAAATTTTATTTTATCATTTAGGACGTAGAAAAAATAGATTTGTACCCATAGAGTTAGCATTTCATTAATTTGACGTTTTTAGTATTCGTGTGTTCCCGTTTTAATTACGTTTCTATTTATTTAGCATTTTGTTTTGTAGATTTAAGTTTCCCTTATCCTATTTATCGTTTCCCGTAGTTTTAAGATTCCCCTAGCCTATTTATGCTTCCCGTAGTTGTTGGATATTTAATCAAAAACCAAAAATCTGATTTCCAATCATCAAGCATTTTAATTCCGAACCAAAAACGAAATCCTCGATTCACACCTCGCTGGGACACGACCCGGGTGATCACTTGCCCGGTATCTCATACCGTATTCACGGGTTTTGCAAGTTTGACTTTTCTTAAGGTTTGACTTGTCATTTCCCACGTATCACGTGTGCACGATACTATATTTATTTATATATATATTACACACGGATCAAATTTTGGCGCCGCTGCCGGGGAGGTGTGTTGCGACAATATCGTTACGGTTTGACGATTAGTAACTTGGAGATCCTTCCTCGTGAAGTCACGTTTTTATCTTGTGAATATTTTTTATCCAAAAATCCAAAAAAAGTTGAAAAGCCAAAAAACCCAAAAATATTTTTCTTCATCCTCTTAAACCGTTTGATTCTATCTTCTTAACCCTCATTTATGTTTAATTCTTATGTCATTACCGGGATATCACTGTTTTGATTGTAAAAGCCCGTTGATTGACAATCTTCGTTGTTCAAAGTGTGCGTGTGAGCGGTGTGGAAATCACAACCCAAGAGGATCTTGTTATTGGTGTGAAGTAGCCCTCAAAAGAGAGCTTAATTCCATCAATAATTCTCAAAGTTTTTCTGAACACCCTCCACAACCCCATCCATCTTCACTCAAACAGCAAAATTGCTGTGTATGTGGAGATTCGTTGGGAGACAATTCACTTTGTGAACGATGTTTTTGCAAAGGATGTGAGTTTACTCACGGACTTTGCATGTGTTCCACTTCTGAAATCGAAAATACATTCACTTATTTAAATTTTCAAAACGATTTCAGCTACCTTCCTCAGAATTCATTTGAGCAAGAACCGTGTTATCAAAACTTCAATGATACATCGTTCCAAAATGCTCTGAATATTCCTTGTGCGAAGTGTGGGGGACCTCATGACGATTATCAATGTCAACCGTGGGATCAAGAACCGTATCCTTGGTTTAATACTTCCGGTTTTGACAATGTCCAACCCCCACAGTATTCCATCATTCATACTCATGAAAAATCTATGGCAGAATTGCTAGCCGAAGAACGAGCAGCGGAAACGCGTGCCAAATTTCTTAGGGCTGCCATTCTCGATGAAGATGATGAGGATACTATTCAAATAAAGGAATATTATGAGAATTCTTCACCTGCAATCACACCTGTCCAGAAAAGGCAGGAGGACAAAAGTATTGCAGAATTGCTAGCAGAAGAGCAAATGGAACGTATAAAAGCCATTTATGCTAGCAATAATGATGAGGAGGACGACGAGGAGAGTGTTATTCCTTTTAGTGAAATTATTTCTCAACTCCCTCAGTCTATTGCAATCACATCATTCTTTCCAACTTTGGACTCCGAGGACTCTCTCATTATTAGGGATGAGCATTTTAGCACTATTCCTGAAAAGGAATCGGACGAATTCATAAAGTCTAGTGCTGAGAACCTTTTCCCGATCCCAAGTGAGTATGAGGATACATCTGACAGTGAAAGTGATTGGTCTATTCGTAGTGATCATCCTCTTGACACTACTGATGATTTTTCCGGGATGTTTTCTAACCCTATTTTTAATCTCGAAGATGATTTTTCCTCTAATGATGACGAATCACTTTCTGATGAGGACGTTTCAAATGAAAGTCTCGAAGTCTATTCGAATTCTCTTTTTGAATTTGATGACGAGTACTTTTCTAGCAATAATCCTCTCTTTGATGAAGAGTTAGAGAACGATGAGGTCAAGGACTCTATTATTCATAAAATTGATGATATGACCTCAATTTTTAATCCTGTGGTTCAAAAGGACGTTCTTTCTCCGACATATGTGACGTTGCCCTTTGAGGATCGCCACTATATTGATTTCACATATGTCGTTCGAGTTTTTCTACCTTTCTTCTCATATACGGTAGATTGTCCTTTTATTCACTCGTTCGGGAGTGAAGACAAAGTTTTTGACCCCGGCATCTCAATTTATCATTCTTTTGAGCCGGATGTATCTCATCGGAGTGGAACTTTCAAGTACTTCAATGTTTATCCAAACATTTTGAATGAAAGTCCGATGGAGATTATCTTTTCCACATGCTTCCCCAGGAACAAATGAATTCGGGGTCGAGTCAAGCTAGTGACTCGGTTAACAAAAACATTAGCATTACATGGGTGACAACCCATGTTTCTGACTTCTTTCTATTTTCTAACACTAAGTGTGGGGGGATGCCTCTGCTGTGCTTTCTTTGTGTGTTTTTTGCTCTTGTTTGCTGGTTTCCCTTAGATCGTGATGATTGATGCGCCTGTTTTCAATCCAGCCGCCCAATATCCGATCTTGTTGCTAACGTTTATCTAGGTATATCTTTTCAACCTTTTTTGTGAAAAATGGAGATTTCTGTTCCAAACTTGGCTAGTGGTATTACCTTTTTACGTTCTAAGTGTCGGCATAATAGCCGGTACTTTGAATATTGAGGGCAATATTCAATTCTAAGTGTGGGGGTGAATTCTATCGAATTTTGTCACATTTGTACCTTCTAGTGCCCTAGTACCCCCGTTTTGGCCAAAATTTTAAAATTTTTTCGTTTTTAGATAAGAAGTTGCAATAAAATAAGAAGTGTTTAGTCTTGATTAGGTTAGAACAAGGGGAATCCCGACTCTGCTAGAGTGTTGATCTAGCTGCTTCCTTAACGTTTAGACTAAGTTTTTACGATTTGTGCAAATGAAAATGCTAAGCGTAGAATAGTTGGCTTTCTTTAGAGCTTATACAAGTAATCTATGGCTTTTCCTCCCAGAAGATAACTAATCTGATTTAATAAGTGCTTATTTTCAAACGTTTGAACACACAAAATCATTTTTCATACGATTTTGAAAAATACTAGTTCAAAGATTTATTTAAACTTCGGAACAAGCATATGTCATAATATTGTAAAAGTTAAGTAATAAATAAATGTGCTAAAAAGCTAAGGTTCAAGATCGGCCCTTGGATCCTTATTTCCGGAAGGCGTTTAGGTCTTGGCTACCCTCTTACACCGGCCCTTGGACCCTTAATTCTGAAAGGCGTTAAGGTCTTGGAACTCTCCGTTGTAACGGCCCTTGGATCCTCTATTCCAGGAAGGTGTAAGGTCTTGGTTCCCGTGAAACTCCGTTAGTTTATGTTGCACAAGTAAAAAAAATGATGAGAAAATGAAAAGAAAAAATAATAAAATAAAATGGAATGATATTGCAAAATGCAATAAGTTTTGATGTGTTTTGAAACTTGCTTGTTGTGAATTTTAAATCTATCTTTCAACTAGTATTAATCAAAACCTTATAAAAACGTCGATTTTTGTGATCAAAATTTTGAAAATCAAGCACAGTCACCTAATTGAATAAATTGTGGGAGTGAAAAGTTAAGTTTCGGCTTACATAGATTATTAGTATAAGTAGCGTTAGCATTTTACAAAAACATTTGCACATCGAGTTTAAGCTTAGTCGGGAGTATAAAAAGAGGATGACGATATCAATTCCCTGGAGACACCCATTTTGTGTGAATCCCGTTCCATGATACCATTTTTGAAAATCAAGCATGTTATCTATTTTGTTCTAGTTTAAATTTCTTGCATTGAATAAAAAGTCGAAACGGGGTATACTTGGTTCCTTTCATTACTTCATATGATCGGATTGCTAGGGACTAGCAATAGCTTAGTGTGGGGGATTGATGAGTGTGTAAATACTCATCATTTTACACCCATTTAAGACACAAAAATAACCAAAAACACCCAAATATATTGCAGATATCCTTGGTTTTGTGTTTTTATGTGTTTCAGGTACAAAGGATTGAAAACGGAGCGAAAACGGGCATTTTTGGAGCAATTCGACAGCGATTGTGCATTTGGTCAAGAAGAGTCAAAGTCAAAGTCAAAGTCAACCCCAGAAATATCTAAACAACACAAATGGTCCTTGGATTTATTTTTCAGATATTGGCAGCCTAGGTCCCTGGAGTTTCAGTATTTACAAGAATGGCCCCTCAAAGTTTAACCCATTTCACATTCCTATCCTAATCCTTAAACCAAATAACCCATAACCCAACTAAACCCTTTAACCCAACCCAAATAACAAAAGCCCCCACAAACCCACCAAAGCCCAAAACAAAATAACTAAAACCCGGCCAATTGTTTTAGTTAACCCACAGGTTGACTAAGTCAACCTCTTCTCCTTTCCCGCCCAACAAAAAGCAACCCAACACCATCATCACCCCTACCCTGCTATCTCCTCTTACACACTCAACCTCCCCCTACTAATCACATGTCCTCCACCCTACTAGTCACATGTATCCACCACTTCACGTGTGACCAAGCCATGTCATCAATCCGTGTGGTTAATTAGGCGCCAAAATGTAATTAAAGGGCTGAGATGATACCAAGTGGTGTCCAAGGGTCCAGATCAATCCAAAGAAGTACACTTTGAAGTCCAATGCCTTTTCTACTCACAAAAGAAGAACATGAGCTGAAGACCCTTAGTTTATTTCTAGTATAAATAGATGTCCCTTTGTAAGCCTATGGAGGCAGTTAGATTTTTATTAGAGTCGTATTTTTAGTTAAGTCTTCAATTGTTAAGCTTTTAAGTTTTCAGTAGTTAATTCAAGTTTAATTAAGTTCATTTGTCTTCAGTTATATCAGTATTGTTCTAATTTTCACAGTTAATGAAATTTCATGTTTCAAGAGTTTATTGTCAATTCGAATTAAGTTAATTGGTGTTTGAAAAAGCTCATTTTCTGTTTGAATAAGCTTACATAAGCTTAATATAGCTTACTGTGAGCTTATGATAAGATAAATCAGGTCCAATCCAAGTAAAGTCAAAATAGTCAATACTGGTCAACATTTCACTATTCATTAGCTTATTGGTCCTGATTTCCTTTTTCTGTGTTTATGTACTTAATCAGAGGTTAGAATAAGTCATTTTTATAGTAAGTATAAGCTTAAGTCTATTTTTACTTAAAAAAACCAAAAAAAGTCAAACTAAGTCAACTTTAGTATTCAGCTTATTGAGGGCTTATTTTAAATTGGTATCTGTTTTTCTCAGCTTAAATAAGTTATTTAGTTATTAAGAAGTCAAGAGTTTAAGTTATTTCAGCAATATCTAGTTTCATTTTCATAACAGTCAAAATAAGGGGTTGTTTGGTTTTAAAGTCAAAGTGGGTCAAAAACAGCATACACTGTTCAATTGCCATAAGTCCTGATTTGATTGAGCCTATTTTAACTTGTGTAAGCTTTTTTCAGCATCACTTTGGTTGTTTTGAAGTTTTTTTAACAGATTGGAGTTGGGTGTTGCAGTCATAGGAGCTAAGCTGTCACAACAAGCTTCTGATAAGCTGAGCTTATTTTGGGTTTCATTTTGGCATTTTTCAGGTTCCTCATTGTTAACTATCAGTTTGTTTTAAATCTCTATAGGACTTGTTTAAGATATCCCTTATATCAGTCATAAGTAGATTGAACAATTTGACAAAAAAAGGGGTTAATGACCTTGGCCCAAGTGTCCTGAAATGTTTAAAGTCTTTGGGGCATGAAAGGGGGTATTCAAAACAAATTTTAAAGAAAGGGCCCTATACTTTAAAACAAAGCCAGATTGTACCCAAAGGGCTATAATCAACAAGAAGGCTTTTTGCTATGAAAAAACATTTGCACCATTAGCGGGATGGAAGCCATCGGGATCTTCCTTGCTTTCTACAAAAAAAAATTTCAAGGTTACCAAGGGATTTTAAAAAGTGTTTTTCTAAAGGGTTTGAAACTGAAAAAAAGGGTTAGTCAGCAACCCCAAATTTTGGGAAAGCCATGAGTTTCCGACTTGTCTGCAAGCTAAAAAACCCTTTATGAATGAAACAAGCTCCCGGGAAAGGTAAAAACTCTTTCACTTCCGATTCAAAACAAATTTGTCAAGAAAATGGAAAAACCCACATGTTTATCTACAAGACAAAAAATGAGTCATACAAAACAAATGTATTTTGATGACTTTCATCTTTGGATCAAAAATTTTTTTAAACTTTGCGAACAATTTGAAAAACAATGGCAAGAAATTTTGAAAGACATGAGGGAGAACTAAACTATTTCCATGGCTGCAAATCAAGCAGCTGAAAAAAGAACCTCTATCATCAAGAGAGTATGTCAGAACCCACTAAAGAAAAAAGAGCCAGTGACTTGCCTCACAAGACCCCAGGGTTTCCCCCCCCCCAAACAACCTGGCCCCTGATCTCACTGAAAACAAAAATTTCAATTTTTTTTTAGGAATGAAAGATCACTGATGAATCTACTTGCACCCAAGGCTGATACCCAAATTTTCTAAATTCTTTTTTTCCAGATATCAAACTGACCCAAAAAAACTCGTATCACTGCTGTGAAAAGGATATTCAGGTACCCTAAAAGGGAAACTCAAACCCTTTTATTATACTACCCAAAAATGTTCAGGCCTTGATCTTAAGGGGATACTCAGACTCGACTATGGGGGGTTTTGAAACCCTTGGAAAACGGGAAAGACCTCGTTTCCTCCCCAAATTCTTGGGGAAAACTATCTGTTGGAGTGCTAAGACCCAATTATTTTCCATTTTCCTCAGCTGAAGCTAAAAAATTTTTCATTTGCAATTTTTGGTTTCAAATGTACTCTGATGAAATTTAAAACTCAGTGACTAGGGAATTCAGTCCCCAGATGGTTCCCATCTTTTTTATAACAAAAGGGCAATTGCCACTCAAACAACCCTGGCCCTTATCAAGAAAAAAAACCCCTAATAAAAAATTCATTTCACAGGACCAATCAGAAGGGTTTGACATAGAATTACACTCATTCCCCAAAGAATACCCACCCCTAGCTATATATTCACCAAGCCTTTTGGATGCAACCAACTTTCACTAGACTGAAAGCTGAACTTGAATGTTGGAAAATGAAAAACCCAGTCACTATTGATTCCATCCAAATAAGTGTAAATTCAAAACCCAGTCCTTGACTCTAATGTGTACTCATTTGAAAAGAATCACTAAAAACCTCAGGAACTAAACCAAGTTCCTGAAAGTTGGATTCGGGAAACTAAACCAAGTTCCTGAACCCTTTGAACCCGGGAATTAAACCCCAAAATTCCTGAACACTAAACCCTCATGACAAAAAAAAGTCTTGACAAACGGGTTCCCCTAAATGTAAAGTCATTCAGGCCCTCAAAGACTTCAATACTACTTAAAAGCTCTAATATCTAGTTAGTAAATTTTCCGGGGTTGGTAACTGAATTCTTATTAAATAAGAATATTTGTTCTTTTGCCTTTCTGGCTTCCACCTCGGGGCCCCCACTTTCCCATTTTGCTTTAAAATGCTCTCTAATCAAAATTACAGATATGTGATGACCAGCTCTGCAAATTAACTTTTGCAGAATTTCTCACATTCACCTGGACTTTGCCCAAAAAAAAAGGAAAGGGATTTGGGGCATTAAATGCGGATCCCAAACATTTATTCAAACGGTTTTCAAAAATCTTTTGAATAAAAAAAATTCCGAAAAAAACCCCAAAAATTACCCTCCACCTCACTTCCCTATAAATACCCCCAACAAAAAGACACACACACTTTTTTTTTTAAAAAACTTAGCAAAATCTTGCCCTCTTCTTTAAAACAAAATTTTGTTGTGGTTCTTATTTTTTTAAAAACCCAGACCTTTTTTGTACCCAGACTTACCCAACAAAAATGGTTTATTTCCAACATTTTTTTTAAAAAATTTTAGCAAAATCTTGCCCTCTTCTTAAAAACAAAAATTTTTTGTATGTTTTTTCTAGCTTTTAGAAACCCGACCTTTTTTGTTACCCAACTTACCCAACAAAAAGGCTACTTCTAAGCTCAATACGCCCCAAACAAAATTTCCCCTCGTTGGGGGCGAAGATAGACCAAGAAAACTTGGGGGGAAAACCCTTGCCAAACTCAAAAGTCAAGTAAAAGAGTAGTGAAGTATTTTCCCAAACGCTTTCTTGCTAGGGGCATTCACCAAGACCCCCTCATCATCAAAAAAGGGGATTAATTTAGGGAAATTTCTGGGAAACTCGTGGCAACCACCCGGGGACACCAAAGAATCCATCATCAACATTCACAGTGATAATGGGGGAAAGAAACCCCCTCCCTGGAATACAAAACCTTCAACAAGGCCACTGGTCTTGATTTTTCCCGAGCCTTTGAGCAACCCTACTAACCAAAAAGGGTTTAAAACAGAATGCTTTTTCTAAGACCTCATGACCCTAAGCAACCCCGAAAAAGGCCCCAGGACCTAATGGAAGGGTCCAATAGTTAAAAACCCGGGTTCACCCTACTGGAGGGTCCTGAAGACCTTCATCAATCAGGGCCTTGGGAGAAAAATCCTCCACGGAGCAATTGAACCATCACAACAAAATGTTGGGCAATCTCCTGAGGGAAAAAAAATAGATATCGAGGAAAAATCTTTTGTGACCTCGTTTTCCAAGCTCTCAGGGAAATCTAGGAAAAAAACTTATGTCTTTTCCTAGGGTTTTTTTTTCCCCTCTTCATGACCTAAATTGTTTCCCCAAAAGTTAGGTTGACGTTTTAAGGTACAAAAACCCGACGTCCAAAAATAAGACCCAAAAAAAACTAGTGGCATTATTGGGTACAACCCATTTGGCCCTGACCAACCATGCCCGGGGGTTATCAGGGGGGGAAAGCTGTTTTCTTCCAGTACCTTCACCTAAAAAAAGAAGTGGAAAAAAACAAAGAAGGTCAGTCCAGTAAGGTGGTTAACCCAAACCACCTCGCCACTGAGACTGAAGCCTCAAAACAAAACCCCAAACAAGGGTTAAATAAAGGGCCCAGACCTCCGAGACACCCCTCAAGAACCCCTTGACCCCAAAAAAAAAACGCCAAGGGGGTCACGAAAATCACCCATGTCCTCGGGGAAAACCCCCCCTTCCTCAAGGCTCTACGACCCTAAACAAGTCACTGAGTCAGGAACCACCCCCCCAAAACACATCCGATGAAAGGCACTGACAAATCACAATCAGGGGCCCGAGGGAGAAAAGGGGCCGAATCCTCGGGTTTGGGGAGCACTACTCAACTGGGGAAAGGGGGCCCACAACCAAAACCCCCCATCAAATAACGTCCCCGAGCAATCACACTCCCGGGCCCAGGATCAAGGACCCTAACCCAAAAAGGCAAACCCAAACCCCGAAGGGAAGGGGGTCCATCAAACATTTACAACGTGCCTCATATAGTTCTAAAAACCCCCCATAGACTTTTAAGGGCCAAAGGGGAAAAAAGACTCCCGAAGGATTAAAACCACCCGCTGAAACGGAAAACCCCTAACCCCCTCAAAACATCCCTTCCTTGGGAAAATTTACCTCAAAAACAGGCTGAGAAAAACCCCCTCATTGTTATGCTAGCCAGCTGAAAACCCCTCATTTTATGGGGGGGTCAGGACCTGGCCAAAAAACCCAAAGGGAATCTTTTTATAAGAGACGGGTCACTTTTTGGATTTATCAGGTGGATATACAGGCTCTCTTTATTTTGAAATAGCTCAAGGAAAGAGTGAGAGGAAGTTTGGGGGCAGGTGATGATATGGGCACTGATCCAACCCAAACCCACGAACAATCGCACCCTCTTCCCACATGGGTAAGAATCTGAATCTCAGCTGATCATTTTCAGATTTTTTAAACATTCCTGCCCCCCGAACTCAGAAGTATGACAAACATTCTCCTCTTACTGAAAGACAATTGGGTTCAAGTTCCACAAAATCCAACACTGCCTCTTCCCCGGGGCTAACTGAAGAAATTTTTTACCAACACTTTTGAAGCTGCTTTTTCATTTGTCAACCTAAGAATCAGGGGAAAAACCTATCATGATAATTTTAATGAGCACAAGTCATCTATCTCCTTCTCCCGGACAAATCTTGATGAGAATCTTAAACTTTTCCAACGAGCTCTCACCAACATACATCAAAGCTTTTGAAACAAACCCAGAGTCAGTAAAAGATGACCCGGGGCTTAACAAAAATTCTCAGGTTTTAGAACCTCCCAAAGCAACAATCTACTAAGTTGGCTGGGCGGGTACACATGCTGAAATCCCCCAAATTTCTTCAGGGACTCCCCGCTCTATTGGGGACCCCCACCCAAGTTTTCGGGGTCTTATGGTCACACTTTGGCATCTTGGGCTACATCTTCTTCTTTCCTTGGGTTTGGAACCTGGCCCAAGGATGACAGCAATAGGGGCTTCTCGGGTTTCCCTCTTGAGGTTTAAGGGTCTCACTTTTAAGCAGGACACCTAACATCAATAAATGATACTGTATAATCAAGCATTCAAAGTTCAGGCTGCCCCCCTCAATTTTCATGAGCCACCAACTTTTGCCTCCACCGAGGGTCAAGCAACATTGAGGGGGAGGGTCACTGAAAAACAACCTGAACAACCTCCTTCCACACTGAGGGGAGATTCCTGAAACAACCCCATCTTCTCCCCAAGAAAAAGGGCAAAGGCATTTCCCACAACCATGACCTGACCTACAATCTTGGTGCCGCCCCCCTCTGAAAGAAGGCAAGACCTGAGGGAACCCTTTTTCAGGTCCCTTATGAGAAAAAGGAAAAATACACTTCTCACAAATGAGATTTTTCCAGGCCCATAGGGAGAAGAGGAGCAATGAAGAAGGCACTGAAGAAGAAAGGCGGAGAAAGGGCGCTCTATTCCGGTGGTAAACGAAGAGGCCAAAAAGATTGGGTTGCCTCCAAAAGCTGTTTCAGGAAGAAAAGGTGGGGAGACCTTTGTGAATGCTCAGACCCAGAGATGATTGCTCTCAGGGAGAAAAGGGAAAAAGGGGTTTAAAAAGGGCTGAAGAATTAGGCAGAACATTATTTTAAAGATATCGTGGGGGCATGAAAAGCAGGTTGAAGTCTGAACCCATCCTTGGTGTCAAGATTCTCGAAACACCAAGCCTTGCCATTGTAACTGTCAAAAGGAGTGCTGACAAAAAGAATCTTTGAGGTTTATAACCCCTTAGATTCGCAACTTCGGATCACTAATTGGGCCAATTATACGAAAAAGTCAAATTTGTGGCCCCTGGTCTGTTGAAATCCCTGAGTCTAAGTATGAAAGATTGGCAGCAACACCTCAGAACTTGTTTTTCCATCTCTTCTTCTTTGGGGTTCAAGCAAACCAAAACCCCGCTCCCTCTCAGTCTTTCCCCAAGAAAGAGAAATAAAATTTAAGTTGAGCCTGAGATCAAGGTCCCGGTCCGGGTTGCAACAGATCCCTCCCCCCGAAGGAGTTCCATTCAGAAACAACTTGGTCCAATCGAACAAACCCGAAAGAGGTTTTTCTTCACTGATGATTTTGGAGACCCAGCCTTTCCCAAAAAAGGAAATGATATTGACCAATCAGAATCAAGGCAATGCTGGGTTTCCTCATGATGGCCTCACCAATCAAGACTCCTGAAAATGTGAGGTTTCTGCCAACCTGAAGAAGAAAGATTCAAGAGCATCCTGACCAGCAGAAACTAGAGTCCAAGAAGACAAAGCTTGAAGCCTTGGTTATAAGTTCGACTGAATTAATCTGCCACACCACCACACCCTCGTACTATGTATAGTTTTGTTTGGACTTGTAATAAAATTAATAAGATGTGTTTTTATTTTTTTCAGTGCCCCCTTTTTTACTTTCTAGTACATTCAGTATGAAACCCGAAGTCCCTTAGCTCACTCATAACTTTATCAAAAACACTTAAAACATAATTTATAACCAAATAGGGGGAGATTTTTTGGTTCCTCAGTACCCAGATCGTTAAAACAAGATTTGAATACAAATTAAGCTAAGTGTAATAAACCGAAACATTCTAAGTCATTCAGTGAACATCACTCAGTAAGTGCCTTCAAGAAAGCTCCGGGACGAGTCTAAAGAAAAAAATTCACCACAAACAGTGACGGTAAATCACTGAAGTGTTACTTGAGACGAAGAAGAAGGTAATGGATCAGTGAAACCCTTAGACAAGAGCTTTACTGAACCCCAAGTCCCTCAACAACAAAAACTGAAACTTTAAGACAAAAAGACTGAAAAACCTATAGCCTGGGAAAAAAAGGCGGGATGATAAGGGAAAAGGGTTTTTAAAAAGATAAAGAACAAGTCCCTTTTCTGGGTCAACAAACCACCCTCAAGTGGCTAAAAAAATCAAGAAGTGTAAGTCTGACACTCGAAGACTTAAAAGGCGCAATCCCATTGGCTTTTGGAAATGACAACTACTGTTGTAGATGTCATACACGCTTCCATTGTTTATCTAGTTTAAAACTTCAGTACTCTTATCTGTTTGCCTATAAATAGCAAACAGATGGAGAAAAGTGTGTTGGGTTATTCTTGTGTAATTAAAGCTAATTTTCACAAAACCCCCCTTTTTCTCCTACAAAGAGTAACGTATCCCTGAAAAAGCTCAGTGGGTCAAATTTAAAATTACCACTTAAGCATAGCTTGAGTTTAGATAGGAAGACTACCAAAACCTTGTATATTCAATCCTAAGTGTTTGTTCCGCAAAAAAACTTGGGTAATAGATTTTTTTATCCATTCTAATAAGAATTAAACGTGGAAATACTGTGTGTTTTTTATTTTTACGTTTCATTAACTGTTAAAAAAAAAACAATACATGTATTAGTCATAAAACACAAATGATTAACTTAAAGTTTAACTCTAAGCGTTTTAAAGGGGAACAACATAAGGATGTGAAAAAATTCCCGTCTAGATAACATAGTTCCCGTTGGGGTTACCAGCTCATTGTCACAACAACGGAAACCAATTTCGTTGAAAAACCCCCTTTAAAAAAGGGGCGGTCCCAAAAAGTGAAAAACATCCCCAGATCAACACAGCTGTGGTTTCTTTATCGCAAGCAAACGGTCTTGTAGAAAGGGCAAAAAAAGTTTACAGCGGAATCAAGGCAAGGTTGGGTCAACCAGACCCGGGCTGGTGGACGAGCTGCCAAACGTCTTATGGGCCCACCGGACGTCCCTTGAAGTAAAGCAACGGGGAAACGCCTTTCATTTGACCTAAGGGTAGTTGAGGCATCAACCCGGCGAAATTGCATGCCAACCCACCGAACGATGGTCATCCGAGAAGGAATAGATGAGGACACACCCGCCGAATTGAAAAATTTGGGAAAGAAGGGAGATGCATTTAAAACTTGGACCTACTACAAGAAAGGAGAGAAGAGGCGGCGATAAGGGAGGCTCGATACAAACGCAGAGGGAAAGGTACTACAACCAAAAGTTCCCCCCGGGGTTTTATCATTCAAACCGGAGATTTCGTGTCCCAAAAAAAAAGAAGCCCAGCCAAAATCGAAGATCAAGGCAATTTGGGGCCCCAAAAACTGGAAAGGACCGGCCGGATAGTTTAAGCATATCAGTGCGGGTCATACAACTAGAGACTATTTGGGTGAAGAAGAGGTGCCACGGAAATGGCACGCAATTTAAATTAAGGTTTTCTGTAAAGCAAAGGGAAGGCATAAGCCGTTATGAACAAATTAAAGGTTATGAAATGATAATATATTCTACTTCGCTTTTTAAAGGAGAAAAATTTTCCACATACATTGTTCCCAAAAAAAGCCAAGGGATCAACATGGGCCCCACAGAGATAAACTACCTCTATCCGCCCATGTAGCCAAAAATTTAAGCCATAACGCACTATAAACCCGGCAAGTGGGGGGCCAAAGTCACTAGGGAATAATGATTCTGAAAGACTTAAGAATTTCAGGAAAAAGCCGAGTTTATCGCCCTAGTGGGAATGGTACCCCCAAAAATGTTTAACAAATTTGGGAGAAGCCGAGGCTATCCGCCATAAACGGTAAATTAAATGGCAAGAACGATCGGGCCCCAGCATAAAAACCTTTCGAAATTTAAAAACAAAAAAAAAAAACATGATTTTAAAACAATGTAATATAACAAAGGATAAAAAAAAAACCATCATCAAAGAAAGACCAAAATAATTTACAACTATCCAGATAAATTTCAAGTCAAGATCGCAAAATAGTTACAATTATCCAAGTACAGACCACCCTAAACGACCACACCGGTCCACCACAAAAAGTAGCATCGTTTTCAAAGACAACCCCGAAACATTAATGTAAGCTTCACAGGCATCTGGAGTAGTCCTTTACCCATAGTCAAAATGAGACACCCAATCCCCACAACACGTAATTCAAACACAACTTTTTCATCCCAACATTCTCAACCGCAGCATTCTCCCTCCGTAACATTCTCATCCACGACATTCTCCACAGCAAATTCCCCTTCAACCAAAGTCTCCCGTACCAACATCCGCATTGACCGCTTTCGGAAATGACATTAAGACCTGCGGAATTTTCAAACGTGGAACTTCGGTAGGTTTAGTGGGAGCAGGATCCGGGAAAAATCCATAATCTCGGCCAAAGGCTTGTAGCAAGCGTCACTAACCTTTTCACATAAGGTAGTTGGTTACGAAGAGCTATCATAAAAGGCGGGTACCCCTTTGCCTCAGCATCCATGTCTAAGTTCTCAAAAATCCGCCAGGACCTCAGCTACCTTGGGCCGCGGATCGTTTAACACTAACTCCATCCAGAAACCCCGCCATGGAAGAAAACTGAACGAAGAGCCAGGACTGCTTATACTCCCTGACAAACCCAAAAAGAAGGCGAACCATTTCGGGTACAAACTTTCCCCCAATCACCTTTAAAATGCTCCATCTCAGTGGTTTCCCCCATCCGAATTGCCAGATCTTGAATTGTCTTAAAGGAGGTCCCTTTTTTGTCTTTCTCCTCATCAATCAACAAAGCTTTGGTTTTGCCCAGTTCACCTCTAAAAAGGGCTAACCCTTTTCGGCTTTTTTCCTCCTTCTCCCTTTTTTTAACTCGGCAACACGATCATTTAGGCTCAACACCTTAGCAATCACAACCTTCAGCTCAGCCCCCGCAACCCCTTTTCAACTCCTCCGGCTCCCGTACGGCACATTCCCGTGAGCCAAATTAAGAATTGTTGTATTCCTCGAGAAGAGTCTCGAACCGGATGAGAATGTCAGACTGGGCTATCGAACTTTTCCCCAATAGCATCCAAGCACGATTGCATGCGTCTTCATCATTCAAACCTTCTAAGTATTGTTCCTCGCAGGGAGTCGGAAGGTGAGCCATCATGTCGCGACACACAGAAGAACCGTTCAAATGAGCGTCTGTTTTCACTGACCATCCGGGCACAAAGATCTCACCGGAAGTAAACTCATCCTTATCCGTTTCGTCCAAACCCTCCATGTGCTTCTTATCTTTACCTCGTCCGTAAGAAGTTATCAAAGGACTCCCTGAAAAACAGATAACAAACGGCACGCACAAGTAAGAAATATGCGTAGTTAAATAAATTGATAAATAAATAAATAAAAAGAGAGAGAGACATACACAACTCACCATCATCACCACCTTTAAACTGGCTGCTCGCCCCTTCTTCCCCCTCAGGCTGTCTCACCGACCCGTCCGGATGAATAGAGCGGAGGGGCATGGGAGCCGAGATGTGCTCGGAGGAATCCAACTCGATAACAGGAGTCTCAACCGATGTTTTACCCTTCTTGGTCGGGCGGGAAACAGCACCCTCTCCGACAGGACTTTTACCTGGACCCTTGATTTCCTTACTCCCCATAACACCTCTTTCTTTAGATTTGAAGCCCAAACGTGCAGCTGCTTGTTCTTGTTTCTTCCTCTTAGCTTCCAAGACCTTCTCACTAGCCACTTCAACCTTTTTCATTTCAGCTGATTTCTCCGGAATATCCGCATTCGATCTGGCAGGTTCCGTCACATACAAAGGACGAGTCTCACCTTCGCGGTAAGGATCTCCCTTAGCCATAGATGCTCCTTTTCGACGCTCGGGCTTGACAAGATACTCAGACATCGTCAAAGCTGCAAATCAATACCAAGAATACGTATCATTCGGAAGCAAATACACGCACATGTTCACAAAAAAAAAAGTATATATTTAAACAAGGGCTATACCCTTTCCCTCGGCGTCCCTAAGCGCCGCTCGAAAACCCGGATGATCCCAATGGGAAGTCAACCCAAGAGCATACAGAAAGCCTCGAGGAATCTGAATAAGATCAATGACATGCTCAGATAATCTTTCGGCATCCGCCACATTAAAGTCACCCTTCGGAAAAGGGTCGGAGATGTCTGAATCGTGATGCCGCCAAGGCATAGCAAAAGGAATCGCTCGTCTATCTATTAAAAAGAACCGGTGCTTCCATCCCTTTAAGCCAGTCAGAATCTCATTAAAACAAACTTTCTTGTCCTTGCCCCCTCGTTTCTCGAAAGAAAACCAATGTCCCTGCTTGCTCAGTTTATAAAATACCCGAAAAAGAGAGGTGGTCGGCGTGATGTGTAAGCTTCGGTTGTAGACCTCGAAAAGAGAAGCCCGATGTAAACCCAGCGGAACCAACTAAGAGATGTGAACTTTATAATACCTGATGACGTCCAACAAGAAGGTAGAAAAAGGCACACTAATGCCACCCTCATAGAAGTATTCTAGATACAAACCTATAGCATTCGGCGGCAATTCATCCATAGTCATATCGGCAGGAGGAAGCCTCGGATTCAAATCTTCCGGAATACCAACCTCCATCACTACCAAAGTAACAGCCGCCTCATCCATGCGGCTAGTGTACTTTCGAATATCAAACTTAGGTAAAAATCCCTCGGAATCCGAGGATCCTCTTCACGAGACGAAACGGGACCGACGCGACATGGCTTAACCGAGGAGAAAAGGGTATAGCCGAACAGCAAAGATAACAAAAACAATGGTAAGATAGAACGTACCTCTTTGACCGGACGAACTACACGGCAGATACCCACGAAAGACGTTCGAGAGGACGAACGAAAAATGTGTCAGAGAAATATGCAAAGTTACAGTGGTAAAAATGAAGAAAATGAGACTATTTATAGGCAAAAGGAAGGGAGTGCGAGACGTCGCATCGTGTCAGATGCTGACGTGTCTGCTTTTGACCCATACGATGAGACACGCTTCCACGTGTCACAATCCTAATGAAGCAGTAAAAACGGCGGCGCCTCTTTAAACGCGCGCAATTATGGCTTCTGGCATGTTGTACATAAATACCGACATGCAAAGCCCCACGGACCAAACACATCGGAAAAGCCGAGACGAAAATTTTTACAAAGTATCACACCATCGATAAACGATACTATGATACTGGGGGGGACATGTTGGCGTATATATCCGAATGGCTCAATCCGAATGGACACTTAGTTCCGGACGAACCTTGTAGGTCGTTCGGAGACGGTAAACTCCAGACAAGCTGTGAGGATACATGTCCGAATGAATTAAACCGAACGAACCCTTAGTTCCGGACGAACCTCATAGGTCGTTCGGACTAACGGTCACTTCTAGGCTCAAAAGTCAAACCTGATATAAAAGGCAAGCGACAGACGTTCAGAAGTCATGACATAATCAAGTAAGGACCTAAAAAGAGCAAAGGTTCAGTTGCCGCGCAAAAAGGTCGCTATCTCATTTGGACGCATCCGATGGTGACAAAAACAAGTCTCCTATATAAAGAGGAATAGTTCTCACACAAGGGTAACTTAACTTTTCACACATACTTACTACTAGCATACTTATTACTCGTCTCACGTATCAATACTTATCCTCACGCCGGAGTTTGGTCCTGGGGTCACACCCGGGGCGAGACTAACGCGTTTACTATCTTAGCAGGTATTCCGAAGGGCTTGACAGCATCAAGACCGGAGGGAACTCTCAAGAAATAACCACCCCGCAAAGAAATACTTTTTTTTTTTTTGAACGGCGAATTTCATTAACAAAAAACACTTCTAGCAAGACGCTAGAAGGCAGGAGGGACAAACAAAACGATATTACATAGTAAACGTACACCAATTTTCCCACTCAATCCTCTCCAACTTCGATCTATGACTCACCCACAAGAAGCTACTCGCCTTTATCTCCTTAATGATGCCCGCAATTGACGGCCTCTTTTGATTAAAGACCGCATCATTACGCTCCTTCCAAAGCGCCCAACAAGTGGAAAGGATAATAACATACACCAACGTTGCTTTTTTCTTATCGTTAGTCACCTTATGGATCTCGAAAAGATCACCAACATCAAAAGCAAAAATGGGAGGTAGATGACACCAACTCGAGATTATTCCCCACACCACAGCGGCCACGTAACAGGAAGTAAATAAGTGCATACCCGTTTCTTCGCAGTCGCCACATAACCGACAGATAAAGAAATTGACCGGGACGTTTCTTTTAATCAATTCATCGGCCGTCGCCACACGACCACGATGCAGTCTCCAAGCAAACACATTAACGCAAAGAAATACTTAAACAGTATTCATAAAGTCAACGTAGCAATGGTGACAAACACTTTAAATTATACTAATAATAACAAATATTTTAAGGATGGAAGGAAATACGGAATCAAATTAGGAAGTTGTCAATGTTTGACCATGTCGTAGCATACTAATTTACCAAGTTGTAATTTTAAAGTTCTTGCCTTTTGTAGCAAACGAAGCGGTGTTTATTGTGTTCCACATCGTGCTTGGTAACGTGCCATAAATGTATATATCCAAGCACATGTAATTAAAACATTTGCAAAAAAATAACCACTCATTGAACGTATAATAAAATGGATTTTTAAAACATATCATTAAACAGTAGAATGCAAGAATGCATCCAACAGATTTGTCTTCAACTCTTATGTAGAATTATTTTTACGATGAATTTCCTAATAAGAAGAATCTAATTTAGGAATCAAGACTTTATTGGAAAATAATTTGGTAACGATTATAGCATGTGCAAGGTGCTAGCTTAGCGGGCCTTCATATCTTTCAGACTAATTTTTTTAGAGACCTGGGTTTATTAATTCATTTTTTTACCTTTATTATTCATAAACGTAAGACACTTTTGATTCCTACAAAAGATAAAAGTTCGATAAGTTCTTAGATTTGACACTTTTATTTCCAAATATGTAACATACATAATGAGACATTCAACACATTTGACGTAACACAACATCAGACATTTCATTTAAGAACTATATTGAGAAATATGAATAGGGTAGTCGACTCCGGGCTATCCAAAAGGGTAGTCGCCAAGTGATTAGTTGGCTCGTAATGTTGAATCGAAAACTCATGTTAAAAAAAAAATAATAATAATAATAATAATAATAATAATAATAATAATAATAAATTAAAAAATTAAAAAAAATAAAAATAAAAAAAAAAATGTATTGAGAAATATCAGTTTAATATTGGGAGATCATGTTAAGTTGGTTGAGACTTATTTTCTAAGTATTTTGTTAAAGCTGGGCGATTAAGCATCAGGAAAATATAAGGGACTGAAGCTGTACATGTGACGAATGAGGAGGCTTGTTTTTTAAGTTTGGTTTGCAGTATAGCTAGTGTGTGATTATTACTTTATTAGTATTATTACAACGTAGTATTATTATTCGCAATCACATAATCACGCATTATTTCACGCACCAAAAAGTCAAACACAAGCACACACACCCAACGGTTTTTGTTTATCAGATTGTTTGGGGTTTCATTCTTAGTTTATTCTCTGTAAATCTTGGGTTAAAAATTGTTTTTTTGAAAATAATTTCTTTGCGTTCATATAGTGTGGTTGTTCTGTTTGAATTTTTTCTTTGGAATTACTCATTTGAATTGGTTCGTACTAGAACAATGGCTGATCCCATTACTTCGGCTCTTGTGAAAGATTTGGTAAGGAGATTAACTTCTGCAGCTATCCAAGAGTATGGCTTGCTTACAGGCCTTGAAAATGAACTTTCAGCTCTTAAGAAAACTTTCAAACAAATCCAAGCTGTTCTTGATGATGCTGAGATGAAGCAAACAAAGGATAAGCGTGTGGAAGAATGGCTAAGGACTCTTAAATCTGCCTCTTTGGAGGTGGAGAACGTGCTCGACGAGGCCAGAACTGAAGTTATGATACAAAGCTTGCACGAAGAAAAGGGCAAGAAGTACAAAACAAGAGCCTTCTTTTCCTATCATAGGAACCGGAATATGTTCAAATTTAAGATTGCTCATAAAATTAAGAGCATACGTAAAAAATTGGAAGTCATTGATGCTAATAAATCCATGTTTCAGTTGACTCCCAATACCGTAAATGAAGATGCCACGGGAATTGGTGGTAAGATTTCTAACAGGGAAACTAGCTCACTTGTAAACCTGTCCAAGATATACGGAAGGGATAGAGAGAAGATAATGTTGATTGATAAGATCTGTAACCAAGATATAGGGCATGGCGATGATGATATTCGAGTCTATGCTATATGGGGCATGGGTGGCATCGGAAAAACTACACTTGCTCAATATGTTTACAACAACGAAATGGTCAAGACACGTTTCGATTTAAAGTGTTGGGTGTATGTCTCTGATGTGTTTGACATCAGACGTACAATAAAGTCGATATGTGGCTCGAAAGATTCGGACTTGGATGCAATGCAAGCATGCCTTCAAGACAAGTTACGAGGTAAGAAGTTTTTTATTGTGATGGATGATGTATGGATCGAAAACATTGACATGGAAATGTGGGACGAGTTATGTAAAGCATTAAGTTGCAGAGCAAAAGGCAGCACCGTTATGGTAACAACGCGGAAAGAAAATACTGCCCAGCTGATGGCTAAGATTCCTGAGTTGCAGCATAATGTGGGAGTTTTATCAGAAGAGGATTCATGGTTGTTATTCAAAATGCTTGCATTCCCAGGAGGAGGAGAGAGGGAAAACGTAAGGGAGTTGGAGCTTGTAGGAAGGGAGATAGTGGAGAAATGCAAAGGTTTACCTCTAGCGGTGAAGACTTTGGGTAGCTTAATGTCGACAAAAAAAAGGGTGAATGAGTGGCAGCTTGTAAATGACAAGTTCATGTTGGAGATGCAAGACAATGGAATCTTACCTGCTTTGAGGTTAAGCTACGATAATTTGCTTCCACATTTGAAACGATGTTTCGCTTATTGCTGTGTATTTACAAAAGGCTCTAGATTGAGTAAGGATTCATTGATAGAGCTGTGGATGGCAAATGAATTTATTCCATCTCAAGGAGATGTCAACTTGTATGTGCTTGGCGAGGAAATTTTTAGTTGTTTGGTGCAGAGGTCATTTTTCCAAGAAGTCATCGAGGAGGATATAGAGACGGGTGAGATGTGCAAAATGCATGATTTAATGCACGATCTTGCACGATATGTAATGAGATATGATTTTGCAGTTATAGAGTCGAGTAAGCAGTTGATAACCCAGGATGAGGTGCTTCATCTCAGTTTATCATGGCAAGGTTTTCGTTTATCAAGCCAAGGTTTCCAATTTTCAAACCGGAATTTAAAAAGGTTAAGATCATTACGATCATTGTTGGTCATTAATCGACCAACATTTGTTGTTAATCGTTTCTGCAAAAGTGACTTGAAACAAATCTTCAACCATGTCTATCTAAGGGTATTGTACTTGAACGGAATTGAAAGACCGGCGTTGCCCGAATCAATTTGCAATCTAATACATTTGAGATACTTAAAAATAGAAGACTCGGAGATACAAGTTCTACCAGACACTATTATCTATCTCCAAAACTTGCAAACATTAATTCTAACATCGTGTTGGCAGCTCCGTGAGTTGCCTAAAGGTTTGAGGTACATGAGGAATCTTCAACGTCTAGATACCGGTGTTTGCCCAAGCCTTCAGCGCATGCCCGTTGGAATAAAAGAACTAACCAACCTTCGAAGACTTTCGAGATTTTCTGCAAGTAAAAAGGAAGGGGCTGAAATAGGGGAACTGGGAACTCTAAATCTTCTTGGGTGGGAGTTGACGTTATCAGGACTCGAGAATGTTGGAGGTTTAAGGGATGCCAAAAGTGCCAATTTGAAAGGCAAAAAAAATATTAAGTCTTTGAGATTAATGTGGTCGGGTAATGAAAGATCAGAAACATATGATTCAGAGGTTCTTGAAGGATTGGAACCAAATTCGGGTCTCTGGCAGTTGGCAATAGTCGGATACATTGGAAGGGCTATTTCTCCGAGTTGGCTGGTCAAATTAGTCAATTTGACTAGTATTAAATTTCACTCTCTCGAAGAGTGTGAATATATTCCATCACTTGGGACGTTCGCTAGCCTTAAGAGCATTACTTTGTCTTGCACGGATTCTTTAAAGTGTTTCCATGACGAAGACAACGCTACATCAAGATACGAGATTCTCTTTCCCAGTTTACAGAAGTTACACATATACAGGTGTTCATCTTTGGTTTCTTTGCCAAGTAACTTTCCAAAGCTCCGGTCCTTGGATATATCATATTGTGACAAATTACGCTCTCTACCAAGCGAAATACAAAGTTTCAAGAATCTCAATAATATTACCATTAAAGATTGTAGAATTTTAAGCTATAGGTATCGAAAGGATATAGGAAAGGATTGGCCTAAAATTTCTCACGTTCCTCATCTCGACATTGAAAGTCCACGGTAACACTTTCTTTTTATTTTTTCTTTTTTTTTTAACTTCTTTTTTTTATGCAGAACAGAAAAATGTTAATATATATATAAGTGTCAAATGTTAATTATATCAAAGTGAATGAAAATGTATTCTTTCCAAGTGACAAATGTTAATTATAGGGGAAATTGCATATATATATCCCTGCAAAAGCTCAAAATTGAATATATATCCAGCTTAAACTTTTAATTGCATATGTATTTTTCCAAAGGCTTAAAAATTGCATATATATCCAATCTAAACTTAGAATTACATATATATCCTTCGTAAACCTTAAATATGTCACGTATATCTAAATAACTATTTATTTAAATTTACAACTCTAGAATATATAACAAATATAATTATAAAAAAAAAAAAATTAAATATATTTTTTCTTTATTTATAAACTTGTTGGAAGTAGTATATACGCTTTCATTGCAAACATATTTTATCTGTGATGTATAATATATAACAACAATGATATATTTGATAGTTTATTTATTGTATTCGTATTAGATATGAGATAAGGTGAATTTTTTTATGAGGTTAAACATTTTCTTGATATATTGTTTTTGGTCGTTCATTTGAAGTTTTGAACCCTGGGATATCGTACCCTTAAAACAAATATGTTTGTTGCAATTTTAAAATTATAATTATCATAATTTAGAGTTTAAAGTTAAATTAAATAATTATTTTGATATATATGATATATATTATATGTTTAGAAGGATATATATGCAATGACGAAGCTTTATAAAGGATATATATGCAATTATTAAGTTAAGTTGGATATATATGCAATTTTTAAGCTTTTGAAAGGATATATATACAATTATAAGTTTAAGTCGGATATATACGCAATTTTAAGCTTTTGCAGGGATATATATGCAATTTCCCTTTAATTATATCACTAATTCTAAATAACCACAAATAATTTGTTCACCAATCATTCTAGTACAAATTGTTTGATTTACTTGGTTTAATTTATAACTAACATAAAAATGGAGTTTGCGGGAAGCTAATGCTGATTTTATTTTGGATTGTGGTTAGATCTCAGTACGCGGTTGAAGACGAGCACAAGGCCGATGAGAATGAGTTAAGATCATATACAAGTCGTTTTTTTCCTACCTCTTTTCTTCGAACTAGAATGCTTTTAGGCTTCTGGTTTTGCTTATGCGCACTGGTTTGCTTAGTCGGAATAGGCTTCCTTTTAGCTTGTGTATTATTGACCTCTTTTTTCTTCAACTTGTGAACATATGCATGATAGGTAGTTCATGTATGTTGAGAGTTCTACTGTATGATTAAAGTCTTCTATTATATATATTTTACATTTATATTGTACCAATAAATTACAATAAAGTATGGTTAATCGTGTACAAAAATAAGATCATCATATCACCATATGTGTACATGAATATACCACAGAAAAAATTAGTTGCAAGGGTTTCTTTATTAGTACTATTTAAATTTAATGAAGCACTTTGACCTATTGTTTAATAAGAACCATGAAACGGTGAAGACAAATTCCAAGTTAAAGTGTTAGGTGCACTAGATATAATGCCCGCGCACGTGCGGGGTTTTTTCTAATCTTTTAAATAAGATATTATTTTTAATTTCGGGTTTTAATTATTTTTTTGATGAAGTAGTTAGTGGTTATATAGGGTTTTATTTTCAATAAGTTTTTACAGGAAATTTCATAAACCAAGATATACAATTAAGATAGCTCAAGTATGTGTTGTTAGAATTCTCGCAAATTTACGATGATTTTTTTAATAAAATTTTAAAATTATGCACGCGCGGGATTTTTCTAATTTTTTGAATAATGTATTTTAAAATAATTGAGTTTAAAATAATGTATTGCTAATAAATTGAAAATCCTAATTCACATTTAAAATACAATTATATCGTCTAATAGTTCATCTTACCGAAACATATCATCCAATTAATGTCATGAGCACCTAATTAAGTTAACTATACACAAAGGTGTCACTTTGTCTTTTGTAAAAAAATATCCGCCAAGCGATGAGCATGATGGTATACTCTAGAAAATGAGGAGGACTTTAAGAACTTTTAAACTTTCTAGTTATCAATAAATTCAATCTGATCTTCTCTTTGGCTGCCAAGAATGTTAATAATCAATCTTTTTCACTACCAAGAATTTTTACCTGAATGGACGGAAATGATGTTGTCCAGATTCTCTGAAGCGAATGGGACCTTCCGGAGCAGTATCCAGTAGTATTTCATACAAAGATTAACCAAAAATGAATGAATAGTCATTAGCGGACATAAGGTTTTATTTACCCATAATAAAATCCACTTAGTCTATTGTTCATCGTATGTTTCGAAAGTTAAATAGATGAGCAACTTTAATATTAACAAGAAGTTCTTAACCTTTCGATAAATCCCAAATAATGCTTCAACATTACCTCCAATTTCCAATGACAAATGCTTTTGACAAACACGACTGCTTATAAACTACATTATCTAAAGAGCATACTTCTTGGCAACTATGGCAGCAAGCTTCCAACTTCCCATTTCCGGCTTGACCAAGCATACCACATCATTCTCCTAGTCCATTATCTATAATCAAGATTAAAATACTACTATAAGGATGCAAATGTACATCTAATACACTGATATTAGAAATTTAGAATTTTAAAGGGTGTTTGGACGTGCGTTATAAAACTATTTAATTCATGTAACCTCTAACCTATTAGCAAAATAAAAATATAACAAAATACATAAGAACACAAAGCATAGAACATTAGATTAGTTTAATAAGTTGCAACTTGCAAATACCGTCACAATGACTAAGAATACTACAAACTTATAAAGATATTTTTCACATTATCATTAAAACACTGCTTTAGAGGCCCACATTAAGTATGAGTAAACCACTACAAAAGTGTTTTATAAAGAAAAAACGCGCTCTTAAGTATAGCCACATGGGTGTTTGGTTTATGCGGATACATATAAGGGGCTTAGCTTACAATGATAACACAATATTAATGTGATGTCGACGGATATGTATATGTATTATATTTGTAGTTAGTTGTGGATTGATATACTTAAAGGGGTGTTTGGGATTGGTTAATTTAAAACACTTATTTGCTTGATTTTAAGTTTATAAGAAGATCCAAGTCCGTACCAGTGGGTTTGCAGTCGTTGTAGTTGCTGTAGAGGTTGCAGCAACAAGACACGATCTGAATAGTAAAAAAAATCCTATTAAAGAGAAATTAGTGACCAAACTTAGCAATAATGTCAAGCAAACACAAGTTTACAGGAAAAAGATAATTACTTTTTCCTTCCTCCTCTACCACTTTGTATTACAGGTTTCCCATTGCTATCGGGGTTCAATGCAGTTCTGCAACAGCATTTTCCTTTTCTGCCATAACCAATTAACCATAAAAGTATCAGAAGTGAGAAGACAGTGTGCCCATAGTTCCACAATTAAATTAGAACATATCAATCTATCATGTTTATTTGGACACGAGAATATCATAATCCACATTTTATATAGATGTTGAAATATGCTCAGCTTTAAGTTTTGATTGTTCAAAAATTAACATGTAGAGTAACCCCTAAATAATCCTATTATCCTACTAAAAATATTATTTGACTATAAGTAATCAAAACAACGTTTACAATATTCAAACTTAAAACACCCAGCAAACTTTTTGAGGAACCATCAAGAAACTACAGCTTTTTTGGGAAAGTCTAACAAAAATTTTGTTGGCCAAGTACAGAACTTAAAAATACCAAACAAAAATGAAAACAATAGTTCCTACTCATATTGGTGCGGTATGATTTAGACTAAAAGAAGCATCACGTGGTTCAGGGGTATATAATTATACCTACAATCATATCATATCGTTTTAGAAAAACCTAAAGTAGCATGCGAATTGCAACATCTACATGTGCACGTTAATATACTTTTTCAGCTATACCAAATAAAAAAGGGTGTGGTCAGTCATTCTTGTTTCCTACTTCATCGTTCCAGTTAGTTGTTTGTCATGCGCCATGTTTACTTCCTGCGCCATTGCATAAAACACACTGTCAAAACATGTAAAAATATCTAAATGGTCTGCAAGATTAGTCACTTTTTAGAGCAGTAACGCATTTCATCTTGTAATCCTGAATATGACCATCACTTGAAACTTAAGCAAATTATTCAACTTTTATTTCAACAATGTTTATCGTTGTCAACACATGATATATGCAGGTCAGGTGATTGCAATGTGTAACACTTAAAAACATAACCGTACAAAAGATAGAAGACAAAATAGAAGATTCAGACCAACGTTTATATATACAGAAGTGGCAATTATGATTTGTAGTTACAAATGGGAAGATCTAAGTTGTGGGTCGTGTTTATCTCAAACAGATTAATAAATACATGCCAGATAAAAAAGGGGACAGACGGGTCGAAGTGTGCAACGGGCCAAACAGGTTAAATGTGTCTCAAACTCTATATCTAATGCATAAAAGCTCCTAAACCATTATCTTAAAAAACAGACTATTTTTGTAATATTAAAATGTTTTCGATCATAATTTATGAAAATGGACACAAAAGCGTTAGAGGGCAAGCCCAGCAAAATTTAACCCGTACTAAAAAAGGGTATCAAAAAACATTATGACCCATTACCCAAGTCACCTAACTGGACCATGCTACCACTTCTAGTTAAAGAATAAAGTTGAGTTTGATATCCTGCATTACCAGGCAATGGAAAAAATCGTGTTTTTTTTTTTGGCAGTTCACTGCAGTGACAAAGTCGTAGTCAAAGAAAACATATCGGCACTCCGTAGCAGGTAGGGAAGCAACAAAATTCTCGTGACTTTGAGTTGGCTCGCTAACCTTTTCCACAATGACTTCCTTTTGCGTCTCCTCAATATTAAATTTATATAACGGAATGTTCGTTTTTGCCTTCAACTTCCTAAACTTTAGTTTGCATTCATCATGCACAGCCATCCCAAATGCAGTGTTAGCCTGCATAAAATAAGAGTTAACTGATTATCATAAGTAACACAAGTAACTAAATACAAACATACAACGACCATATTATCTACTTTAAAATATGTCATTTAATCCATGTCACAAAATGAAGGAAATGCATACTCTTTGGCCATATCTACCAAAAAGATGTTATCCTGATCACCTCGTATGATTAACACTCCCTACATTTCAAAACAGCAGTTAGGAAAAAGTAAATCAAAGTTGAAAGTGATATTAATTTTGTAATTTCTTTACAAACAAATCATTGCACTTATGGAATGTATAAAGGGAAATTGTATAAGCAGATTACCGTTCGCTATATTGTCGCGAAGCTATTAGACAGTTTTAACTCATTAACATATGATTGGGGTTGGGTCAAGCTCAGTAATGGACTGTCTCAACGGGTCAAATGAAAGAAATCAATAACATGTCACGCGGGTTGAAACTCCCCTAGATCGTACTATAATTTAAGAAAGAATGACTTGAAGGGCTTGAATCAATTTGCTTCATGTCTTGAGCTAATACATGATTAAAACCAATAAGCCAAAACATGTAAATATCTAAATTATCTCAAAAAGAAAAATTACTTAAAATATTTTCAAATGGAACCAAGGAATCCTAGAATTTACCCAACTAAGAACTTAAAGAACCCAAATTCTTGCTCGACCATGCTTAAGTTGCGACCGAAAAAGTCAGAGCCTATACGGCCAAAAACTCTGCCCAAATCACTAACTATAAGATAATCAACACGGCTTAATGGAATATGCTATTTATTATTTTGAAAAGATAAAAGCTTTCTAAGCTTATAAGTACTTGTTTTTAAGTAGTTTATTATACCTGTAAATTACCTTTCATGAATAATAAAAAGATTAAAACAGTAAAAACTTATTCAAAGACCATAACAATTACACAATCTAGTTTAACCGAGGTATGATTCCGTTCAAGATATCAAAAAAATCCTTGCTTAACTTCACCATCTATATGTATCGTAAGATCTTTGTAATAATTAATTTAGCTTGCACTAAACTATAAAAAGACATGGTACCAATTACTCAAAATTAGGTGCTAATATTTGTAACTAAATGCAAGAGTATTTTTCCAAATTCTTACTTACAAATTAAGCAAAATAACAACAAATAAACTACAAAACATCACATACCTATTACAATATAATCAAGAACGATTTGAAAGTAATAATTTTACCTTGATTCAATCTAGCTTCTCTTTTCCTCAGAAACAATCATAAGGATGGGAGGCTTTGGTGATATGTAATTATCATACATAGGATCTGTGGTCTAACTGTGTGTGAGATTATATTTATAACAATTACACATAATCCAACATCAAATTAACATTTGTTGAAGAAAATTAGGGCGAAATTAACTTAACAATAGTAAGCCCACATCAAGGATTCACAATATTGCATTTTGGGGATGTGAATTTTTTGGGTTTTTTTCTCTCACACGATTGGATCATTGGATGGTTGGAGAAGAAGAGGAATAGGGTTTGGGAAGGGGGATGAGTGAAGCTTTCAAAGAATAGCATAAAGGCCCATGTGTATTTTCACTCTTTTTGTACATGTTGGTGCAAAAACATTTTTTTTTTTAATTGTTAGACAAATTAGGAAATAATTAAGTTTAATTATTTTTCAAAATCCAGAAAAAATATTCAAATTAAAAAAAACTATTACTAAATAAGGAATGATTTGATTTTTTTAAATGCAAAAGTCCCCACTTGGGGTTTTGTTTTATTATATAAAAGATGTCTCAGCCGTGTTTTGACATGAAATGAATAATTGCAGCAGCGATATGTGGCTCGGATGATTCGGAGTTGGATGCGATGTAAGCATGCCTTCAAGGCAAGTTATGAGGTAAGAAATTTTTTATTGTAATGGATGGTTTATAGATCGAAAACATGGACATGGTCATGGAAATGTGGGACGAGTTATGTAAAGCATTAAATTGCGGACCTGATGAGTGTCTAAATACTCATCATTTCTGTCACATTTTATCTGCAAAAACATTTAAAAACATACAGATATGCTTCAAAATGCAGAAAATATCATAAAATGTGTTTTTATATGACTCAGGAACAAAAAGATTGAAAATAAGTGAAAAACGAACAAAGTTTGCATAATTGTCATTTTCAGTCCCTGAAGTTTCACAAATTGGCAGAACTAGTCCCTGGTTATTCAAAACATTTTAAATATCATCAAAGGTCCTTGGGGATTCATAAGTTGTCAAAATTAGTCCTTTAAGGTTCAAGTTTGCAAAATTACAACTTTGGTCCCCCAAGTTTGGAAAATGTCAAAAATAGTCCCTGGGTTTTAAAAATTGGAATTTGATTAAATGTAACCCTTGTTCTATTCATCTATGGCAGAATTGGTCCTTTTGATAACTTTGGTGAAATTACAGTTTCAGCCCCTCAACTATGCAGAAATTACAAGATTGGTCCTTGTGCTAAATTAACTATAACCAAAATCCGGATCAAACAAATAACCTTAATCCCATTTACCCAACCCATTCCTCAATTAATAACCCAAGCCCAACATAAAATTATACCCAGCCCATACCATATACCCAAACCCAACTCACCCCGTTTATTTAATAAAACCCACAACCCATAAGGTTTGACTTAAGTCAAACCTTCTTATCCCTTCCCCTAAACCTCCAAAACCAGTCACCATACCACCTCACTCCCCACCTCATCACCAGCTGGCTTCACCACCTCATTCCCCCTCCTAAACAAGCTACCTAACAATCCAAACTCAATTAATGCATCTCTCCCACTCTCACTGACCAAACTAATACTTATCCTACTTTTCCTGTTTTCCCGCCAAAAAGGAAATTGGACGATAGAGATGATGTCAGGAGCAATCAAGGGTGCTAAAAGATTCAGAGATGTCGACTTAGGGTTTCCCATTTCATATTATTATATATAGATAGCAATGTAGCTCATAAAGAGCAAGTAGGTAATAGTAGCATAATCGTCCTTTAATTTTCAGTAGCAATAAATTGTAATTTCAAGTTCAACAATCAATACAAGTAAATTAAATGTGTTTGTTGTTAATCTTTGTTCAATATCCAGTAGCTAATGTTAATTCTTAAATTCCATGTTGTACTGATAATTCGAATCAAATAAGTAGTAAGTGAAATAACTTATCAGTTGTTTCTATAAGCTTACATAAGCTTTATATAGCTTCTTGTAAGTTTATTTTAGAGTGAATCTGTTCTAATTCAAGATTTGAAGAAAAGTCAACCAAAGTCAAACTGGAAGCTAATAAGCTGTTCTGGGTGGTTTAAGCTATTCAGGAAAGCTTTTCTGGTGTTTTCTAGCTTGTGTGAACAAGCTAGGATTGGTTCTTGGTCCTTGTTCTTTGTTCCATTATCAATCTCAGTTGTAAGCATTTTTCTATATTTTGCATAAGTTTTAGCATTTACTGTGCAATAGCTTATTAAGTAGCTTATTATTATTATTTCTTGCTCATAAGTAGTTTGTGATCATATTTGATTAGTTAAATAGTCTTTCTCTATTTTCCTTAAAAAACTTAAAAAAGCCAAAAATAGCCTAGACAAGCTAGCTTATTAATCTGCTTATTTTTCAGTTACCAGTCATTTTTCATAGCTTAATTCACTCAGTGGTATCATTAGAATTCACATTATAGCTTATTTCAACCATTTCCAGTCACAAAAGCCAAAACAGTCCCCTAAAGGACTGTTTGGTTCAGGGAGTTGCATAGGCCAAACATACTTGTTACTGTAGATTGACCATAACCCCAACTTTGTGCCAGCTTTTATAAGCCATTATAAGCTCATTTGGAGTTCTGATCAGTTTATTAGATAGATAATCAAGTTTTTAAGTCTTTGTGGAAATTTCAGCTTCTAATACAGTCAAACAAGCCATATATAGCTACAAGCTTAATTGGACCTCACTTTTGGCATTTTTGTACTCCCTTTAGTTCATTTAGTGAGTTCCTAAAGTCTTAGAACCTCTGTGCACTTGTGCACAAAGTTGCACACCAAAACAGTCCAAACTCAGTGTATGCTGAGTGGTTTCAACTGCTGATCTTGATCTAATTGTGGCTTATTCAGTTTAGCTATGGCCTTGCTTTTAGGTTTTTTGTAAACCCAGTAGTACTACCTAGGTTTTGCCCCCCCCCCCCCCTTAAGTTCTATTTTTCTGCTTATTTATTAGCTTAAATCTGCTATGCAAGTTGGTCCATTTCCTGAATTTTCTGCATAAGCTTTGCTACTACCAATCTGCTTATCAGCTTATTACCTTGTGCTTATTTGTATTTTCAAGTTGTTTTGTGCTTCTTATAGTATATTAAGCCTGTTCTGAGCTTTTGGTAGATTTTTGTGCTTATTAGCTTATTTTTGGCTTATTTGCCAAACTGCTTATTGGCCAAATCTGCTTATTAGGCTTAGCTAGTTTCCACTTTTATTTTTCATAGCTTCTTAATATTATTTTAGACTTATCCTGAATTTTTCAGATTTTTCCTAAGTCATTTAATATTTTTAATCTTTTTAATTAGTTTATAATAGTAATTAAATCATAATAAATAGAAAAATAATCAGAAAAATATAAATCTTTTTTACATAATTTTATTTTGTCATTTATAATCTAGGAAAAATATAATTATATTATTAGACCTTAAGAAAAACCAAAAATAGAAAAATAGTGATAGCTTCTATTTAATAGAATTTATCTTTTTAAATTTTAATTAAGCAAGTTTCATTTTTATAATTTTCTTAGCTTCTATTTACTTAATAATATTTATAGAAAAAGTTTCATAATTTTCTTTGTTTATTTAGTATTTTTTATAAATTTAAATAGTTTAATAAGTAATTAAATAAATAAATAATTAATAATAATTAAATAAAAAGTATAAAAAAATATAATTTAAGTTTTTAAATAAGTTTTAAGTCATTTTAGATTTTTAGGTTTTTAATTTCATAATTTCAGTTTTAGTCCCATTTTAGCTTTCCCGTTACGCGTTTTAGTTTATTTTTATTCGCGTTTAATTTTCTTGTGCATATCTGTTTTTAATTTGTTATTTAGAATTATTAAAAAGCAAAATCTCAAATAAACCCTTTTCCATTCAATAGCACTTGATCACAAATCGTCTTTAAACACAATTTCACGCTTCGCTGGGATATAACGACCCGGGAAAACACTATACTCCGGGGAGATCGTGCCCTAGATTGATTGACTCGTGTTGACCATTCACCTGGTCAATATTAGTTGACTGTTTAGCACGTATCAAATTTTGGCGCCGCTGCCGGGGAGGTGTGTTGCGTGTTTTAAACGGTTTGCAGTATCGTGTTTTTGAAACCCAATCTGTGTATATCTTCTATCTCTTGTATATTCATCATATATATAAAGCAAAACGCTTGTGAAGTTAATTCGTTTAACGGATCGAGTACCAAAAAATATCGTATTTCAATTTCCCATAAAACAATATAAAATACAAAAATATTTTTTCTTTTCTTTTCTATACATATTATCATATAAAAAATAAAAACACCAAAAATATTTTCCGTTTTCTTTAATAAATAACAATAATAAAAATTTACCATCGAGAACCAAGACAGAGTACTACCTAACTGGGGGTACGACCATAATAAGTTCCCAAACAAAAGATTTAAAACTTGCCTTTGTATCACTTGCGAATATCGGCTCACCTTTGATTGATAAACAAACTATAACGGAGGTTTAAGGATAGTCTGACATTAAATTGTCGGACTGAAAGAAGCGGGTTTTTAAGGAGCATTTAATTGCCCACCTTTGCTTCTCCGCCACTCTTTGCGTTTATCTTTTAGAGAGCTACCGTACGCTTGTTGATTATTGGTTTAAGTTCACTTGTGTTTTGATTCGTTCTTGATTTAATTAAAATATTTTACTTAGTGCATGCGCACTCGTTCTTCCACGTCATCAAGCCCTTTACGTGAACTCGTAGATATTCCGAGAAGACGTAATCGTAGACGTGCTGCCCAAATAGTCGAACCCGAGATTCGTACTGATCCCACTGATAATATGGCAGACGAACGCACAATGGCTGAAATGCTCCAGGCACCCACCGAGGGTTACGGAGATGCCATCGTTTTACCAGTCATCGATTCTGATCACTTTGAACTGAAAACACATCTGATTCAGCTCGTGTCCACAAACCAATTCCACGGGTTTGAACGAGAGGATCCTTATGCACACATTCGTTGGTTCAACAAACTGACCTCTACAATCAATTACAAAAATGTGCCGCAAACAGTGGTCAAATTGATGCTATTTCCATTCTCACTTGAGGGGGCAGCCCGGATTTGGCTGGATAAAGAACCCCCTCGATCCATTGAAACCTGGGAAGATCTCGTTAAGAAATTTGTAAATTATTTCTTCCCTCCATCAAAGACGACTAATCTAAAAAATGAAATAGCTGGATTTCGTCAAGGTTTTGATGAAAATTTCGGAGAGGCATGGGACAGATTTAAAGATCTCCTAAGAAAATGCCCACATCACGATTTTACGGAGTTACAACAGATAAATACGTTTTATAATGGGTTGAACCAAAACGATCAAGATGCACTTAACGCAGCCGCCGGTGGCAATATCTTGAATCGTAAACCTAAAGAGGTGGTTGAAATTTGTGAAAATAAATCAAAAGTTCCTATTTCTCGAAACAAAGTGAATGTTCCTGTCACTCCTGCTGCTTCTTCATCCGGTAACTCATCGGAGTTAGCCTTTTTAACAGACTCAATGCGTTGCATGATGAAAGAAATAAAAGAATTAAAGAGTGAAGTTTATAAACCGGAACAAATCAAAGCAATAAACAAAGTGTGTGAAACGTGTGGTGGCCCACATGCGTATTATGATTGTCAAACAACCGATGCTTCTCTTTACCCAGCTCCCGTAGCTGCAGTAAACCAAAATCAATACCGTCTGCATGCTGAGACTCAGTACCGAGCACCGAATGCTATGGTCCCACCTGGTTTTCCACCCGTGCCAGATCAGAATAACCAAAATCGCTTTGTTCAAAATCAGGGACAAAATTTCCATAATTCCCAAAATTTCAATCAAAACCGAGGTCAGAATCAGGGTAATTTTAACCAAAACCGTGGTCCAAATTTTAATCAAAACCAAGGTTCAAACCGAAATCAGACGTCCTCAGACGAGTTGCTTAAGCAATTCATGAAAACCCAAGAGGAAACAAATAAGACACAATATGAGACAAACCAGTTATTGGTTGCCCAATTAAACCAGATCAAAAAGTCTTTAACTGATATACCTTCTACCTCGGGAGGTCTCCCAAGTAACACTGTTGTCAACCCAAGGGGTGAACTCAAAGCTGTCACTATACGCAGTGGTAAAACTCATGTTGAACTCAAGGTGAAAAAGGACCCGGTACTTCCCACTAACAATGGAAGTGCTAAAAACGTCCAACCTATGGCTGTCCAAAATTCTACACCCACAATTGCTCCTCAACCGTCAAGAATCGATCCTACTCTTTCACGATTTACGGTTAAAAGTTTGTCAAACAAACTTAGTGAGCAAAGAACAGCCAGAGCTTATTCCAATATGATCAATGCTACTCCTGTCAGTGTACTTGATGACAGTGATGATGATGAAGATACCACTTTCGTCAAAGCTATCACCACTCGGAGTGGTGCTGCTTATAAGGGGCCCGCTGGCCCTATTCCTCCTTCGTTGTTTGAAATGGAAAAAGAGACGGAGGATACAACGGACAAAGTGCACATTCCAAGCCCACAAAGTACAGCACATGTCCATCCTCCGGTTGGCCCTAAAAAGAAATCCAAACCAGGAGTTGTCTTTGAATCTGTTGAGACTCATGAAGTCATTGCCCCTAAATCCAAACCTTACATTCCTTACCCATCGCGCTTAAATGAGCAAAAGCTCCGTGAGAAGGCTAGTCAACAAATTGACAAATTCTTTAAAATCTTTAAAGAATTACATTTTGACATAAGTCTTGCGGATGCTATCATTCTGATGCCCAAGTTTGCATCAACAATCAAACACTTGTTAAGCAACAAGGAAAAACTGATTGAAATGGCTAAAACTCCAGTAAATGAGAACTGCTCAGCGGTTATCTTGAAAAAGCTTCCGGAGAAGCTTGGAGATCCTGGAAAGTTTCTATTACCTTGTGTATTTCCGGGAATGGTTGAATGCTATGCCTTGGCCGATCTAGGTGCAAGCATCAACCTGATGCCTCATTCAGTATGGAAGAAACTTTCTCTTCCGGCTCTTACTCCTACCTGCATGACTCTTGAGCTTGCAGATCGAACAATATCTCATCCTCGCGGCATTGCCGAAGATGTATTTGTAAAAATAGGAAAGTTCCATTTTCCGGCTGACTTTGTGGTTGTTGAATTCGACGCAGATCAAAAGGTTCCTCTCATTCTTGGAAGAGGATTCCTAAAAACGGGCCATGCTCTTATTGATGTATTTAAGCATGAGATCACCTTGCGTGTGGATAATGAAGCTGTTACCTTTAACCATGATCAAACTTCGAGGTACTCCTCAAATTATGATTCTAAATCGGTTAACCGAATAGATGTCATTGATGTTGCTTCAAAGGAGTACTCTCAAGAAAATCTTGGTTATTTTCATAATTCTGTGAGTGGGGATCCCACTCCATCTTCTCAACCTATCATTTCCGACTCTTCCCCTTCTCTCCCTCCGTTTGAGGGAAGTGATTCCAATTTGGAAGAGATCGAGGCTTTTCTCAAGTGTGATTCATTTCTTGAAGGAATTGATAACGCTGAGATTGATCTGGAGGGAGATATTCTTCTTCTTGAGAAATTGTTAAATCAGGACAATTCTTCTCCTCTCCCTCCTGTCAAACTTCATAATGAGGAAATCAAGTCAGTTGAAAAAACTGATAAATTTCCGGAGATCAAGTTTAAGGACTTACCTCCTCCACTTGATTATGCAATTCTTGAGGAGGAAGTTCTTATCTTAAGTGCTATTCTGATCTCTTTTCTTCCCTTCACCTACCCGGTGATTTCCCCTATCTTTCACTCATTCGGGAGTGAGGATATTACCTTTGACCCCGGCATTGTCCATCTAACATTGGTTTAAATGCCGGATTTATCTCATCGGTGTGGAACTTTCTTATGCTCAATTGGTTATCCAAGCATTTTGAATGAAAGTCCGAATGAGATGGTTTCTTCCACTTACTTCCCCAAGAACCAATGAATGCGGGGTCGAGTCAAGCTAAGTGACTCGGTGAACAAAAATATTAGCCCACCATATGGGTTTTCACCCATATTTCTGTCTTCTTTCCCCTTTCTACCACCTAAGTGTGGGGGAGATGCCCCATATGTTGTATATAAGCTAAAAAAAAATGTGTGTGTATATAAAATAATGGCTATAAGTATTTCCCTTTCACGTTCTAAGTGTTGGTTTCACAACCGGTACTTTGAATATTGAGGGCAATATTCAGTTCTAAGTGTGGGGGGGAATTCTTGCGAATTTGATCAAATGTACCATCTAGTACCCCCATTTTAGCCAAAATTTTAAAATTTTTTCTCACTTAGAATGCAATAAATGGTTATCAGTCCGCCATGTCTAACCCACATAAGGATTGGCTAATCCGAGAGCAAACGGCTCTTGGTAAAGATGTCTCAAATCTGTTGATGGCTTACAATTTGCCGAAAATTGTATGGTATTCGACTCACCATATCCTAAAAAGTGAAGAGTTGGCTAGCCCGCAAGGTTATGGCTTGTGGTAAAGGCAGTGAAATTCCATAATTGGTAATCAGCTCACCAAAGATAATAGTGATAATTTATCTAAGAGTTGGCTAGTCCAGAAGCAAACGGCTTTTGGTAAAGACAAATCAAAACCGTTGACAGCTGATGATTTGCTCAAAATCATTTGGTTATCATTGTACCAAAGTATCGCATACTAAAACATTGGCTGCTCCAGAAGTAATGGCTTTTGGTAAAGAGATAAATACCATTAAATTTTCATAAATGATTGCTAGGGACTAGCAATAGTTTAGTGTGGGGGATTGATGAGTGTCTAAATACTCATCATTTCTGTCACATTTTATCTGCAAAAACATTTAAAAACATACAGATATGCTTCAAAATGCAGAAAATATCATAAAATGTGTTTTTATATGACTCAGGAACAAAAAGATTGAAAATAAGTGAAAAACGAACAAAGTTTGCATAATTGTCATTTTCAGTCCCTGAAGTTTCACAAATTGGCAGAACTAGTCCCTGGTTGTTCAAAATATTTTAAATATCATCAAAGGTCCTTGGGGATTCATAAGTTGTCAAGATTAGTCCTTTAAGGTTCAAGTTTGCAAAATTACAACTTTGGTCCCCCAAGTTTGGAAAATGTCAAAAATAGTCCCTGGGTTTTAAAAATTGGAATTTGATTAAATGTAACCCTTGTTCTATTCATCTATGGCAGAATTGGTCCTTTTGATAACTTTGGTGAAATTACATTTTCAGCCCCTCAACTATGCAGAAATTACAAGATTGGTCCTTGTGCTAAATTAACTATAACCAAAATCCGGATCAAACAAATAACCTTAATCCCATTTACCCAACCCATTCCTCAATTAATAACCCAAGCCCAACATAAAATTATACCCAGCCCATACCATATACCCAAACCCAACTCACCCCGTTTATTTAATAAAACCCACAACCCATAAGGTTTGACTTAAGTCAGACCTTCTTATCCCTTCCCCTAAACCGCCAAAACCAGTCACCATACCACCTCACTCCCCACCTCATCACCAGCTGGCTTCACCACCTCATTCCCCCTCCTAAACAAGCTACCTAACAATCCAAACTCAATTAATGCATCTCTCCCACTCTCACTGACCAAACTAATACTTATCCTACTTTTCCTGTTTTCCCGCCAAAAAGGAAATTGGACGATAGAGATGATGTCAGGAGCAATCAAGGGTGCTAAAAGATTCAGAGATGTCGACTTAGGGTTTCCCATTTCATATTAGTATATATAGATAGCAATGTAGCTCATAAAGAGCAAGTAGGTAATAGTAGCATAATCGTCCTTTAATTTTCAGTAGCAATAAATTGTAATTTCAAGTTCAACAATCAATACAAGTAAATTAAATGTGTTTGTTGTTAATCTTTGTTCAATATCCAGTAGCTAATGTTAATTCTTAAATTCCATGTTGTACTGATAATTCGAATCAAATAAGTAGTAAGTGAAATAACTTATCAGTTGTTTCTATAAGCTTACATAAGCTTTATATAGCTTCTTGTAAGTTTATTTTAGAGTGAATCTGTTCTAATTCAAGATTTGAAGAAAAGTCAACCAAAGTCAAACTGGAAGCTAATAAGCTGTTCTGGGTGGTTTAAGCTCTTCAGGAAAGCTTTTCTGGTGTTTTCTAGCTTGTGTGAACAAGCTAGGATTGGTTCTTGGTCCTTGTTCTTTGTTCCATTATCAATCTCAGTTGTAAGCATTTTTCTATATTTTGCATAAGTTTTAGCATTTACTGTGCAATAGCTTATTAAGTAGCTTATTATTATTATTTCTTGCTCATAAGTAGTTTGTGATCATATTTGATTAGTTAAATAGTCTTTCTCTATTTTCCTTAAAAAACTTAAAAAAGCCAAAAATAGCCTAGACAAGCTAGCTTATTAATCTGCTTATTTTTCAGTTACCAGTCATTTTTCATAGCTTAATTCACTCAGTGGTATCATTAGAATTCACATTGTAGCTTATTTCAACCATTTCCAGTCACAAAAGCCAAAACAGTCCCCTAAAGGACTGTTTGGTTCAGGGAGTTGCATAGGCCAAACATACTTGTTACTGTAGATTGACCATAACCCCAACTTTGTGCCAGCTTTTATAAGCCATTATAAGCTCATTTGGAGTTCTGATCAGTTTATTAGATAGATAATCAAGTTTTTAAGTCTTTGTGGAAATTTCAGCTTCTAATACAGTCAAACAAGCCATATATAGCTACAAGCTTAATTGGACCTCACTTTTGGCATTTTTGTACTCCCTTTAGTTCATTTAGTGAGTTCCTAAAGTCTTAGAACCTCTGTGCACTTGTGCACAAAGTTGCACACCAAAACAGTCCAAACTCAGTGTATGCTGAGTGGTTTCAACTGCTGATCTTGATCTAATTGTGGCTTATTCAGTTTAGCTATGGCCTTGCTTTTAGGTTTTTTGTAAACCCAGTAGTACTACCTAGGTTTTGCCCCCCCCCCCCTTAAGTTCTATTTTTCTGCTTATTTATTAGCTTAAATCTGCTCTGCAAGTTGGTCCATTTCCTGAATTTTCTGCATAAGCTTTGCTACTACCAATCTGCTTATCAGCTTATTACCTTGTGCTTATTTGTATTTTCAAGTTGTTTTGTGCTTCTTATAGTATATTAAGCCTGTTCTGAGCTTTTGGTAGATTTTTGTGCTTATTAGCTTATTTTTGGCTTATTTGCCAAACTGCTTATTGGCCAAATATGCTTATTAGGCTCAGCTAGTTTCCACTTTTATTTTTCATAGCTTCTTAATATTATTTTAGACTTATCCTGAATTTTTCAGATTTTTCCTAAGTCATTTAATATTTTTAATCTTTTTAATTAGTTTATAATAGTAATTAAATCATAATAAATAGAAAAATAATCAGAAAAATATAAATCTTTTTTACATAATTTTATTTTGTCATTTATAATCTAGAAAAAATATAATTATATTATTAGACCTAAAGAAAAACCAAAAATAGAAAAATAGTGATAGCTTCTATTTAATAGAATTTATCTTTTTAAATTTTAATTAAGCAAGTTTCATTTTTATAATTTTCTTAGCTTCTATCTTTTTTACATATTTAGTATTTTTTATAAATTTAAATAGTTTAATAAGTAATTAAATAAATAAATAATTAATAATAATTAAATAAAAAGTATAAAAAAATATAATTTAAGTTTTTAAATAAGTTTTAAGTCATTTTACATTTTTAGGTTTTAAATTTCATAATTTCAGTTTTAGTCCCATTTTAGCTTTCCCGTTACGCGTTTTAGTTTATTTTTATTCGCGTTTAATTTTCTTGTGCATATCTGTTTTTAATTTGTTATTTAGAATTATTAAAAAGCAAAATCTCAAATAAACCCTTTTCCATTCAATAGCACTTGATCACAAATCGTCTTTAAACACAATTTCACGCTTCGCTGGGATATAACGACCCGGGAAAACACTATACTCCGGGGAGATCGTGCCCTAGATTGATTGACTCGTGTTGACCATTCACCTGGTCAATATTAGTTGACTATTTAGCACGTATCAGGACCAAATTAAAAGGCTGTTATGGTAACGACACGAAAGGAATATACTACCGAACTTATGGCTAAGATTCCTGAGTTGCTGCATAATTTAGGAGTTTTATCAAAAGAGGAGTCATGGTCGCTGTTCAAGATATATGCTTGACGGGAAAACAAGATCTTAGTTAATTAATGCTTTTTAGCCAGTCAAAGGTGCTTATTGTTATTCGGATTAGCTTATTGAATGGTTAAAAAGTGCTTATTTGAAGTTTAAACAGTTAAAAATGGATATTTTGGCAGAAAAAGTTAAGTATCTCGCCAAAGGTTGTGAATATCAAACTATCTTGCATGTATACTTAATTTTTAAGTTTCTCGCATAAATAGTTAAGTATCCCGCCTGAGTGTTAAGTATCTCGGCTGAGGATTCTTAGGTATCTCGCATTAGTAATTTGGTCTCGTCTGAGAAAAGTTAAGTATCTCGCCCGAGTAAAGTGTTAGTTAAGTATCTCACCTGTGTCACTGAAGTATTTTTCCTGAGTAAAACATCTCGTCTGAGGTTGAGTGTTTCTCGCATGACTAAGTTTAGAAAGTTTCTCGCTTGGTTAATTTCCAAAGTTTATTGCATGAAGAATGTGTTAAGTTTATCGCTTGACTACTTCATAAAGCTTCTCGCCTGTTGATTTGACATATCTGTTGGAATATGTGAATCATAAAAAACTATAAACACATAAACATCAAAGCACACGTAGCGGAATAGATCTACAATAACATGTAAATAATTAACTAAAATTAAATAGATGCGTACCTTTTACGTGAACACCAAGAACAAATTATAAACCCTAGGGTGGGATTTATATGGATCGAATGGGACAAACACACAAGCTAAAGGAAGCTTGTTACTCGTTCTTGTACACACGTAATACTAGCGTTTCAATGGGAAAAACTAGGTTCTAAATTCACAAGCAATCAAACACTTATGTGTTTTATTGGAACCGAAAATCCCAAGGGATTGAGGTTTAGGGTTCGGCCAAAACACAAGAAAAAGGAGAAGGAGAAGTTAGATTGCTAGGAATTAGGATTAGGGAATAACAAACACTAGGGGTTTGTATTTATAGCCAATCCAAACTTCCCCTCCAAGTTACTCAACCGAAACCCTAACCCAAGGGGAGGGTTCGGCCGATCCAAGCCCACACAATGGGTTCTAGATCCTTCTAACTTCCTTTTTCATAATTAGTCCTTTAACGACCGTTATCTCTAACTCAGTTAAGTACTAACGACCGTTAAGTAATTTGTTTGTGAAATGAATAAATAAAATATAAAATATATTTAATTATTCAAACCATTAAAACTCTTACGTATTGTGTGCAATCCCGAGTCTCGGGTTCGAAACCGGTCATACATATATTAATAAAAATCCATATACTCTAACAGCTCCTACTAGGATATTCATTAATATAGTAATGACATGGGTCAGTCTAGCTTAACCTTCCCAATGCCCCCAGCTTGATCCGAGTATGGTTTTCCTGGAAAAACCACGTGATGATTTTATCATCATACTTATCCTTTTGTTTCTAATACCGCGTTAATATGGATATGGATCTCGGTCATTCCATAATTAACAATTAGTTTCTCGTTTATACATAATTGAACAAGATTACCAAATCATCTGAACGTCTTCCAGATAGACTTTGGGCGTGCGCACGCAAATATCTTGTCAATCCTACGAGTGGCCAAGCAGTATTAAACTTCAACACAAAGTTGAAGGAACAAATCCTTTATTGACTACGAGCATAACCCTCGAACTTCGCATCACTTCCGAAAATAGCCCTTATAACCACCTTTTATGGATAGCGTTAGACTACCTTACAGAAAGTGAGCTACATCCTCGGCAATTATCTGGTATCTCAAGTCTGAGGATAAATATTCATGATTTACTTAATGACAACGATCCATAAAGTATAATCATGTGGTTGGGATAAGTCCTATATTCAATTTATCCAATATTGAATATCATGTGATATTGGTATCTCAACCTTACAGTACATTCTACCAATCCTCACATTTGTCTTAGTTCAATAATATTCCCATATTATTAATTGACAACGGACCATTTAGAATAAATTAATTTATTCACGGATTTAAACATGCAAATATAGGACACAAATATTATAAATGAGAATAAACGTTATCCGCACTTTATTTCATTAAAATAATAATTGTTTACATGTCCCTTATCCAAAATACTAATCACAGATTTACATGAAACTACTGGCTAAACGAAGACCAATACCCTGAGCATGTCGAGTAAACGTTTCCTTAGATAATGCCTTCGTAAAAGGATCAGCCAGATTGTCATCTGTGTGAACTTTGAGTACATTGATTTCTCCTTGTTCTCGAACATAGTGATACTTTCTACGAAAGTGTCTGGCGCCCTTCATAACTCCAGGTTCATTGGCGAATGTGATTGCAGCAGAGTTGTCGCAATACACATTTATAGGTAATTCAATTGACGGCATTACTCCAAGATCCGAAATGAATTTCCTTATCCAAACAGCTTCCATTGCAGCTTCCGATGCAGCAATATACTCAGCTTCTGTAGCAGACATGGCCGTTGTACTCTGCTTTTTGCTCTTCCAGTCTACAGCTCCTCCATTGATGACAAAAACGTAACCCGTCTGAGACTTCGTATCATCTTTATCAGTTTGAAAGGACGTATTGCAGAAACCTGTAACATTCAGTTCTGCGTCTGGATTTCCCCCGAATACAAGAAACATATCTTTAGTATTCCTCAAATACTTAAGAATGTTCTTAACAGCATGCCAGTGATCTTTCCCTGGGTTTTGCTGATAACGACTGGTTAAATTTTGTGCGAATGCCACATCTGGCCTTGTACATCTAACTGCATACATGATAGATCCTACTGCCGAAGCATACGGAACTTTCTTCATGTATGCCACCTCTTCAGGTGTAGAAGCACACATTTCGCTGCTTAAGCCATGTTCTACTTGCATGGGCAAATATCCCTTCTTGGAAATTTGCATATTGAATCTCTTCAATATTTTATCCATGTAAGCACTTTGGCTTAAACCGATCAACCGCTTAGATCTGTCTCTATAGATCTTGATTCCAAGGATGTAAGCTGTTGCTCCTAAATCCTTCATGGAAAAACATGTACTTAGATAAGTCTTAACTTCACTAAGACTAGGTATATGATTTCCCATGATTAATATGTCATCGACATATAGGATAAGAAAAGTAGTATTACTCCCACTAACTTTGTGGTATACACACGGCTCATCAAAATTTTGAGTAAATTCAAACTTCTTGATTTCCTCATCAAATTTCTTATTCCATTGCCTGGATGCTTGCTTCAATCCATAAATGGATCTTTGAAGCTTGCATACACGCTCAAGAAATTGTGGATTCACAAACCCCTCAGGTTGCGCCATATAGATGTCTTCATCTAGGCGACCATTCAGAAAGGCGGTTTTGACATCCATCTGCCAAATCTCATAGTCATAGTAGGCAGCTATGGCTATAAGAATCCTAATAGCTCTAATGTCGGCCACAGGAGAAAATGTCTCCTCATAGTCAACACCGTATGTTTGGGTAAAGCCTTTAGCCACCAAACGAGCTTTGTAGGTGTGTACATTGCCATCCATGTCCGTTTTCTTTTTGAAGAGCCACTTACACCCAACTACCTTAGCATTGGGAGGAAGGTCTACTTCAATCCAGACTTTGTTGTCTTTCATGGATTGCATTTCCCCATCCATAGAAACCTGCCATTTATCCTTATCAGGACTACTAATGGCAGCACTATAACTAGTTGGCTCATCAAGATCCCCTAGTATAGTTTCCTCACACTCTACGTATAAACATAGACGATCAGGAGCTTTTGTAGATCTTGAAGATCTACGGATGGGTACCACTTTAACTTCAGGTGGAGGACCTAAACTTTCAGGTTGCACAGGAAGTGTGTTAGTGCCTTCAGAAGGTGACGTGTCTTCATGATCACTTTCAAGATCATATACTCTCCCACTGAATTCTTGAGATATTAGATTATCCTCAAGAAATTCGCCATACCTAGCCACGATGACCTTATTTTCTGGTGGGAAGTAAAAGTAGTAACCCTTTGTTTCCTTAGGGTATCCTACGAAGATACACTTAATAGATATTTGTTGGAGTTTATCAGGTGACTCACGTTTAACAAACGCCTCACAACCACAGACATTTAAGTAAGAAAAGTTGGGAGCTTTTCCAGTCCATACTTCATATAGAGTCTTATCAACCTTCTAAGTTGGAATCCTATTCAACACGTGAACAGCTGTTTCAAGAGCATAGTCCCAAAAGGATAAGGGAAGAGTTGTAAGATTAAACATAAATCGCACCATATCAAGTAATGTACGATTTCTCCTTTCAGATACACCATTTTGCTGTGGAGTATAAGGAGAAGTAAGTTGTTGGACAATGCCACACTCAGCTAGATAATCTTTAAACTCTTGGCTTAAATACTCACCACCACGATCGGATTGAAGGGCCTTAATCTTCTTTCCGAGTTGCAGTTCTACTTCATTTTTAAAGACCTTGAATGTCTCAAAGACTTCATGTTTATGTTTAAGTAAATAAACATAACCATAACGACTATAGTCATACGTGAAGGTCAAGAAGTAACTAGCACCGCGCTTAGACACATGTCTAAGTGGACCACACACATCAGTGTGTGTTAATCCAAGTAGATCTGAAGCCTTTTCCATATTGCTATGGAAAGGTTTCTTCGTCATCTTACCAGATATGCAAGATTCGCATTTATCAACTGAATCATCATTGATATTTTTCAAAAGCCCATCGTGTTGCAGCTTTTCCATGCATTTCTTGCCTATATGAGCAAGACGACAGTGCCATAGATAAGACGAATCCAAGTTAGACTTGATTCTCTTATTTCCGATGCTATACACAGAATTATTTCCGTTGGATGCATGATTTTCCATATCAATTTCAAACACACCATTTAATGGAATTGCTTTAAAGTAAAACACAGAATTAAGAGAAATCGAAATTCCATTATTAATAAAAGTATGCTCAAAACCAATATCCAACAATAAAGAAACTGAAACAACACCTCTAACAATAGACGGTGCGTAATGACAATTGTTCAATACTAAAATTAAACCCGAAGGTAAAAGTAAGTCAAAAGTCCCTATGGCTTCCACTGCTATACGTATACCGTTGCCGACATACAAGTAGCATTCCCCATAGTTCAGCTTCTTCACTCCTCTAAGCCCCTGCGATGTATTACAAATTTGAGTACCACATTGTAATACCTAAAAATTATATAACATGTAAAATGACCAAATTGCCCCTGGGAATTTAAAACCTAAATAAAACATATGTAAAGCACCAAATAACTTTCAAACTTCTAACAATGAACAAGTTATGATCCCAAATAATTTTAACAACTTCTTTTAACATTTAAACAAGCCAAGAAAATTACTAAAATGCCCTTGGGCGCCTAATGATATTTAAATTCAAATTCATGATTTAAATAAAAGTTATTAATGGAAATTAAAAGGGAATTAAATGGAATTTAAGGGAGATAATCAAGCCAATTAATTATTTGACCAAAACCCCCGAAATTTTGGTCTATTACTCCCCCATTGACTCGGCCATACCCCTTTCAAATCAATCCCATTTATTTTTGACAAACCCTAATTGCCGAGTAACCCTAAAACACACACAAACATTTTTGTAGCCTCCATTCGATCACCATAATTCTCCAAACAATTTCTACAAGTTCATCACAGTTCTAAGGAGCCTAGAAAAATAGCAAGACGATTTGTGGTAGCCCGATTCAAGCCTATTCGATTTTTCTTGTTGTCGAGTCAAATAATAAGGTAAAAATTATTATGTCTCATCCGATCATTGTAATGTTCATTTCTTATTTTTCTCATGTCCCTTACATGCTACTCGACTTATGAAAAATGTGTACAAGGTTGTGGAGTCGTTTTTGTGGTCGTGTGGAAATTCTTTTGTCGAGCGAGTGAAACCGAGCAGCACCTAATTCATACACCTCATCCACACGTTCGAATCCTGGTTTGCTATTTTTCTCCTATTCTTTAGTCGACATGAACTCCATATAAATTGTGCTATTCGACTCATGCATGATCTTTCAATAGTTTGTGAATTAATCTATAAATCGACCCATAACATTAAAATACACGAAATCGATCGAAATAAATATCAAGACCAATTTTCATGGATGCCTTATGATCATACTAACCTAAGAAAAATGGATTGTCGATTTTACATGGCTCCTATATTTTATTGTCGAATTAACTATAAACCGGATTTTAGAAAGGATTTGTGGAAAATTATGAAATCGCATGAACTAGGGTTTTGATAATTTATTTTGGGCTTATCATGAGGTAATGATTGTTGGGAAATTATTGCATAATTATTGGATTAGGTCTAGGGCTCAATTCGATTTATAAAAAGTAATACCGATTGTATTTTAAAAAGTTTAAGGGTTGTTTTGTCATTTTTAAAAACTTAAGGGGCACTTTTGGAACTTCTAAAACCTGTGGGTGTCGAGTGGTAAATATTAGAAAGGACCTTGTATGCTAAAATAATCATTTAAGGACTTATTTTGAAATATATAATAAGTTATAGATCGATTTATAATTTAAATTACTAGAGGGACTAAAAGTGTCATTTTGGGAAACTTATGGTTTTGTCGTGTAAATAAACATATTTAAAGGGGCCGTGTGTCATTTGGATAATTTAAAGGGCCTATATGTAATTATTATTAATTAAAGGATGATTTATATAAAATAAGGACTAATAATGAAATTGTTATAACATGAGGGACTAAAGTTGTAAAATCTATTTTCTAAAGGTTATGAATCGTACATCACTTAAAATAAGGGTATAATATGTAAATTGATAAAACTAAGGACTAAACATGTTAACATGAATAATTAAGGGCTTAATATGTAAATTTATTAACTAAGGGACCAAACATGTAAAATTATGAAACCTCAAGGGTATAAAGTGTAAACTTGAATAAAACTAATATTAACTTAACCTAATGGCTAAATATGGAAACTTTCTAAAAATGGAAACCTGCTAAAAATAGAAAGTTACTTAATATGGAAATGGGATCTTTAGTAATCATGTCTTTACTCCTCTAGGTGTGAAGAGGGAGTAGTCCTGTGCTTTTGTCATCTTATTCAGTGTGATCCTTGTCAAGCAATAAGGTACAGATATTCTGCTTCTTTGATAAGAGGCCTTCATTCTCTGATTATGATTCGTATTAGGGTTTACCTATACCATTGCTATGTTCCCTTCATTCATGAACTCCGACCTTTTTAACCATCATGATATTGAACCTTTTATGATTATGAACCTTTCAATCATGAACCTTTGCTTATGAACCTTGACCATGAACCTTTGCTCATGAACCTTTACTTAAGAACCTTTGCTCATGAACCTTTATTTATGAACCTTTGCTTATGAACCATGATTATGAACTTATGAAACATGATATTGACCTATGCAAGTAAACTTAAAACATGATCCATGATACTTGACCTTTACCCTCAGTTTGATGCTACGAGCCACTCACTAGGCATGAGGGTTTCATGTCCATGTCAGTCGATGCACCGATGGCATGACTCTAGGGCAGGAGAGTGATGACCTGTCCCGTCCCTGCATGTTATGTTTATGATTCATGTTTACGTAGAGGCAGATTATGGCCACCGGGGGCGTATGGATGCATCCTAGATTTGTTCATGTTCATGTTATGTTATGTTATTCATGGTGACTGATGGTGTGTGCGATACACGTCTTTCACACTCTGGGAGCTGATCACTCCAACCCATGATTGAGGACACCCCTCATATTTACAAGATACCCATGATGAGGACACCCCTCATATTTACAAGATACCCATGATGAGGACACCCCTCATATTTACCGGATACTAAGAGGTCTCCCCTCTTCATGTTTATGGCTATGATTATGATTATGATTATGATTTCATGTTATGGGCTCGTAGTGGATTACTGACCTTTCTTTACCTTGCACCTTTACCCCTTCCCTTATGACACCATGTATCCTTACCATGTATTCTGACCATGTATTCTTACCATGTATACTTACCTTGTACTCTCATCATGTACTCATGTTTCCATCTCTCATTTACTCATGTATTATTCATTATGCTTCTGCTTGTTACGTTATATCTGTTCACTGAGCTCTAGTAGCTCAGCCGCGTTTCTTTTCCCGCGGCAGGTAATTTAAGCTAGGAGCTGGGCATGGCTTTGGGGTTGAGTGTACCTGAGTGGAGATTGTTCTTTATGGCTTTTCTACCGTTTGATTTCCCTCAGTCATTATGTTGCCATTGTTTAGGCATTGAACTTATGTATTTCTTTTATTTTCTTTCATTTTGGATATAAGTCATGTTGACTTATGGTTGGATTATGTTTTTGACTTCCGCTATTTTATTCATGGATACTATGTTTATCTGATATGAAACCATGTATTTGTGATATCTCTACCCTTATCGGGTCGGGGTGTTACAAATGTGAGTACCACATCCTGTATCATATATCCAGGCATTTTGCTTACGAGGAAAAGAAAATAATTCAACCATAAAAATACCTGATGTGCTGGCGCCATGCCCAATGGATAGTCCCTCTTCCAATGTCCAGGAGTGTTACAGTGGTGACAAGCAGCCGTATCCTTTTTAGGATAATCATTCACAGGAGGAGGATTCTGCTTCTTGGGCTTCTGCTGATAGATTACGACCTGTTTTCCTTTGTCAGCTTTCCCTTTGCCCTTCTTGTTCACATTGTGCGGTTTACCAGGCTTAGCAACCCTACCACCTTTAATTGCCATCATAGTAGGTGTAGGAGCTTTCTTAGCGAGTCCTTTCTCATAATCAATGAGCATTGCATGCAAGTCAGTAAATGTCTTCCCCTTGCAATGCATGTTGAAGTTGCGGACAAACTCACCATACAATTCCTCATTGAGGGATCTATTGATGAGGCCAACTTTAACATCTTCCACATACCCGCATCCTAGTGCATCCAATTGGTCAAGATATCCTTTCATCTCCAATACATGTACACTCACGGGTTTGGTTGCTTCCTGCTTGCACTTGGCTATAGAACCTAGCACATCATATAGCTCAGCCATTGGAGGTTTCTCAAACATGCGTTTGAGTTCCTCAATCATAGCCATCGGACCATAATTCTCAAACTATTTTACCAGCTGAGGATCCATCCCCGATAGCATAAGACAAGCCGCATCATTGTGCTTTTCATAAGCTTCGTTATACTCTCTAAGTATTTCATTAGGAGAGTTAGCAGGAGGAGCAACGGGAAGAGGCTCACTAAGATATTCAAAACGTTTGGCTATTCTAAGAACAATCCTTAGATTACGGTACCAATCGTTGAAATTTTTAGTCCCAGTCAATTTCTCTTTTTCAATCATCATTTTGAAAGCAGAGGTTATGTTTGACATGTTTCCGGGTTGGGCCATTTCTACAGAAAAAGTTCAAAAGTTAGTACTTTCGATAATTAAACTTTTCAAGAAAATTAAACACCCATGGTAAATTATATTCACCATTTAATTTTCACTGAAAACTAGGATCCTAACTGAGGCCGTTTCATTACATCAGCTTTGGCTGCTAGCAATGAAAGTGCTCAATAAGGTACGGGATCACCCAATTGCCAATATCCAATTGCAATTCCTAGAAATCTTGGGACTTACATTATATTGCCAACATCGGTTGCAAAATGTAAGCATGTTTCATCCCCAAATCTTTATGCCTTGGCGTCGTTCCATTACATCAGCTTTGGCTGCTAGTAATGAACGTGCCCAATTAAGTTAACAAACTTAGAAAACTGTAAATTGACGTCGTTTCAACCCAAAGAACAAATAATTGAAAAATAAATAAACTCTCAATAACACATATATGATCATTAACAATATCATATAGCCACATGCAAACCTTTTGATAAATCCTATTAATTTTTTATGTGAATTTATAATGTATGTAATTAATAAAACTCCCATTGGTTTTCGAGCTCATTGTGCCCAATGGACCACAGACGCCAAATAACTTGGTCGTCTAAGTTTTGATTAATTAGATACCACATTGCACATAACCAATTAATTAATATATTAATTAGGGTCTTCTCTAATTTTAGATTTATCTTTAAAAACATGTAGCAAATTAAACACATAACATTCCATGACAAAACATGCAAGATTTTGTCATGGATCCCATATTGCACTTTAAATCATGTATCACATATTTACAAGTCAATATCGTACGTAATCTAATTAATGACATCACAAAGGTACTCATTAATTAAACACTTAAAATTGCATGCAATCCTAGGGTTTCTACAAGATTTTTACCAACAACCAAAAAACCCTAAAAATTATGGGTGTCGACCCATATTAGGGTTTACCAAAAAAATCAAAACCCTAGATAACCAATTGCATGTATCTATTCAGCAAGATTCAATTTTAAGGTTTTTAGTAATTAATTACATGTTAAAAACGGGCTCATGATGCCACTGTTGGAATATGTGAATCATAAAAAACTATAAACACATAAACATCAAAGCACACGCAGCGGAATAGATCTACAATAACATGTAAATAATTAACTAAAATTAAATAGATGCGTACCTTTTAGGTGAACACCAAGAACAAATTATAAACCCTAGGGTGGGGTTTATATGGATCGAATGGGAAAAACACACAAGCTAAAGGAAGCTTGTTACTCGTTCTTGTACACACGTAATACTAGCGTTTCAATGGGAAAAGCTAGGTTCTAAGTTCACAAGCAATCAAACACTTATGTGTTTTATTGGAACCGAAAATCCCAAGGGATTGAGGTTTAGGGTTCGGTCAAAACACAAGAAAAAGGAGAATGAGAAGTTAGATTGCTAGGAATTAGGATTAGAGAATAACAAACACTAGGGGTTTGTATTTATAGCCAATCCAAACTTCCCCTCCAAGTTGCTCAACCGAAACCCTAACCCAAGGGGAGGGTTCGGCCGATCCAAGCCCACACAATGGGTTCTAGATCCTTCTAACTTCCTTTTTCATAATTAGTCCTTTAACGACCGTTATCTCTAACTCCGTTAAGTACTAACGACCGTTAAGTAATTTGTTTGTGAAATGAATAAATAAAATATAAAATATATTTAATTATTCAAACCATTGAAACTCTTACGTATTCTGTGCAATCCCGAGTCTCGTGTTCGAAACCGGTCATACATATATTAATAAAAATCCATATACTCTAACAATATCTCACCTGACTTTCAGACTTAGAATAACATAAACATTGATTCTAAAGATCCGAGTTCAACAATTAAAATGTCGTGTAGAGAAACTTTAATTTAGTTTTCGATTCAGATACTAAGTCGCCAATATTGTTCCGAGGTGACTACATTCAGTGGAAAGAACGATTTATGGATATCTTAGAACATCAAGCATTGGGGGAATATTTAGCTAACTCAATTGAGAATTCTCCGAAAACAAGATTCGCAGTTATTATGCCTAGATGTGGCAATTTGTGCCAAAAAAAAAATAAAAAAAATTGACTAATTTGGGCAAAATTTTAAAAGATTTTGGCACATTTAGCCCCCTCTTTTTTCTGAAATGAGCATATATTGCCCATTTAAAAGTTAAATGTGCACAAACGGGCACATATTTTCTCTTAATGGGATAACATTATAATTGTTTTTAAAGAAAAACCTATAGATATAATATATTTAATTTTTTAAATATAAATGAAGTGTTACGTTTGAGGAATTTATTTCATCGTTTTGGGTCTTTTCTTAAGCGTTTTGTATAGCATGCGCCCGTTTGGCCCGTGTCCGTTTAGCCCGTGCCCTTTTAGCCCTCTCCCGTTTAGTCCGTAGCCCGTTTGACCCATGGCCCGTGCCCGCCCGGACGACCCGTTTTACCACCTCTAAATTTATGCCCGTTGCACCTAATGCTACTCCACCACAAACTATAAAAAGTGGTTGAAGTAACTTGATCTTGATGAACACCGAAAGTAGATAAAGGTGGACAAATTAGCAAGATCGTTTCTCGTTTAGTGTTCTTAATACTTAAGAACCACTTATGCTTATGTATACACCGAGGCTCACCTAACCTCGGGAATGCTTGATTCACTAGTTTTTTGTGTATCTTGTTGAAGTAATTTTCTGCAAACACTTCAGAAAAATAAATGAGGCCTTTCGGACGAACTAGGTAAGAGCTCTTCCGAAAGGCTGATGTATCAATCCCCACAGCTTTCAGGGGTCCTTCGGATATCTGCACACAACAGCACGCGTTAGGCACGCCCCGGGTGTTATCCCAGGACCAAGCTCCGGCGTGAAAATAAGTATAGAATATTCTGAAAGACTCTAAACAGTAATATAGAGTAAATGTGAATGGTAAAAGTTGGTTGAGGGTAGTAAATGAGCTGGGTATTTATAGCACCCAGCCTTGGTACCTGAAATGGCGACACCGAATTTTCTGGGAACATGTCGCAGACACAATCCCGTAAATCCTGGGGCGGCGGCGGCGGTGTCTGCTACTGCCATCTGTCCAAAAAGTAATGCCACTTGTCTCATTGCTCATAGTTGTGCCGATCATACACGTCAGGGGTCTTCCGGTCTCTTCCGGATGACTTCATTCTGTCTGGATGGCCGGATAAGGTAGGCCGTTCGGACACATACGCCAACATGTCCCCCCCAGTATCATAGTATCGATTCAACCGATGTTGTGATACTACCAATTTTGAAATCCTGTTTTACTAATTTCGATGGGTTTGTTTGTCGCTCTTCATCTGGAGGGATCCGTGTTGTTCGAATGCATACGCCAACATGTCCCTCCCAATATTGTAATATCGGCTTAGGTGATGGCACGACACTTTATGCAAATTAGTCATGTTTAAAGTTTTCCGTATGATTTGATCCGTTAGGCCTGAGTATGTTGGGTGCTATGTATTGCTCGCCGAAAGCCATCGCGGCTTGGTATTTTGGACTACCGTTTTTTTTTTTTTTTTTAGAGCTATAGTCATAGGATGTTGACACGCGTGCGCGTGTCCAGCGCGTGGGCGGAAACGCTGCCACATCAGCGTCTGATTGGGTGTGACGTTTCGTATACTTCTTTTTACCTATAAATAGCGTCACTTGTGTCATTTTTTACTACCGTAATTATATACTTTTCTCTGAGACGTCTTCCGGTATTATTTTCCGAATGATCATTTGTACGTCAAACTGAGGGATCTCTACAGTAGCCATTCGTCTTGAAAGGTACGTTCCGAACCATCCATACTTTTTATTTTCTTTGTTGTCTGGCTGTATCCCGCTTTCCCTCGGTTAAGTTATGTCGGTTTCTCCCGCTACAATTCATGACGAGAATACTCAAGGGGCTGGGGAATTTTTTCCTAAGTTTGATATTCAAAAATACACCTCTCGGATGGACGAAAAGGCTGTGTATATGGTAACAATGGACTTTGGTATTCCTGCGGACCTGCGCCCGCGGCTGCCTCCGAAAGGTATGACGATGGATGAGCTACCGGATGACGCTATCGGCTTGTACTTAGAATATATTTATGAGGGTGGCCTTAGTGTGCCTTTCTCTACTTTTTTGCTGGATGTGATCAAGTACTATAAAGTTCATATTTCTCAATTGGTTCCGCTGGGTATGCACCGTGCGACCCTTTTTGAAGTATATTGCCGGAGTTTGCACATCGATCCTACTATTCCTTTGTTCCGGGCTTCTACAAACTGAGTAAGCAAGGTCATTGGTTTTCTTTTGAGAAGAGGGGTGGCCGGGAGAAATGAGTCTGTTTTAGGGAAATTCTTACCGGCTTGAAAGGTTGGAAGCGTGACTTCTTTTTTATAGATAGACGGGTTATTCCATTCGCCATGCATTGGAGGCATCACGATTCGGATATATCGGATCCGTTTCCGAAGGGGGAATTCAGTGTTGCTGATACCGACCGATTGACGCAGAATGTAGTCGATCTTATCCAAATTCCTCGGGGTTTTCTCTATGCCGTTGGGCTTACTTCTCATTGGGACCATCCCGGTTACCGGGCTGCAATTAGGGATGCCGAGGGAAAGGGTATAGCCTTGCAGCCTTTGCCCCATCCCTTTCTTTCTCGTCTTTTTTTTTGTTGTTGATATATTTGTGTGTTTATTTCTAACTGCTTTACGTTCTTACTTTCTGCAGCCATAACAATGTCTGAGTATTTTATCCGACCCAAAATCCGAAAGGGTGCGTCCGTGGTGAAAGGGGATCAAGATCGGGAGGGTCAATCCCATGAAACGCACGTGACCCCTCCCGCCACCTCCAATACTAAAATTCCGGAGAAGACGGACGAACTGAAGAGGGTCGAAGTGCCCGATGATAAAATGTTGGAGGCGAAGAGGAAGAAGCAGGAGCAAAATGCTGCCCGGCAGATGCTTCAGTCCCAGCAGGGGGGAACCAGATTCCGCGTTCAGCGCGATGAGGGGGGAAGCGGTGTGATCCGACCGGTTAAGTGAAGCAGGCCGAATGGGAATGTTGATGTGGTGGACGTGGATTCCACGGAGCAACCCATTTCTCATCCTTTCCCCATCCAGTCATTGCATCCGGAGGAGATAAGGAAGAAGCCGGCAGGCCAAGAAGGTATTGGCGTGGGCTTCACGTCCGAGGCTGCTGATGTTGGTAAGCTTTTCGGAAGTGTCTATCTTTGTGCTTTATCTCTTTGTACTTATTTCAATGATAACCATGTTGTTCATTCCTTTTTCAGGAGGTTCCTCCGGCGTTGATTCTGGCCGCGGGAACGAAAAGGTCACTGGTGAAGATAACCCGGAAGGTTTGTACGTACCGGGGTGGTCGGTCAGGAAGGACGACCGTTTGACTAGCTGGAAGGTTTGTCAGGATTTAATGTTGAACCTACCCACTCCTAAGGAAGAGGCATATCTTGAAAGCTTGGGGGGATGCAGAGGCTACCCAATGGGCTTGGAAGCTGCTGGGAATGGGGGCTGCAGCTCAGTCAGACAAGTTGTTCCAGTTTGAAACCCTCCTCCATGAACACAACGAGTTATATCGGGCCCATCAACAATGTGGGAATGTTGGGAATGAGGGGGAAGAGCTCAAACAGCTGAGAACTAAGCACTCCAACTGTATGGTGAAGGAATCGGAGTTGACGGGTCGGGTTTCAGAGATGGAGAAGCTGGTGGAGGAGGAGAGGCAGGCTGCGGCGGAGCAGATTAGTGCTTTGGAAGCTGAGCTGGGTAAGGCCAGGGCTAAGTTATGTGACGAAGAGAAGGGCAACTCAACCCTTCGTCAAGAGAATAAAGATCTTGCCACCAGAGTGGGTCGAACGGAGATGGAACGGTTCAGGGTAGTGAAGGATGTCATTCCGGAGGTCATCCGCTGACTTTTGAGCAGTCATGAATATAAGCAACATTTGGCGGGTCATTTCAGTCTGTCCTCTCAATCCGGATTTCTAGATGATGTTTCTTTGGGTCGTAAGCCGGAAGGCGTGGCCAAGATTGTGGCCGAGGTGGATGACCTGGACACGGAGGCTGGTGTGAAGTTCACGCCTCTGTACGAGGGACTTTTCTCTGCGGAGTATCCTTACATCAAGAAGATCAGCGATTCTTACCTTAAATCTCTTGATGACATAATGAAGATCTTTCCGGATCCCGCTCCGTCCACCTCTGTCGGAAATCTGGTTGTTGAAGCTACTACTGGACCAAATTCCGAAGTTCCAGATATTGAAGCTGCTAATGTTCAGGATTCCACAGCGGAAGAGGGTGGGTCTGCTCCTTAGAAGATTGGGTTTATGATGGAAATTTGGGTAATTCCATTTTGACTACGGGTGAAAATTACTCTGGATTTCTTGTGAAGCTTTTTAAACTTGTTACTTTGCAAATGTTTGGGGAATGTAAGGCCTTCGGGCCGTTGGGTCAAAAAAACAATTTATGTGATTCGGATGATTGTAACAATTTGTAATTTGAATAATTTGTACGCTTGTATGTTTATCTTCATATTTAACCATATGGTTGCTTTGCTAATTGTGGAATGTATCGTGTTTCTACATTTATGTACATCATTTCATTCTTACTTCCGAGGCGATTTACTTCCCCGGCCGTGCGGCCTGTTGGCCTGGCTGTTTTAGGGTTTGCTGGTTCCCCTTTTTTGGGCATGGGGTAATTCTGGGCTCCTCGCGCCATTCATTTTTACGTTCTAGCCTTTCGGCTTCTTCACTTTGGCTTATGCAACGGTGCCTTGCTTCGAATGTTCGGACAGGTTGGGTCCATCGGATCACATACATTTGTCAGTCAATGATTATTTGGCCTTTCTTCCTCTCTTTTCTTTTTTCTTTTTTGTGCAACTGTCGCGAATGGTTATGGATTGTTTGGTTGGCTTTGGCCTTAAAACAGGAGTCATATGTCATCCTTTCGTTTCCCGTGCATGCGAACATAATTTCTTCATCATAACCGTTATTACTTTCGAAGTGCCATCATGCACCCCTTATTTTTCATTACCGCTGCTACTTGCATAGCTCCGAAGGTACAAGCTAACATTTGGCCTACGTTTTGGTTGTGAACGTACAACATTTGTTTGTTATTACCGTCGCCATTTACATAGCTCTGGAGGTACAAGCTTACATCGGAGTTAAATTTTAACTACGAACGTACAACACTTGTTTTTTATTACCTTCACTATTTGCATAGTTCCGGAGGTACAAGCTTATACATTTCCAGGCGATAGACGCCGTTCGGCCTTCTCGGCCTATAGATACGGCAACCACTTTTGGGGTATGAACCATTTTCAGGCGACATACGCCATTCGGCCTTTTTGGCTTACATATAGATACGGCAACCACTTTTGGGGTATGAACCGTTTTCGAGCGACGTACGCCATTCGGCCTTTTTGGCTTACTTATAGATATGGTAACCCCTTTTTGGGTATGAACTATCTTTGAACATTGACCACTGATCTCTGGAGGTCGCGAGCCTACCGGAGGGATCATTTTCGACTTATGTTCAGAATGTGATAAGCACTGTAAGAACATAACATGTAGGAAAATTGCCTCCCCTTTATGGTGGAATAGCTGCATTTGTCATTAAAGTGGTCAATACCAAGCCCTTTCGGACATTACATAAGATATATAAACCAAATATTCATGAAAACACTTTCTAAAGCTGGTAGTGTGCTATGTTCATGGCACTTCTTTTTCTTCCATCAACTCTAACTTGTATGATCCGGTCCGGTATGCTTCCTCGATTCGGTATGGCTTTTCCCATGTGGACCTGAGCTCTTCTTGATTTATATTCCTGCCGGTCATGTCCCTTCGGTACACGAGATTACCTATCTTTGGCTGAGCTGCTATTCTTACCTCGAACGAGTTGGCGAGAGCCTTTCGGTTGTAACATTGGACCATCTTCCTTTCACAACTCTTCTTCAAAATTGCAGATTCTTTCCTTTGTTTTTGTGGTGGGCTCCATGATGCATGCACAGTGTTGTAGGATCCTGTTTTCCGGTTAGTTCCCCTGTGATCTCGGCTTCCCGGGCTTCGTTCTTTACCCTTTTTTCTATCACTTGCTTCTCCCCTGTTCTACGGCATTCTTGAATACTTGTCGATCGAGCGATCAATGTTGCTATACCACCGGGAGTTGGGAACTTTATCATTGAGTGAATAGTCGAGGGGACGGCTCGTAGCTCCTTTAGTCCGGTACATCCCAGCATGACGTTGTAGGGAGAGTGAGATTTGATCACGGCGAACTCCATCCAAATTTTCCAGTACGAGCTTTGACTTCCGAAGCAAACCTCTAGTTCTATCAACCCCAGTGGCTTAATGGATCTTCCCGTGAATCCTATTACAGTAGTACTGGTCTCTTTTAGCCGGGCTTTGGCAAAGGGGCCAAAACGTTGAAAACAGTGCTCATACATTACTTCAATTGAAGCGCCGGGGTCCACGTAGACTCCTCGCACTGTCTGCTCTTCCACCTCGGCCTCGACTACTAATGGCTCATCTGACATCTCTTCCGGACGGATAGGTGGGAAACCGATCGGGGTGTTCATCCATTCTTCTTCCGTGGCTATCACTTTACATCCTTGGACGACCACCGGCCTTCGGATCATGTTAATGACCTTCCATTTGTTTGCCTGGTTATCTCCACCCTGAGGTCCCCTTCCCCTCTGCCTCATGTCTTTCAGCAAATGGTCCAATTTTCCGGTTTCTAGTGCTATTCTTATCTGTTCTTTGAGCTGCCAACAATCATTGGTGAGATGTCCCTTCTCACCGTGGTAATCACAATACTTATCCACATTTTCTTTGAGGGGCTTTCCTCTCATCGGAGGGGGTTGTGGTAACTTTAACTGGTGTTCAGTGGCGAGGATCTCTTTTGGAGTCTTTGTCAGAGTGTTCAGATCTATCGGCCTAGTGTCGTATTGGCGGATGTCGTTATGACGGGCATCGGTTTTACCAACGTTGCCATTTCTCGGGGGAGCATAAGGAGCATAATAATCATTCCTGCGAGGTCTGAACTCATTCTTAGGATTGTTCCGTGTAACACCCCCTAATTTATGATATAGCAGCGGAAAAGTAATTAGGGTGTTGCGGGGAGGATCGAAGTCATAATCACAGAAAACGGCTCGAAAGAGGCGTTTTGAAAGTTATTTGTCATTCAAGTAATACTTTTGATACAAAGATAAAATATTTGATTTAAAAATCCCATAAAAAGTATGAAGGCTTGAAAGAATGACATATTTGATTTTTACACCATTTTAATTTATCAGAGTAATAATGCCCGCTCCGTGTCTTGTCCTGCTCCGTTAATTACCTGAAATACACATGCTTAAAAGTGTCAACACAAAGGTTGGTGAGTTCATAGAGTTTAATGGAAAACCATTTATTTCAACGAATTCAGAAGTACATAGTAATATTTGAAATAAATTCAAGTATGATTAAAAAATCAGTTTCAATAATTTTCAGAGGTAAAATGATTATCTGATATAAGTTTCTAGTACTGATGAACAGTTCATTTCAATGTTTTCAATAAGGAAGTAATAACCGTAATAAATGCTAACAGCGATGAAACAAGTAATGAATGGTATTGAGTATAACCACAAGTAAATCATATATGTATCCAATTAAGTTCAAGTATAGGATCATAACCCTAGCATGAGGTGAAACTCATGATGTTATGCCTGAGATCTATAATTCAAAGTCTGATGAAATACCTATACAGTTGTATCTAGATATATGTTGAAGACATATATTTTAATATGGATATTGCCCCAAGCCTCATAACACGCAAACGTTAACAAGGTACCGTAAAACGGAGAGATCACATCAAGTCAATGATGGATAGTAATGCCCTCGAGTAATAGGTGATTTGCCAATTCTTATTTTGCTCAAATATAGTGCATCGCGACTAATACGACTAGGCACAGAGGCATTCCGTCAAGTAATTAGTGGGATAGGATGTCAGGCCTCAACAGGTTTCGAAGCTGTCCACTATATTTGCGTTCACAACAAGTGTTAATGGCTCATGATAAAGGGACTTTCTGGTAGTAAGGGTAACTTAGGCAATATCAAGGTAACGATGAACCTTAAGTACTTATGCTCTTTCTAGCAAGTATTTCCATTGAAACGTGGAAATAACGTATAAAGATAAGGGGAACATTCAAGATGTTATAGTGAAAACAAGTATCATGTTACAATAAGCAGTTTGGAAATGTTATCATCTAAGTTCAGTATTCAAGTTAAGCAAGCAATTTGCAAGTAACATATATAATATATATATATATATAATATATATAATATATATATATATATATATATATATATATATATATATATATATATATATATATATATATATATATAGTGAGACTTTCTTGCGAGAACCATTTTATCTGCGAGAACTGAGAGAACCACCAAAAACATACATGCACGCCTTCAATAATTGTATTTTTGCACATATGTTCTAAAAACAACATATATGTTTTTAAAAAAACATAGTTGTTCTAAAGAATTTGATAAGAAATTGGAAATACAACATTTTTCTTTGAAGGTGTGCATGTATGTTCTTATAAGGCGTGCAACGACAATATTGCGGTCTTGTGTAAGGTTTTTGTGAAAAAAGAGGATGAGTTCATGATGATATTGAAGAACATAGGTGGATACTTACGATTATTGATGATTTGCATGTATTTTTATTTTATTTTAAAAGGCGTGCATGTATGTTTTTTGTGGTTCTCTCAGTTCTCGCAGATAAAATGGTTCTCGTAAGAAAGTCCCCCTATAATATATATATATATATATATATATATATATATATATATATATATATATATATATTATATCACATCCCATGGAATAAACCAGATCAGGTAAATATTAATTAGGAAATTGATTTGAATCATGTAAGTTATCCATATACTTACTTATAAAAGTAATGAAATATATTTGAGCATGTATCTCCCCGAAAGTATAAAACGAGTATTAAAAGAGTAGGGGCTACGTCTCACCTTGAGCGTTTCTGACAAGTTGGAATTATGAAATCAAGTATGATTATAGGAACGATTACGGAAACGTCTTCAATACGGGAAATATATATATATATATATATATATATATATATATATATATGGAATATATATAATATATATATATATATATATATATATATATATATATATAAGGAAGGTTTGAGATTCTGACTTAATACGAATGGTGGAAATGATAATGAGAACGAACAACGATTTGATCGTTGGAGTGAGAATATGATATGCTTAAAATGACTCAAGTTCAAAAATAATATTATTTATAATATTATCTTGTTTTTATGTCTTATATTCCAAAATATCATTTCCTCGAAACGTATAGTTAAATCGTTTAAAAATCTCGTTATCTATATAATTAACGTAAAGTTATAAATGAATAAATGAAATACATAAAAATGCAAATGACGTGAAGGGAAATCGTAAAATGGAAAATAAAATAAGAATGTCAAATATAAGATGTTGGTCCTTGTCCTTTTCCAGTTTTTACACTTTTTACCCTAACGGCGTTAGCGTTGCACCGTTAGTCCTTTATTATATATAATTTATAATTATAGTCCACTACTTGTTCAATATATCATTCTGAGCTTGGAAATTAATAATATGTCAATTTCTACCTCAATGATTCTGTTTTTACAGTTTCAGTCCCTATTTCCAGCAGTTGAAAGTTTTGGTCCTCCTAGGTGACTTTGCATTACATTTTTAGTCCAAACGTGTAAAAAAATATGGGAAAAAGTTGGCGAGTATTTTTGGGATATATTCAAGCTTATTAAAGCTTATTTTAACAGTTTATAGAGTCAGTAGCTTATTTATCCATCATTGGGCTTTTAACGAAATGTATACTAGGCCCGTTAAGAAATTTGGAGGCGAGGGCATGAAAATAGTTTTGGGCTTGGACTTGGGCTACTTTTGTGATTCTAAAAATATATCATATAGGCCTGTTGGGCTTATGGATCGTTAACTCTTGTTGGGCTTGAACTTAGCCCAATTCGAATTACTTAATTTCATTTTCTGAAAACTTATGAACTTAAAACTAGCGAGGGCAGTTTGGTTTGAGCTTATTTGAACGGCCAAATGAGTTTATGAGGAAAAGTTTAAAATATGAAACATGTAGTTTTCCAGGTCTTTAATCATGTCGAGTAAAAAATATATGGGTTACATGTACGAATATGAAATAAATATGGCGAGAGTTGGCCTAGTCGAATATGTTTTTGAAACTGAAAAACTTAAAATATATTCCAAGTGTTTTATTCCAGTAGATGCTCCTATAAGTCAAGCTATATTACGAGCTTATGAGAGCTTTTGAGATCAAACTTAAAACACAAAAGTTCAAGCTTGTTGGGTCATGAGTCGATATAAACAAAAACATATATATGTTACTTTTGAAATTTACAAATTAATGAGTCATGAATAGGGCTGTTCGAGTAGATTTTCACAAGTATTAATACTTAGAAAATTTTCTAAGTTTTCTTTTTATCCGGTTTGACTTGGGTCTCGAATTGACTTTTCTAACTTATGTATACGTTATGGCATGTTGTTATTGAGTTTCTAAGACCATACTTTACGTACGAAATCCAATTATTTTAACAATACAAACGTATACGTATTTGAAAGAAAATGATACGTTCGACATACATATATATACGATGCATGGAATAATAAGAACATGAAATATGAATCGAAAAGGTTACAAGAGGACTTACAACACCCTTTAGAGTGGTAGAGAGTCGAGTAGGATTGAATAGAACACAAGAATTTTAACCCACGTTCGATAGAAACAATATATACGTTTAGATATAAACCCATATTTTCGAATAAGCTTTCAACAAAGGTGGTGAGAGCTTCTGGTCTTTCATAAGTATTTTTGAGAGTGAGAGATAGTTAGAATGAACAGGTTGAGTGAGTTTTAATAGTTGGTGAACAAGGGAGCAAGTTATACGTATTTTATATAATACGTATCGAATTATATTACGAGTATATCTCAAAACATCCCCCACTTGAGTGAACTATTGTGTGTCAGAATTTTGAGGACTTTGAGATAGCCCTACTGATATTTTAAAAGGCTATATAGAATTTTTTTTTTTGAACAGCTATATAGAGTTTGCATGTGAGGGAAAACAAGGTGTCGACATATATATATATATTATATATATATATATATTATATATATATATAGGGGCACTTTCATTTCAGAACCATCTTATTTGCGAGAACTGACAGAACCACCAAAAACATACATGCACGCCTTCAATAATTGTATTTTTGCACATATGTTCCAAAAACAACATATATATTTAAAAAAAAACATGGTTGTTCTAAAGAATTTGATAAGAAATTGGAAATACAAAAATTTTCTTTGAAGGTGTGCATGTATGTTCTTATAAGGCGTGCAATGACAATATTGCGGCCGTGTGTAAGGTTTTTGTGAAAAAAGATGGTGAGTTCATGATGATATTGAAGAACATAGGTGGATACTTACGATTATTAATGATTTGCATGTATTTTATTTTATTTTAAAATGCGTGCATGTATGTTTTTAGTAGTTCTGTCAGTTCTCGCAGATAAGATGGTTCTGAAATGAAAGTCCCACTATATATATATATTATATATATATATATATATATATATATATAGTGTAACTTTATTTTCAGAACCCTGTTAAGTGCGAGAACTGCGAGAACCCATCTATGACCGTTAAAATAAATTATCAATGGTTGAGATGAGTTGTGTCATTTGCGTCATTAAAGAAAAGATTGAGAAACTTCTGTAAATGAGTAAAGGGCATAAAGGGCACTTCATATAATTCCATTTCATTAACTGCCCTTTTATTATGGAGTTATTTAGAGATTTTAGGAAACAAATTAATTAATTTAATTCGTAATCACTTTTTCTCTCACATATCTCTCTCTCAAACCCTAATCATCCTCTCGGCCACCACAAAATCTCTAGAAAAAAAAATACTCTTCGTCAATGTTGATCCACGAAATACCTTGTCATGCTTATGTTCGTATGATCTATTAATCTTTGTAATCGGTTCTTTGTTTGTGATGTGGGTTCATCGGCATCTTCCTTTGCACGATCGACTTGGGGGAAAAGAGGCGAAAAATTAAATCTGGATCCATTGTTGATCTTTGTTCGGGGTTAAGCACAAAAGGTAAACGTTTTTAATTTTTTTTGTGTTTCGATCTTAAAATAAAGGTTGTAACCGCCACCACCACAAGACAAACACATATATAATGATAATAATTCATACATAAGAGACGTGATTGGGTTGTTGAAAGCGATATTCCATTATTCTGTTGTTTATTGTTGGGTGATTCTAATATGTTTTCTGTTGTTTATTGTATCATTTTATGTCCATTCAATGTTTTCTTAAAATTCATCTCACTCGTATATCTTAATTTATTGCATTTGTATATTATAGGTTGACATTTATCTTATAGATATTGAATTGCGTTGATCCAAAAGGTTATAGGTTGACGTTTGGAAATTTTTGTTGGGATTAGTATAAAAAAATATATATGTTTTGCAAAGATACATATATGTTTACGTATAAAACATATATGTTTTCTACGTATAAAACATATATGTTTTCTGTTTTGGATTAGTAAACATATATGTTTTGTGTTTATTATTAAAAAACATGTTTACATCATTAGTTAAATACACACAAGATTGTGCATATGTGTTATGCTAGTTGTGATTAATTTTCGTTTCTTATTTGTTTGTGGTTTAATTGTTTTCGTGCATGTTTGTTTCAGATTGATTAATGAAGATGATGATATCATTTAAGACCGGGAAGTGGATGAACATGAATATACATGAAGATAATTTGCGGCTTTTGGAGATATATGATCATTGCATGTGTTTTTGTACTTGTAATCAAGTGAAATGTAACATTTAAGTCTATCAATATTGTTTTTTTTTTCTTTATAATGATTTATGTTCTTTAATTTGTGTTTCAAACTTTCAAAGAAAATAGTTATCATAAAAAAAAGTGTTAGCTAAAAAAAACATGTATGCGCCTTGACTATTTGGAGAAAAAACATGCATGCACCTTGATTATTTGAAGAAAAAACATGTATGGACCTTGATTATTTGAAGAAAAAACATGTATGCGCTTTAGCTAATTGAAAACGTGTATGAATGATCTGCCCCAAACGGTCAACTAATATTAACCAAGGATAATGGTCAACAAGAGTCAAACAATCTAGGGCACGATACAATTTACCAAAGGAGTTTAGTGTATCCCCGGGTCGTTAAGTCCCAACGAGGTGTGTAAACTGTAATAAAACGAATCTGTGATCGGGTGAAGATTGAACGGATAAGGTTATTGAGTGATTTATACTAAGGAATAAAAGAAAATAGCTTAAACAAGCTATAAGAACAAGTACGTGAAAGCAAAATACTTAGAAACGTCTAAAATCTAAAAACGCGTACGTTTAATTTTAAATTTACGTAAACGTACGAAATAAAACGTGAATTCTGTCCAATACAAATCCCACGGATGTGAAAATTATATTTTTAGAATCCTAATAATAAAAGAAAATTATTGGAAAATTAAAATTATTTTTATGACTATTTATTTAATTATTATTAATTAAAAACTATTTTTAACTATTTAATATTACCCTAAAATATAAGAAAATATGAAATAAAGCTAGAAAAGTGAAATTTTGACTTAGAAAAATCTAAAATATTATAAAACTTATTTTAAAATTGAAAATATAATTATTACACTTTTTATCTATTTATTATTAATTAATTATTATTTAATAATTATTTAAACTATTTTAAATTATAATAAATACTAAATAAACAAAGAAAAATCTGAAACTTTTTCTATAAATATTAAATAAGTACAGGAACCTAAGAAAAATATAAAAAATGAAAAGTGCTTAATGAAAAAGCAGAAAAATAAGCCAAATGGCTTAAATAGAAGCTATCACTTTTTTATATTTTGATTTTTCTTGGTTTTTCTTTTACAAAACTATTTAATAATGATAATTAACAAACTTTAATAAAGACAGAAGGTTCAGAACTTAAAAATAAGCTGGAAACAAGCTGCTTATCAAAACAGTTTGCTTATATAAGGTTATATAGAACTTAGATTTTTCAAATCAAGCTATAAGCTAGAGATTAAGCTAAAAGCTATTGGAAAAAGCTAAAAGGTACTGAGGTGACTTTAAATAAGCTAAGGGTTTCAAGAAAAAGCTGGGAAATAAGCTGTAAAGCTCTCAATAAGCTCATGGTCTGCTGATTTTTCTGTGGTGCAGGGCAAAAACAGCCCACTTTGAGCTGTTGAAAAGCATTGATAAAAAAATCCTAAATATAAACTAAAAATATGGCAAGTACACAAGCTAGGGAACTATATGCGTGTCAAATTTCAGCTTCTAACTCCTTAAGATGAAGAGATGAAAAATAAAAGAAAATCGCTGCAGAAACAAAAAAATACGAAAATTTAGATGCTATGGCTATTGGTTTGTGCAGACTTGTGTAGACTAATGGTGACCTATCTAAGATAATTAGAACACACTTATATGATCATAAAGGACACAGAAATGAAAAGAACAAGGGCCAAAACAGCTTGTGGTAGCTTATGGCTTATTTGGACTTATTTAGGGGCTGAAAATACTACAGCCCTTAGATAACTAGATTTTTTATCTAATTGACTAAAGAAATCTAGAAAACAGCTTATTATGGCTTCTAAAAGATGGGAACAAAGTTGGGATAATGGTAAATGTACAGTACTAGCTTGTTTGGACCAAGTGACAGCTTAAACCAAACACTCCTTACAAAAGACTAAATTTGAGATTTCAAAGTAAACCACTGATTCACTGCATAAAACTGATTGACAAGAACCTAATATGATAAGATACACTGATTTAATCACATGAACACCTCTAATAACAACAAATGCTCATGAATCAATTTGATCCTATTTTAACAGTGAAAATGAAATTAAGAGCAAAAATACTATCTAATGAATAAGTACCAAATTTTAAGCAACAAACTAACTAAGGAACACTAGTTAAGCACAAAAGGCACAGAAATAAGCAATGATAAGCACTAGAACAGTAACTTGCAAGTATTGAAATAAAGGCTTACAACTGCTTCCATGCTCAAAACTGAGAACCAAGAACCCTAACCACTTCCTAATGCTTCCCACAAAGCAACTAACCCAGGGCCATCCTTAATGTACCCTGCTCCAAGCTTCAATCTTCTTCTTCACTGATTTTTTTAATTATGAGCTATTTATTTGGCATTTTTATGTATTTTTAGTAAAACTGATTAGCAGACCTTGAAATGATATCTATGCTTCAAAAAGCTTATAAGTGAACTAAATTAGCTTAATGGAACAAGAAACAACAACATTTAACAATTTCCAAGTGAAGTGTCAATTTCACTCAAAATTACTAAATCCGAATTTAAAGAACAAAACTGAAATTAAAGGTTCAAGATAGTTTTCATTGCATTAAATAAACTGAGTACAACATTTGTAAACTAAGAATTATACTGAAAGATAAATTACATTAAGTACGAAACTAAACTATATTACCTACACTAATCAATCTTCACCTCTGCTTCAATCTTGATATTTATTGACTCTTTGGAATCCCACTAGCTTTCTGAACATATCCCACTTGAAATCTTGACCATTGATGCATTGTAATTCATCCTAGCCTTTGAAACAGATTTTGGCGCCAAAATTCATCCACGTGGCTAGGGGCAGTTTGATTGCAATTAATGAGCTTTGGTTTATTGTGGAGGTGGAGGGGACATGTTTGGATAGGTATAGAGGTCAAGTTGAAGAGTTAGTAGCAAAAACAGGGGTATGTGAGGTGAAAGAGGTGTCGATGGTGGGGAAAGCATTAAATGCAAAGTAGACTAGGTTGGAGGGGTGTAGGGATGAGGTGGTGGAGTAGGTAGTGAGGTGGTGGACAGGTGTGGTGGTGGTATTGAATTACCACATAGCTGTGGGGTGGTTTTGGGTGTTACAGTGAAGTGGGAGGGAAGGGATAAAGGGTGGAGTGGTATTGACTGGGTTGACCCCGGTTTTGGGTTTTATTAATAAAAACGGGTTGGGCTTGGGTTTTTAATAAAAGGGTTGGGTAATGGGTTTTATTATTTGGGTTAAATATGGGTTGGGTAATTTAGTGGATTGGGGTTTATTTTATTATAGGGTCCGGTTGGTTTGTAGTTTAATCACAAGGACCATTTTTGTATTTTCTAATTTGTGAAGGGGCTGAGTTGTAATTTCACCAAAGTTATCAAAAGGACATTTCTTGCCAAGTGTCAATAGTACAAGGATCATAAAATATAATTTTCCAATTTTTGCAAACCAAGGACTAATTTTGACAACTTTTGAAACTCGAGGGACTAGACTTGCCATTTATGCAAACTTTGCTCATTTTCACTTGTTTTTAATTATTTTGCATCTGAAACATATAAAAACACAATCCAATAATATTTTCTGAATTTTGAAGCATAACTGCATGTTTTTAAATGTTTTTGTAGTCTAAATGTGACAGAAATGATGAGTATTTAGACACTCATCAATCCCCCACACTAAACTATTGCTAGTCCCTAGCAATCCTTTTTGAAAATTTTAATGGATTTTACTCTTTACCAGATAGCCATTACTTCTGGAGTAGCCAATGTTTTAGTATGTGATACTTTGGTACACTGATAACCAAATGATTTTGAGCAAATCATCAGCTGTCAACGGGTTTGATTTGTCTTTACCAGAAGCCGTTTGCTTCTGGACTAGCCAACTCTTAGATAAATTACAACTATTATCTTTGGTGAGCTGATTACCAATTATGGTTTTCCAATGCCTTTACCACAAGCCATAACCTTGCGGGCTAGCCAACTCTTCACTTAAAAAGATATGGTGAGTCGAAAACCATACAATTTTTGGCAAATTGCAAGCCATAAACGGATTTGATTTATCTTTACCAAGAGCCGTTTGCTCCTGGATTAGCCAATCCTTATGTGGGTTAGACATGGCGGACTGATAACCATTTATTGCGTTCTAAGTGAGAAAAAATTTTAAAATTTTGGCCAAAAATGGGGGTACTAGATGGCATTTATGATCAAATTCGCTAGAATTCCCCCCCACACTTAGAACTGAATATTGCCCTCAATATTCAAAGTACCGGTTGTTAAACCAACACTTAGAACGTGAAAAGGCAATACTAATAGCCATTATATATACACACTTTTTTTCTTTTTTTTTCTTTTTTTTTTTTTTTAATTTATTTATGAAAACTTACATATATACAACATGTGGGGCATCTCCCCCACACTTAGGTGTTAGTAAAGAGAAAGAAGTCAGAAATATGGGTGAAAACCCATATGGTGTGCTAATATTTTTGTTCACCGAGTCACTCAGCTTGACTCGACCCCGCATTCATTTGTTCATGGGGAAGTAAGTGGAAGAAACCATCTCCATCGGACTTTCATTCAAGATGATTGGATAATCATTGTAGTACGTGAAAGTTCCACACCGATGAGATATACATAGATCCGGCTCACAAATGATAAATGAAAATGCCGGGATCAAAGATAGTGTCTTCATTCCCGAAGGAGTGAAGAACAGGAGAAGTCACCGTGTAGGTGAAGAAAAGAAAGAAAGTCATGATAAAAATCATGACTAACTCATCATCATTAGAAGGAGAATTCATGATTTCAGTATCATGAATCTCATCATTTAAGCTCGGCTGATCAAGACATATTCTGGGTGGGAGGGATGAAATTTTGATATTAATCAAATTCTCAGTGTTGAGAACATCTCCCTCCGAAACACAAAGATCATTTATGTCTAGATCAAAGTGGAAGTTATCATACTCTGGTAGAGATATGATATGAGTGAGTTCAAAGGAGAACTCCTCGTAAAGAGAATCATTCACGTGATGTAAATCTGTGAACCCTTGTTCTATTATGGAATCATCACCTACCTCGTTCTGAATATCAAAGAGTGGATTATCAGAAATTAAAGTGAATTCAGATTCGAATTCAAACAGAGGATTGGTGAAAGACATGTTGAATGCTTTGGGAACAAGATGATCAATATTCTCTTTTGGACAGACGAGCTCAGAAGGTAGTTCCTCCACATGACTAATGTCTCCACAAGATAAAGAATTTTCATCAGTATGTGAATTACTAAGCTCGGGTTTGGGATAAGAATTGAGTGATGGATCATGATATAAGAGACTTTCGATTTCTTCCAGATTGGATTCGAAATCAAAGAGATCATCATCACTTCCTGATGGAAGTGGATCAATGTGAGTAAGTTCATCAGTAAACTCCTCAAGAAGAGGGTCAACATCAGAATGGGGCAGTGATGCCTCAACATACTCAATTTCTCCATAAGATGTATATTCATCGTTAGAATTGGAGAAAGTCTCAAAATCATCTTTTGAACACTCAAGAGGGGAAGGAATATCACACACATGATCAAGAATTCCCTGTGACTCACTTGGGATTGGGACAAGGTTCTCAACACTAGACTTTATGAATTCGTCCGATTCCTTTTCAGGAACAGTGCCAAAATGCTCATCCCGCATAATAAGAGAATTAGTGAGAACTTCGGGTGTGATAACAGTAGACTGAGGGAGTTGAGAAGGACTAGCACACATGGATTTTACAATTTTCATTTGTTCTTCTACTAGTAATTTCTCCATAGACTTTTCTCCCTGTACTTCCACGAAAGGAATCTCAACTGATGAACTTGATGAATCTTTTTGAAGAATATCAACAATATCTTCATCATCACTATCATCAGGAATGAAACAGAATCGAGAGCTAGATCTGGCTGCTTTTTGTATTTTAATTAATTCCCTAATAGAGTTTTCACTGGCAACTGGGAATCTAATTTAGCAGCTTGCTCTTCAGTTAACAATTCTTCCATGGATTTTTGATTTGGATTATCTTGGGAATGTTTACATCCCTTCAAATCTTTCACTAAATCCAAAAGATCAAGGAGAAGATTTTGAGGAAGTGGTTGAGGCTGAGGTGGTTCCTGATTCATTTGGTACTGTAGAGGTTGGTCATGATACGAAGAGTCATAATTGTTACAAGGAATTGGATTCCTTGTTTGACAATCAGAGCTAAAGTGTGGACCTCCACAGTACTCACAACAAAATGATTGTTGTGACTGATTTGGTGAATAACATGGATATTGATTATTTCCAAAGTTCAGAGTGTTATTAGAGATTTGTTCATAGACAAACGTGTCTCTGGTCTGACACTCAAATCCTTGGTGAGGACCTCCACAAAATTCATACAAGTATGTCTGAATCTCATGATGTGGTAGCTGATGGAATAAATTAGTCGTGTCATGGTAAGAATAGGGATCTTGGTTATAGACAGACCCATTTCCTGACTCTACCATGCTAAAACTGAGACAATTATCATCATTATGAGGGCCGCCACACCATTGACAACCAAGAAGGTGAGGATAAGACATAGAAAGAATTAAAGGGTAACAGAGGGTAAGAAAAGAAGAATCAAAAAGGTAAGAGGGTAAAGATGAATATTTTTGGGGTTTTTTTTGTGTTTGTTGAAAACTGAATTAAAATGTTTTTGGTAATCGATCCGTCAAACGAATTAACTTCACGATAATTTTGGTTTTTATATGAAAAATATGAAAATATGGACAAGGATGGTAAATATACAATGGATGTATATTCAACAATCACTAATACTTCAAATTCGTTCAACGCAGCACACCTCCCCGGTAGCAGCGCCAAAATTTGATCTGCCCCAAACGGTCAAATAATATTAACCAAGGATAATGGTCAACAAGAGTCAAACAATCTAGGGCACGATACAATTTACCAAAGGAGTTTAGTGTATCCCCGGGTCGTTAAGTCCCAACGAGGTGTGTAAACTGTAATAAAACGAATCTGTGATCGGGTGAAGATTGAACGGATAAGGTTATTGAGTGATTTATACTAAGGAATAAAAGAAAATAGCTTAAACAAGCTATAAGAACAAGTACGTGAAAGCAAAATACTTAGAAACGTCTAAAATCTAAAAACGCGTACGTTTAATTTTAAATTTACGTAAACGTACGAAATAAAACGTGAATTCTGTCCAATACAAATCCCACGGATGTGAAAATTATATTTTTAGAATCCTAATAATAAAAGAAAATTATTGGAAAATTAAAATTATTTTTATGACTATTTATTTAATTATTATTAATTAAAAACTATTTTTAACTATTTAATATTACCCTAAAATATAAGAAAATATGAAATAAAGCTAGAAAAGTGAAATTTTGACTTAGAAAAATCTAAAATATTATAAAACTTATTTTAAAACTGAAAATATAATTATTACACTTTTTATCTATTTATTATTAATTAATTATTATTTAATAATTATTTAAACTATTTTAAATTATAATAAATACTAAATAAACAAAGAAAAATCTGAAACTTTTTCTATAAATATTAAATAAGTACAGGAACCTAAGAAAAATATAAAAATGAAAAGTGCTTAATGAAAAAGCAGAAAAATAAGCCAAATGGCTTAAATAGAAGCTATCACTTTTTTATATTTTGATTTTTCTTGGTTTTTCTTTTACAAAACTATTTAATAATGATAATTAACAAACTTTAATAAAGACAGAAGGTTCAGAACTTAAAAATAAGCTGGAAACAAGCTGCTTATCAAAACAGTTTGCTTATATAAGGTTATATAGAACTTAGATTTTTCAAATCAAGCTATAAGCTAGAGATTAAGCTAAAAGCTATTGGAAAAAGCTAAAAGGTACTGAGGTGACTTTAAATAAGCTAAGGGTTTCAAGAAAAAGCTGGGAAATAAGCTGTAAAGCTCTCAATAAGCTCATGGTCTGCTGATTTTTCTGTGGTGCAGGGCAAAAACAGCCCACTTTGAGCTGTTGAAAAGCATTGATAAAAAAATCCTAAATATAAACTAAAAATATGGCAAAGTACACAAGCTAGGGAACTATATGCGTGTCAAATTTCAGCTTCTAACTCCTTAAGATGAAGAGATGAAAAATAAAAGAAAATCGCTGCAGAAACAAAAAAATACGAAAATTTAGATGCTATGGCTATTGGTTTGTGCAGACTTGTGTAGACTAATGGTGACCTATCTAAGATAATTAGAACACACTTATATGATCATAAAGGACACAGAAATGAAAAGAACAAGGGCCAAAACAGCTTGTGGTAGCTTATGGCTTATTTGGACTTATTTAGGGGCTGAAAATACTACAGCCCTTAGATAACTAGATTTTTTATCTAATTGACTAAAGAAATCTAGAAAACAGCTTATTATGGCTTCTAAAAGATGGAACAAAGTTGGGATAATGGTAAATGTACAGTACTAGCTTGTTTGGACCAAGTGACAGCTTAAACCAAACACTCCTTACAAAAGACTAAATTTGAGATTTCAAAGTAAACCACTGATTTACTGCATAAAACTGATTGACAAGAACCTAATATGATAAGATACACTGATTTAATCACATGAACACCTCTAATAACAACAAATGCTCATGAATCAATTTGATCCTATTTTAACAGTGAAAATGAAATTAAGAGCAAAAATACTATCTAATGAATAAGTACCAAATTTTAAGCAACAAACTAACTAAGGAACACTAGTTAAGCACAAAAGGCACAGAAATAATCAATGATAAGCATTAGAACAGTAACACCCCAACCTAGCAAGGATAGAAGTATCACATTAATGGCTTCATATCAGATCAAACAAAACCGACATTCAATAGTAATACAAAGATTCTCAAAGGTTACAAATGAAATTCTAAAATTTACATGGTTACAATGGAAACAAAACTAAACACTAAGTCTGCAAAAGAAACTCCTTCTAATGGTCTCTACTTCAGAACACTATCAAAGTCTTCTAAGTCCAAAAGTCTCTTCACTCATACCCAAACCCGTCGTCCTGCTTATTACCTGCCGCACACGAAAAGAAAACGTGCGGCTGAGCTTAAGAAGCTCAGTGAACAGATACATATACAAAGCAAAGAATAACGAAACAGAAATATAATGTGGGCAATGGAAATGTCATAAGGTATAAAAGAAACAAATGGATAATAAGAGAAGAATAGGATAGTCATCTACCACAAGCCCAGAAACTCAAAGTCATAATCTCAACATCATAATCTCAAAGTCATAATCTCACAATCAGAGGGGATACCTCTCAGGCAACCAGATAATATGAGGGGTGTCCTCATGTATCATCATAGTGGAGTGATCAGCTCCCAGGGGTGTGAAAGGCGTGTATTGCACACAGCACCAGTCACCTCAAAGTCATACTCAAAGTCATAGTTAAATCCACTAAACAAAACATGCCTAGGATTGCAATCCATACGCCCCCACTCAAAGTCAATCTCAAAATCATAATCTCAAAGTCATCATGGCCATATCATAATATAAAAGGGGACGGCGTGAGAAATCACTCCCCCACACAGGAGTCATGCCAGTGGTGCATCACAGACACGGCCAGGTTACCTTCCTGGCTAGGAAACAGAAAGGTGGCTCGGGTATCAAACTAAGAGTCAGGTCTCAAAGTCATGCAAACGGTTTCATCTCAAAGTCATATCAAAGCATATCTCAAGGTCATGTCAAAAGTGAATCTCAAAGTCATAAAAAGTTCATATCAAAAGGTTCATAGCAAAAGGGTCATAGCAAAGGTTCATAGCTCAACATCGAAGCATAGGTGATAAGACACCCTTTCTTAAAAAAGGGTAGAGTATCCGTACCTTAAACCGCCAGAGAAACACACACTAGAAACATAAGGATCGGAATAAACTCCTTCTTCAGCGAATCTACACGAATTCATGATTGTCTTATTAATAACTTATTTTAAATCAGATTACTCATTTTAGTCGGCTTTCCATTTTTAGTAACTTTCCTTTTTATAGCAGCTTTTCAAAAATAGCAAGTTTTCATTTTTAGAAAGTTTCCTTATTTAGTAAGTTTAGCCACTTATGAGTATAATTAACATTTTAATATATTAAGTGCTCAAAATGATTATCATGACATATTAGAGTTTATTACGACCGTTATATTAGTTTAGGGTCTAAAGTATTAATATCCCAAAGCTTGAGGCCCAAGGTGTAAATTATCAAATACATATTAAGTTTCCTTATATTACCACATTTCTTATATTAGTACATTACTTATATTACTATATTACTTATATTACTATATTACTTATATTACTACCTTACTCGCTGTACAAAAGCAACCAGAGACATTCTTCATATTATTTGATTCGAAATGGAAAACCACAAGAATAGCTACCATGCATGCAACTCTTCTGCTTCGTATGACATATACCGAAACGACTCGCATACGAAACAACCCCATACGATCATAACACTCACACGGCAATAGTAAATATAAATGTTTCACAGCCATGCCCAACGCTTAAAACACACGGCATAACCACAACATATATTTCTTGACACAAAATGAATTCGCGACAACCTCTTTATGTTTATATAGATGCGACATGACACAGAAAGAATTAAACATGTATTACCCTTCTTCTAGCCACATCGACACAGCAAATACATTCATGAAATCACAACTCTTTCGACACATACTTAACACCACACGACACACACACAACACCCATTTACAGCCACCTTTTAACACGCCAGAACACACTTAAACTCACCCTTGTTCCTGCCTAATTCGACCCACACACAGCCCACCTAGTGACCCCTTATCACAGCCACACGACACCTATATAGGTCACATAAACTCATGACTCCAGTTCTGCCCTGGCTTCCTGAATTCGACTCAAGTTTACCACAGCAGCACATGACCCAACGCAACCCTTATGTCGACGGTATACCACGAGTTTTAGTCCAGGTTTTAAGCCTTCATGTATATGTATTATTATTATTATTTTCTTTTTGTTATTTCATGTGTCAAGAGGACTCCATATATATGTATGCACCAATTCTGATTTTAACAGCCATTAACACCTTATATCGATGCCTATCAGTCCCATAATCATTCTTATCATTTCCAGTTATTTCATGTGTCAAGACCAGGTCTAATGCGCGAATAACAACAGATTATCAGGGACAACCAGAACCCAAGTCAACACCCATACGAAACACACATTCAATATTTTATGAGGCGTAAAAAATGTTATACATATTTAGTTTTAACGAGGCTATTACAGGACTCATAGTATGTTATGCGATATGTTTTATATCAGCTTATGTACGTATATTTGGTGTCGAAAAGATGGAAACAAGGAAGATGGAATACCTTGTTGGCAGATTTAACGAGCCCAAGAACGCAAGTAAATACCCACGTATAATAAACACAACACACCGAGAATTTCACGATCACCACGGCTTCAAAGCCTCCTTTGTTCTTGATTTTAAGAAAGTTAAATGATGGGACTTTGACAGATTTAGGGTTCGGTTTAGGAGAAACAAGAATGGGTCGTATAATGTGAATGAGAGGAATGAGGCAAATGTGGGTTTAAAGTGGAGGAAACCGTATGTTTTGGCTATAAATCGGGAAGACACACTCTTATTATTATTATTTTTTTTAAGCAAAGTATTTTGTCAACCCCATTTATCTTTAGACGTGTGAAATAAAAAGGAAGGCACAAAATTTTCGGTTATAATGGAATTGGGAGAACCGTGATATGATTGGTACTTAATAAGGAAGGTCGAAATTTTAGTGATTGATATATTTTTCATATTAATGTGTGTGCTTATCTTCTTTAGTGATACTAGCCGAAAATTTTGAGTCTAAGTAAAAGTCGACTAGCTTAGGTTGAAGTGGTAGAGATTTTATTTTGTACATATTATTCATAATATAAGTTTTACATTAACTTAATTTGTTTGGTAACTTAGGTAAGGTTCAAATAATGTTACTTATTAAATTTTCATAAGTTCTTAAAATTCAAATTTGAGGGCATTTTAGTCATTTCAGATTATATTAATTTTGGGTTTTACAACTTCTTCCCCTCTTAAAAAGAAATTTTCGTCCTCGAAAATTGAAGTCGCAAGGTTAAACGAAGTCGTAGCAAGTCGCAAAATATCACCACAAACATTCTTATGCCCAGGGAGTTTCTTTCAAAAAGATCTTCAGACCAAAAGTTTCTCATGACTCAGATCAAAACGAGGTGGGTTCAAATTTCTCAAAAGGAGACAAAATAAGTTGATTTCTTATCAAAAGGTCCATGCAATATAAACTGGACGATAGGTGAATCTTCAGAAAGCTCATATGGGATACGAATACGAATTTCAAATCGAATTAATTGCACCAACAGTATGAAGTTCTAAAAGGAGTTTCAAGACTTATAACTGAGGTCAACAGAATTCAAATCGAGAGTTCAAACTCAATCAGATATCTCATGAACGAAAACAGGGTACACACACAGGTAGAATGAACCTAATGCCTCACTATTTGCGGATATCCCACGGAGTTCAAATTCTAAACTTCTTAGGTACTTCCCAAGATATCCTATGCCCACAACAAGTGCAAGTTATATGATGTAAGTATTATCACGTTGGCCAGACGTCATAATACTGGCATCATATAAATATGCCCTCATGATGGTCATACTTTATCTCAAATCGTAATCAAAACCACTTATCTTAATCCACCTAGTACTTCTACAGTCTCAGAGGTCAACAAAACAATTGCCACAGTCAAGAGAGAAAACAAAACTATTCGCAAGAGTATCAAAATCCCAGATTGTCTAGCAGAAGTGGGGTATGCTGTCACAAGCATCATATCTTTCACAATTCGCCAAAATCTCTCAAAATAAAGTCATCACCGAATCATACGAAAGATAAACACGAACAGAAATGCTTCTAGGGAACTTAAATCATAAGAGGAACCTATTACTAGATAACGAAACTTAAGAGGGTCAACGGAAATGAAAATTAGTCGCCAAACTTCTGCCTTCATAGAATCAATTATTCCAAGTATAGAGGGTCTATTTCAAATATCCGCTTATTCAACCCATCTAATATCTTCAAGTCCAGTTGATCTGTCTTCGGCTGTCCATCAATCGGGAAGTGAAATCAAAATCGGGAACTTGTGTCTGATTCGTCGAGCTTCCTGCAGTTCTTCTTGTAATGTGATGGGGTATTATGGATTTCTGGCACGGTCTTTAAATCTTCTTCATCATCCAGTTTGCTTCCGCTCTCAATTCATCTTAGTACAACCAAGATGAATAGGGAAGTGAGACTGCATGTCTTCATCAGCTCTAGGTTCGCGATCTTGACCAGACATTCTTCTTGTGCAACGCCAACACTTCTGTCTTGAAAGGAATGTCTTCACTCTTCAGGGTAGCCTCCGTTGTTATTAACTCCAGATCAGGCAAAGAACACCGTTGTCTCAACAAATATCTATCTCCCAGAATGCACAAATGATCGTCAAATTTCTAAAAAGGTGCAAAGAGATGATTTTCATGCTCTTCCTCGTTTCTGAACGTACTATTAAGTCATACAATGACCACTTGTCCAAGTACTCACGAGAAAACATTATTTATCAAATTCACAAAACAGTCGGAGCTTTAGCTAATACTATTAGCGTCACTAACCGTCATAGCAGTCGTTTACGAATACGGAAGGTGATTCTAAGAATAAAATCAATTCATTGAAAGGAAACTTCGCGCTCTGAAATTACACAAACACATAGTCGTTTCAGGGTGGAGGAATATTGGTTCTTAACAGTATTATGATTCAGCTTCCTGTAATCGCTACATATCTCCAGTCATCATCCTTCATAATCGCGAACGAAACTAAAACATGCCCAGAAAATACACTTGTATAAATTCACTTCCTGGTCTTCGGTTGCTGCTCTTCCCGGTTGCTCAAATCAATTTATATAATCCTGGAAACATCTGAAAGACACCTTCGCTTAGTGACTAGAAAATCTCTCGGTATCAAGTCAAATCCCTCTTCACTCTCCGATGGAAAATTTTGGTGGTTCAACCAGGAATCATATTCAAGATTCAGGGTGTCAAATAACGTTCAAGATAAGGTTCATGTTCAGAAGACTTAAGGTGCCAAGAAGCTCTCAAGATGAGGTTCATTCATTAGTGTACGAAGTGGGTTCTAGGAAGACTTCATAACCGCGAAAGTAACACGCAACTCTCCAGAGTAATAGTGGTAGCAAAAGATTTAACAATCGGTAATCATGGTAGGGAGTTCAAAATTGTTGCAAACGTCAAAGGTGAGACACAAAAAGGGTAGTTGTCAATATTTGAATGTTCCATCAACCAATTCCTTGTCAGAATAAATTTGAAGTTAATTATCCAAAGAAGGACGGATCACAAATCAAATCTTTGTCATTCAAAAGTGGGGGGAAACATTCTTATACTCGTGGTTACACACCACAAGACTTCTCATAGGGACAGAGATGGGTGAAACGAAATCAATTAGTGTCGGAAGATTCATAGATACTTATCAAAAGCAAAAGACAATTTACAACATATCTAGTACGCCATCGCCATGGAGGTTCTCAGAGTGCCCGAAGAGGCGTCAAAATGATTAACGAAAGGATCAGAGATCAGAGTCAAAATCTGAAGATAAGGATCAAATAGTGTCAGGCAATTATTATTAACTTTTCAATGCCTTCAAGAGTTAATCAGGTTCAAATCTTAGGTGGCGCAAAACATAAGCTTTCGCATTCCAAAAGTGATATCACAGGATCTAACCAAAAGCAAGGCACGAATCAGAGTGATGCGGAAGCAAGATACTTAAACGAATGCCTTATATTCTACCCATTCCTCACTGGTCAAAACTTACTTTCCTATAGGGAAATCTTAAAGCAATTTTCAAAGGTTGTCTTACGAGCGCCTACAGGGAAAACTTAGTGGTCCTAACTTACACAGGCCAAGGGTAATTGTATTACAAATCGCAGCCTGTCGCTCTGATACCATAATTGTAACACCCCAACCCAGCAAGGATAGAAGTATCACATTAATGGCTTCATATCAGATCAAACAAAACAGACATTCAATAGTAATACAAAGATTCTCAAAGGTTACAAATGAAATTCTGAAATTTACATGGTTACAATGGAAACAAAACTAAACACTAAGTCTGCAAAAGCAACTCCTTCTAATGGTCTCTACTTCAGAACACTATCAAAGTCTTCTAAGTCCAAAAGTCTCTTCACTCATACCCAAACCCGTCGTCCTGCTTATTACCTGCTGCACACGAAAAGAAAACGTGCGGCTGAGCTTAAGAAGCTCAGTGAACAGATACATATACAAAGCAAAGAATAACGAAACAGAAATATAATGTGGGCAATGGAAATGTCATAAGGTATAAAAGAAACAAATGGATAATAAGAGAAGAATAGGATAGTCATCTACCACAAGCCCAGAAACTCAAAGTCATAATCTCAACATCATAATCTCAAAGTCATAATCTCACAATCAGAGGGGATACCTCTCAGGCAACCAGATAATATGAGGGGTGTCCTCATGTATCATCATAGTGGAGTGATCAGCTCCCAGGGGTGTGAAAGGCGTGTATTGCACACAGCACCAGTCACCTCAAAGTCATACTCAAAGTCATAGTTAAATCCACTAAACAAAACATGCCTAGGATTGCAATCCATACGCCCCCACTCAAAGTCAATCTCAAAATCATAATCTCAAAGTCATCATGGCCATATCATAATATAAAAGGGGACGGCGTGAGAAATCACTCCCCCACACAGGAGTCATGCCAGTGGTGCATCACAGACACGGCCAGGTTACCTTCCTGGCTAGGAAACAGAAAGGTGGCTCGGGTATCAAACTAAGAGTCAGGTCTCAAAGTCATGCAAACGGTTTCATCTCAAAGTCATATCAAAGCATATCTCAAGGTCATGTCAAAAGTGAATCTCAAAGTCATAAAAAGTTCATATCAAAAGGTTCATAGCAAAAGGGTCATAGCAAAGGTTCATAGCTCAACATCGAAGCATAGGTGATAAGACACCCTTTCTTAAAAAAGGGTAGAGTATCCGTACCTTAAACCGCCAGAGAAACACACACTAGAAACATAAGGATCGGAATAAACTCCTTCTTCAGCGAATCTACACGAATTCATGATTGTCTTATTAATAACTTATTTTAAATCAGATTACTCATTTTAGTCGGCTTTCCATTTTTAGTAACTTTCCTTTTTATAGCAGCTTTTCAAAAATAGCAAGTTTTCATTTTTAGAAAGTTTCCTTATTTAGTAAGTTTAGCCACTTATGAGTATAATTAACATTTTAATATATTAAGTGCTCAAAATGATTATCATGACATATTAGAGTTTATTACGACCGTTATATTAGTTTAGGGTCTAAAGTATTAATATCCCAAAGCTTGAGGCCCAAGGTGTAAATATACAAATACATATTAAGTTTCCTTATATTACCACATTTCTTATATTAGTACATTACTTATATTACTATATTACTTATATTACTATATTACTTATATTACTACCTTACTCGCTGTACAAAAGCAACCAGAGACATTCTTCATATTATTTGATTCGAAATGGAAAACCACAAGAATAGCTACCATGCATGCAACTCTTCTGCTTCGTATGACATATACCGAAACGACTCGCATACGAAACAACCCCATACGATCATAACACTCACACGGCAATAGTAAATATAAATGTTTCACAGCCATGCCCAACGCTTAAAACACACGGCATAACCACAACATATATTTCTTGACACAAAATGAATTCGCGACAACCTCTTTATGTTTATATAGATGCGACATGACACAGAAAGAATTAAACATGTATTACCCTTCTTCTAGCCACATCGACACAGCAAATACATTCATGAAATCACAACTCTTTCGACACATACTTAACACCACACGACACACACACAACACCCATTTACAGCCACCTTTTAACACGCCAGAACACACTTAAACTCACCCTTGTTCCTGCCTAATTCGACCCACACACAGCCCACCTAGTGACCCCTTATCACAGCCACACGACACCTATATAGGTCACATAAACTCATGACTCCAGTTCTGCCCTGGCTTCCTGAATTCGACTCAAGTTTACCACAGCAGCACATGACCCAACGCAACCCTTATGTCGACGGTATACCACGAGTTTTAGTCCAGGTTTTAAGCCTTCATGTATATGTATTATTATTATTATTTTCTTTTTGTTATTTCATGTGTCAAGAGGACTCCATATATATGTATGCACCAATTCTGATTTTAACAGCCATTAACACCTTATATCGATGCCTATCAGTCCCATAATCATTCTTATCATTTCCAGTTATTTCATGTGTCAAGACCAGGTCTAATGCGCGAATAACAACAGATTATCAGGGACAACCAGAACCCAAGTCAACACCCATACGAAACACACATTCAATATTTTATGAGGCGTAAAAAATGTTATACATATTTAGTTTTAACGAGGCTATTACAGGACTCATAGTATGTTATGCGATATGTTTTATATCAGCTTATGTACGTATATTTGGTGTCGAAAAGATGGAAACAAGGAAGATGGAATACCTTGTTGGCAGATTTAACGAGCCCAAGAACGCAAGTAAATACCCACGTATAATAAACACAACACACCGAGAATTTCACGATCACCACGGCTTCAAAGCCTCCTTTGTCTTGATTTTAAGAAAGTTAAATGATGGGACTTTGACAGATTTAGGGTTCGGTTTAGGAGAAACAAGAATGGGTCCTATAATGTGAATGAGAGGAATGAGGCAAATGTGGGTTTAAAGTGGAGGAAACCGTATGTTTTGGCTATAAATCAGGAAGACACACTCTTATTATTATTATTTTTTAAGCAAAGTATTTTGTCAACCCCATTTATCTTTAGACGTGTGAAATAAAAAGGAAGGCACAAAATTTTCGGTTATAATGGAATTGGGAGAACCGTGATATGATTGGTACTTAATAAGGAAGGTCGAAATTTTAGTGATTGATATATTTTTCATATTAATGTGTGTGCTTATCTTCTTTAGTGATACTAGCCGAAAATTTTGAGTCTAAGTAAAAGTCGACTAGCTTAGGTTGAAGTGGTAGAGATTTTATTTTGTACATATTATTCATAATATAAGTTTTACATTAACTTAATTTGTTTGGTAACTTAGGTAAGGTTCAAATAATGTTACTTATTAAATTTTCATAAGTTCTTAAAATTCAAATTTGAGGGCATTTTAGTCATTTCAGATTATATTAATTTTGGGTTTTACAAATAAGCAATGATAAGCACTAGAACAGTAACTTGCAAGTATTGAAATAAAGGCTTACAACTGCTTCCATGCTCAAAACTGAGAACCAAGAACCCTAACCACTTCCTAAAGCTTCCCACAAAGCAACTAACCCAGGGCCATCCTTAATGTACCCTGCTCCAAGCTTCAATCTTCTTCTTCACTGATTTTTTTAATTATGAGCTATTTATTTGGCATTTTTATGTATTTTTAGTAAAACTGATTAGCAGACCTTGAAATGATATCTATGCTTCAAAAAGCTTATAAGTGAACTAAATTAGCTTAATGGAACAAGAAACAACAACATTTAACAATTTCCAAGTGAAGTGTCAATTTCACTCAAAATTACTAAATCCGAATTTAAAGAACAAAACTGAAATTAAAGGTTCAAGATAGTTTTCATTGCATTAAATAAACTGAGTACAACATTTGTAAACTAAGAATTATACTGAAAGATAAATTACATTAAGTACGAAACTAAACTATATTACCTACACTAATCAATCTTCACCTCTGCTTCAATCTTGATATTTATTGACTCTTTGGAATCCCACTAGCTTTCTGAACATATCCCACTTGAAATCTTGACCATTGATGCATTGTAATTCATCCTAGCCTTTGAAACAGATTTTGGCGCCAAAATTCATCCACGTGGCTAGGGGCAGTTTGATTGCAATTAATGAGCTTTGGTTGATTGTGGAGGTGGAGGGGACATGTTTGGATAGGTATAGAGGTCAAGTTGAAGAGTTAGTAGCAAAAACAGGGGTATGTGAGGTGAAAGAGGTGTCGATGGTGGGGAAAGCATTAAATGCAAAGTAGACTAGGTTGGAGGGGTGTAGGGATGAGGTGGTGGAGTAGGTAGTGAGGTGGTGGACAGGTGTGGTGGTGATATTGAATTACCACATAGCTGTGGGGTGGTTTTGGGTGTTACAGTGAAGTGGGAGGGAAGGGATAAAGGGTGGAGTGGTATTGACTGGGTTGACCCCGGTTTTGGGTTTTATTAATAAAAACGGTTTGGGCTTGGGTTTTCAATAAAAGGGTTGGGTAATGGGTTTTATTATTTGGGTTAAATATGGGTTGGGTAATTTAGTGGATTGGGGTTTATTTTATTATAGGGTCCGGATAGTTTGTAGTTTAATCACAAGGACCATTTTTGTATTTTCTGATTTGTGAAGGGGCTGAGTTGTAATTTCACCAAAGTTATCAAAAGGACATTTCTTGCCAAGTGTCAATAGTACAAGGATCATAAAATATAATTTTCCGATTTTTGCAAACCAATGACTAATTTTGACAACTTTTGAAACTCGAGGGACTAAACTTGCCATTTATGCAAACTTTGCTCATTTTCACTTGTTTTTAATTGTTTTGCATCTGAAACATATAAAAACACAATCCAATAATATTTTCTGAATTTTGAAGCATAACTGCATGTTTTTAAATGTTTTTGTAGTCTAAATGTGACAGAAATGATGAGTATTTAGACACTCATCAATGCACCTCGGCTATTTGAGAAAACACATGTATGCACCTTTGCCTATTTGAAAAAATAATAATAATAATAAATAAATAATAATAATAAATCCGAATTTTAAAATTTATAAAAAAGGAGAATTATAAAAAAAACAAAAAATAATATGAAAATGTCTTTTACTATTATACCCTTTTGAATTAAATAAAAATAACAAAATGCTATGGAGCATTAAATGATGTACATTGTGTATTATTAGTTGTAAAAAGATGGTTCTCGCAGTTTCCGCACTTAAGAGGGTTCTGAAAATAAAGCCCCCATATATATATATATGTCGACTTGTATTTCTAAAAGATGCTAAAATGAGTTCTAACGTGAAATATTTATATATTAGGTAGGAAATATGTTTAATAACTTGCTAATGATCAATCCTTAATATTCGAATGGGTGGAAACAAGCCCGGGTTAAAACGGTTTAGTTTGGTAAATTTTAATATGGGTCGAATGGTGCTCAAGTGCCGTTTACTTTGGCTCATTTAAATGTAACAAACGTTCATATCTCGAGCTAATATTTGGCACGTTATTTCTTTGGTGGGAGTACTATCAGTAGGTTCACAAATACGTATAAGTCACGTTCAAATATCGAAAAAGAATGGGACGATTTGGGGAGCAACTGGTCGACAGGAAAAGGAAATAAAAAGAAAATTTTGGGCCGGATGAACAGTAGACGCGTTTAAGGATTGGGCTGAAGATACTTGGCCCAAATGAAGTTATATTAAGTGTGTATATTTGGTAGAATTTTATTCGGGGTTCGCGTACAAGCTTGCCCCGTTATTTGGTAAATTATTCGATAATGTTTTCACGTTAAAATAATATAATAAAGAAAATTTTAAATTTTCCCGTAAAAATTGTGATTAAAAATATTGACGGAGATTAATATATAATTAAACATTGTTAATTATATGGATTTTTGCAGTTCGCTACATTCCGGCGGCGATCTCATTCGAAAGGGACCTTCAGGGTGTATTTATCGCTTCTGTTGTTAGACGGACTAGGGCGGTTCTCTCTGAGGGTATCTGCCTCACTCCTTTCGGTAGTTCCGTGGTCCGTAAGGCCTCTTCTGCACGAACAAAATCGTCGAACCTTTCCAACATCTCATCGACCGTTTTGGGAATCTTATCCGAAAATTTCTTTGCCAACTCCGGACAGTGATGGCCATTCATGAATGATGAGATCTGCATGATTTCAGAGGAATCCGAAAAATAGTTGGCCTCACTTACCCATCGTTCTTTGAAGTTTGGGAGGCTCTCATTTGCCTTCCGATGGATCTTGTTGATCTCTGTATGGTCCTTGACGCATGCCCTCAACATACTGAACCTATTTAAGAACCTCATTTGAAGCTCATCTCAGCTATCTATGCTTCCTGTCGGTAGTTTGTCGAACCACCATCTGGTCTTCCCGTCTAGAGTTTGTTGGAATATTCGACACCATACGGGCATGGGCCATTCTTCATGATTCCCCGCTCCGGGGAAACGATTAATTTGGTCATCCGGATCGGTTGTCCCATCATACAGTTTAAGGTTTGTTGGTATTTTGTGCTTGGGAGCTGAGAACTCTATGATCCTTCTCGTGAACGGACATTTTATCACCTCTTTGAATAGCTTGATCAGGTCCTCATCGGCCACTACTTTCCCCTTATCGTATCGTGGTCTTTCGCCGTATTCCTCTTCGGTATCCGCATGCTCGTCCTCAAATCTCAACATCATTGGGCTTATCAGGTCACAGTTGCCTTGTTGCTTGAACAACTCCTTGAGAGCCGATATGTGGCCCTCAATAACGGCCCGAGCATCCGCAAGGTCTTGCCCGCCTCCTCCGGATCCTCCTGTTCCTCCTGTGTTCTGGATGGGGGTAACAGGTGTAGGACCAGTCATTCTGAGCTTCAAGTAGATCGAACGGAAGGTCCCACGGATGGCGCCAATTTGTTGAAGTAATTTTCTGCAAACACTTCGGACAAATAAATGTGGCCTTTCGGACGAACTAGGTAAGAGCTATCCCCACGGCTTTCAGGGGTCCTTCGGATATCTGCACACAACAGCACGCGTTAGGCTCGCTCCATGTGTTATCCCAGGACCAAGCTCCGGCGTGAAAATAAGTATAGGATATTCCGAAAGACTCTAAACAGTAATATAGAGTAAATGTGAATGGTAAAAGTTGGTTGAGGGTAGTAAATGAGCTGGGTATTTATAGCACCCAGCCTTGGTACCGGAAATGGCAGCGCCGGATTTTCTGGGAACATGTCGCAGACACAATCCCGTAAATCCTGGGGCGGCGGCGACGGTGTCTGCTACTGCCATCTGTCCAAAAAGTAATTCCACTTGTCTCATTGCTCATAGTTGTGCCGATCATACACGTCAGGGGTCTTCCGGTCTCTTCCGGATGACTTCATTCTGTCCGGATGGCCGGATAAGATAGGCTGTCCGGACACATACACCAACATATCTCACTATTATTAAGTATTATTTTCTTACTGATATGCAGAGTCAAAAATATTAATCAAATCTTGTTGATTACCGTTCTTCTCGTGCGAACTCGTGGTTGAGCTCTTTTCAAGTGGGAGACCGGAGAGAATAATGATGGCAGAAACGAATCACAAAGGGAAAAAGTTATAAATACATAATGTACTTAAAAAAAACTCATTATGCTCTATGAACTATACATATTGTCATTATACATTGCATTTTTCATTTTATTTTGATATTTACTGACGTGGAATGCAATTTCCATTTTTATAATTGCTAATTTATCTATGTGGATGCCATGTAGGCTTGATAGCGTGGACAAAGACCCTATATAATCACACTAACTATCAGTTCCCGCTAATTAAAAACACACGAAACCCTAATTTACATATCCAGTAAATCTGTCAAAGTTGGCTTCGATTGCTTAAAGGTATGTTAATATAAACATGTATTTATCATTTTATAGTTGTTAATTTGTCATGTAAATGCTAAAATTTTAAACCCCTAATTTTTATCTGAAACCCTAATTTTGCAGATCTAGTGAAAGATGGTTAATTTCACCATCAACCTTTACCATGATGGTGTTTTCGTGACTAACCCACTTCAGTATCTGGAAGGCGACCATCGTTTAATTGAAGACATTGATTTCCAAGGGCTAATATTTAGTGAGTTTTTTCCACTTATGCGCAGACTAGTACTTGTGTCTCTTCAGTCCTTTTACTACATTAAACCTGGTGTCCCACTAAATATAGGTCTGAAAGAGCTTAAAACAGATGAACATTTATCTGAGTTTGTTATAGCAGCCATTGAAAATGATTGTAAGATGGACTTATATTCTGAGCATAATGGTTATAATGTTATGGAAATGGTAAAAATTGATAATTTGGTTAGTCCAGATAGTGACAGTGACTTCTCTGATAATGACAAACAAGAAAACTTATATGATGTTAAGGATTTTGTGGATTTTCAAACAGAGGGTGAGGAAGAGGTCAAAATCCCCAAAATTTCTAATGATGATCCATGGTTGAATAAGCTAGTTGGGGATGGTAAGTTCATTGGTTTTATTGATGATCCTATACCTAATTTAAATGGTAGGTATATGCTAGAGGTTGATGACCCAGAGGATGATATAATAGAGAATAAGTTTAAGGCCAAAAAAGGTGTTCAATATCCTGCTTTTGACCCACAGACACCCTGGGATGAATGTAAACCATTTTTAGGTATGAGGTTTGAGTCTCCCACTCAACTTAAGCAATGCTTAGCAAATTATGGTGTTGCAGGTGGATACCAGCTTTGGTACATGCAAAATGATAGCCATAAGTTGCTTGTGTATTGTGGTAGAGATGTAAGTTTAGGTAAATGTGCTGGTAAAAGGGGGAAAATGGACACTAGGGATGAGGCTGAGAGTAGTAAAGCTGGTGAGGGTGATTCAAAGGCTAGTAAAATAAGCAAGCAAACAAGAGAGAGATGGGCAAAAAAGAAAAAGGAAGAGAAACAAAGGCTTGTAAACCAGGGGGATTGCACATTCAGACTATGGGCTAGTTGGATGAGTACCGAGAAGTCTTTTCAAATTAAGACTTTGTATCCTGATCATAAATGTTGTAGAAATTATTCATTAGGATCTTTGGTGACTTATAAGTGGATAGCTCATCATTATGCAAGGGAGATAATAGACAATCCATGGTTAACTTACAAGTATATTCAAAATTCAATTAAGGAGAAATATAGGATTGAGGTAAGTCTTGGACAATGTAAAAGGGCGAAACAGTGTGCATTGTTTGATCATGAAGGAGGTCTAGTTGAACATTACAGTAGGCTGTGGGAATATAGACAAGCAATTTTAGACTCTAACCCAGGTTCCACTTGCCACTTGGACTTAGAAGAAAAATCTGATGGACTCATGTACTTTAAAAGAATGTATGTTTGTTTCTTGGGTCTGAAGGCAGGTTGGACAGATGGTTGTAGGAGAGTAATTGGTTTGGATGGCTGTTTCTTAACCCATACATGTAAAGGGCAGTTACTTACAGCAATTGGTAGGGATGCTAACAACCAAATGTTTCCTATAGCATGGGCTGTTGTTGGTGTAGAAAACAAAAACAATTGGTGCTGGTTCCTTTCTTTGTTGCATGATGATTTGAATTTGGGTTCTGGAAGTGGTATTACTATCATCTCTGATGCACATAAGGTAAGCTAATTTACACTTATTATCTTCACTTTTGTATATGAAGAATGTTTATAATCTGATGCATTAATGTTAACAGGGATTGCTAGAAGCTGTAAGCATATGGTTACCTGATTCAGAACATAGACAATGCACTAGGCATATCTATGCCAATTTTAAGAAGAAATGGAATGGACTTCAATACAAAAGATTGTTCTGGGCAGCAGCTTCTTGCACAATAAAAGAACAGTTTGATCAATACATGGAGCAGATAAAGATATTGGATGAGGAGGCTCATAAGTGGTTAGTTGAACATAACCCAAACACTTGGTCCAGGGCTTTTTTTGAAATGGATAGAAGCACTGCAGCATTTGAAAATGGCATATCTGAAGCATTCAACAGTAGAATTTTAAATGCAAGAGGAAAACCTATTATCACCATGTTAGAAGATATAAGGATTTACATCATGCAAAGGGTTTGGTCCATGAACAAAAAGGCTATGGACTTGGAAGATTCAATTACTCCAAGTGCAAGGAGACATCTAAGAATCATGATAAATAAGATGAGGTAAGTTTGATTTTTTTATTGTTTAAATGTACATTCTTTATGTCCTTTAATTTGTTGCCTAAATCTACATTGTTTACTTATTATTACTTTGATTCATATTATAGATGGTGGGCTGTTTATCCTAGTGGTTTTAGAGAGGTTGAGATTAGGAAGGGAGATGAGGCTTTCTGTGTCAATTTGCATACAAAGAAATGTGCCTGTAGAATGTGGGAAATGAGTGGGCTACCATGTGTGCATGCTGTGGCAGCTTATCTGCATATGAAAATGGATCCAGAGTTAGGTGTTAGTGAATGGTACACTCAAAATAAATGGTTTGAGTCATACCAATATTCTATTAGACCTGTACTTGGCTCTAGATATTGGAAGCCTACTAGCTTTCCCAAACCTTTACCACCAGTTGAGAGGAAAATGCCTGGTAGGCCAAGGAAAAAAAGAATAAGGCATCCAAGTAAGAATGATCATGGAATAAGCAGGACAGGGAGGGTAATGCATTGTAATAGGTGTTGGGAAGCAGGGCACAATAAGAAGACATGTAATATTCCACCAAAACCAAAACCTGCAAACTTTTATGGACAGTCTTCAAACACAATGGGTCAGGAACAACAATCAAACACAGACAATTCAAGTGCTCCACCTGAAACCTTTTCTGAACAAATGCCTGCTTACAGTGTTGATCCTGTAATTCCAAAACCTGGTAAGAGGAGAGGTGTGGGATCAAAGGGAGTTAGTAACAGGAACAAGAAAGTTATGGCATCTAAGAAAGGGAGTACTTCTGGTACCCAGAAAACAAGGTTTGCTGGATCAACAAGCAATAATGAGCCTTATATCTCTCCAAAGGTAACATACTATCACCTATATATCCAGTACATTTGTATAACATAGCCAACATTCTTGTTAATTTATGTTGTATTTGTTGTTATGCAACAGGAACATGAGGAGAATATGGATCTTGAAGCTTTAAGGGAGAAAGAGATTGCTAATAAGGCTGAAGAGGAAGAACAACAAAGAATAAGGTTTATGTGGGAAGCAAATGAGATTGCTGACTTGACTTGGGAAATTTATTCACAAGAGTTTCCTGAATACTATGAAGATTATGAAGAGAACCTGAACAGAATTGCTGAATTCAATGTATCTGTACCACCCAACATGGTAATTCCTCAACAAGCACCTTTGTTCCCTAAACAAAAGAAAGATGTTACAAATGAGGTTCCTACCCAGCACAGTCAAGTTGTAGAGAATTCATCAAAGAACAAGGGAAAAGAACATGTAAGCATAACTGAGCCAGATCAAGTTGCAAATCAAGGTGTTGTTCAAGATCTAGATGCACATAATCAAAATAACAAGGGAAAAGAAGCTGCAGCCATACCTGATGCACCAGAGGATGGACAGAAGTATAAAGGCAAGAAAAGGGGTAGAAAACCTAAAGCTGAAACACCATCATATGGAAGAATCTACTACAAAAACAGGGGTAGATCTGAGAGAATTGCCAACCAGTACAAGAAATTTACCTTTGATGAATTTGGCACAAGTTCTACACCAGAAAAGGCATTCTCTGTTGACTAATGGTTGTAGTTTTAGGTGTATTTGAATGATTCTGCTTCTGCTGTGAACTTAGTAGTATTTTAAAGACATTTACTTTTGTAATAGATTATGATAAGGTTTAGGTTATGTGGATGGGTGTGCATTGACTGAATAGGCACACATTTTGTGAACTTGACTTTGGCCACATGCCTTTTTTTATTAAAGCAGAATCTTTTACACCTTTATTGCTGTCTGTCATTGTTTATTACCCTCTTTTGACCCATTTTGATTTGATCAATGCATTGGTATGTCATTGTCATTGTTAGTGGAGACCACACTCACTTATTATTGCTGCATTATTGTTGTTTTGTGGACCAATATATGTCTGCAATTTTGTATGTATATATAAAACATAACAACCTGCATTTTCATTTCAACAACCAAACTTACACCATCCATTACAAAACAGAAAATGCTACACTGCATATTTCATCTACTACCTTACAACCTACCTGATAAACTTACACCATCCTAATAACCTTACAACCTAACAGACCATTAAAACAACAACCATAACCTAGCAACAGACAGCAAAAGAACCATTACATTGACAACCACAACTCTAAAGCACCATCAGAAACACAGACAAGATAACCAAACCAAACAGACACTTCAACAACATGGCAGCTTTCTTCTTGCTTTTGATAAGTTCCAACTCCAAGTTTTGTATCCTCAAGTCCATGTGATTCTGATATACTTCAAATTCATGTTCCAAACTCTCAAGTTGATCTTGAACAGTTATTTGAGCAGCATACAATGCCCTTTCTTCAGGATGCAAAGTTAGGTAAAGCTCAAACAACTGAGCTTTGTACCATGGACTGTTAATCTCAGGATCAATCCAATAAAAGGCATTGCATTGCACTTGACCATGGATCTGAAAAAATTAAAAAAAAAAAAACAAAAAATCATATTTCGAACCCTAATCTATCCACATTTGGGGAAAAGTTAATTAATTAGTAAGTAATCATATAACTTACATTTGAATAACGACAATTAAGAAACCTTCGCCCTGGATTATTGGGAGTCCAAGCAGTTCGCCTTGCAAGTGGTCTGTTACACTTACATTGAGTTGGTATCACACGACGTCTGTTAACGGATGATGAACTGGCTGTCGACATTGAGATCTAATTCCAATTATTTGATTAGGGTTTGTGATGTTAATTTGATTAGGGTTTATGTGAAATAAAAGGGGGATGAGCAAAATCGGGTTTAAAAGGGTGTTTTGGGTCTTTTTCCACGCTGTCAAGCCTACATGGCATCCACATAGATAAATTAGCAATTATAAAAATGGAAATTGCATTCCACGTCAGTAAATATCAAAATAAAATGAAAAATGCTATGTATAATGACAATATGTATAGTTCATAGAGCATAATGAGTTTTTTTTTTAAGTACATTATGTATTTATAACTTTTTCCCAATCACAAATGATCATATGCGATTCGGCCTAAGCATTATGTTTGTATTTTCTTTTTCTCTATTTATTTGTTATAGGTTTATTTTTATTTAATTATTTAGGTCTTAATATTAGAAATTAGAGACGTCGGATCATGAATAAATGTTACCAGCTTATTAATTTGTAGTATTATTTTTAGAAACTGCTCTGTTTTATTGTTTGTGAAATCATGGATACGACTTTGTGCTACTCCAAAATTTTGCAGTTTCCAGAAGTAGGCTATCTTTAAGATAGACATGATTATCAACTAATGTTCTCCTCATTCTAGATCGTTGGCTACGAATTTACAAATATGCATGCTTGTAGATTATTGTCTGTCACTTTACTTGGCTCGTGACATCATAAGCTTCACGTATTGGTTTAAGCCCATAAAGTCATAAACCAATGGAGACGACAATTTCTCTTTGTGTTAGGCCTCACGGAGTGGCAACGGGCTGGGCAACGGGCTGGGCTAACCCGCTGGGGAACACCGCCGCCGACCCAGCGGGCTGGAAATCACGGCTTGGACAAGCAGCTGAGGGTTGGCAACGGGCTAAAAAATTCGACCGTTTATCTATAAAAATTCGACCGTTTGAAGCAATACAAACGCTCCATTTTGTGCAACGGCTCAAAAAAAAAAAAAAAAAAAAATTTCCCTCTTTATAAACAACTAAAATCTTCACATATTAAACCACAACTTTCACATATTTAACCCCAAAATCATCACTTTTATCACAAAATGGATTCATCTTCTTCCTCTTCTTCGTATTGTGATCCGCCTTCGCTTTTCGACTCGTCAACGGGGAGCACTTTTAACTTTTTGCAAACGGTCTTAGACGCGTATCAAGACACCGGAAGCTCTACTGACACCCGTAGGTACATTGATCGGGAACGGGTCGAAGCGGGGGAAACACTAATGCTTGACTATTTTGTTGAAGACCCGAAATTCGATGAGTCAGTTTTCCGTCATCGTTTTCGCATGAGCAAAAGGTTGTTTTTGAAGATTGTTGCTGATATTGAAGCCGGGTTCGAGTACTTTCAAGAAGGATACGACGCTCGTGGAAAAAAAAAGTTTCACGGCTTTACAGAAATGCACATCGGCGATCAAACAATTGGCGACGGGTGAACCTCCAGACGCGTACGATGAGTATTTATGCATGGCGGAAAGAACATCTCGCGAGACCCTCGAGTATTTTTGTGATGCGGTCATTTTTTTATACGAAGCGGAGTTTTTACGTAAGCCCACATCTCACGATGTTGCTCTCATCACACAAGCACACGAAGAAAGACATCACATTCCAGGGATGCTTGGTTTCTTGATTGTACACACATCGTATGGGCGAGGTGTCCTAGATACTTAAAAGGGCAATACACGAGGGGTGATCATAAGGTGCCGACTATTATGATTGAGTGTGTTGCTTCTCAGGACTTGTGGATTTGGCACTCGTATTTTGGTCCACCTGGATCGAACAACGATGTGAACGTTTTGAATCAGTCACCATTGTTTCAAAACGTGCGTAATGGATCCGCACCAGACACTTCATTTACCGTAAATGGACGACATTACAAGCATGGGTACTACCTTACCGATGGAATCTATCCTAGGTGGGCTACGTTTGTTAAGGCATACCGGCATCCGGTCGAAGAGGACGAAAAGAAGTTCAAAAGACTCCAAGAGGCGGCAAGAAAGGATGTTGAGCGGGCCTTTGGTGTTCTCAAGGGGAAATGGAAGATTTTGGAGCGTCCCCTACGGCTCACGACAAAACAGAAGATCGGGAAAGTCGTCGCCACATGTACTATATTGCACAACATGATCATAAAAGACGACGGGAGGGCAATATCACCGGTTCGTATTATGGATCCACCTGCCCCTGTAGCTTATAACCGGAATGTGCTGTGGGAGATACATGACGAAGAAGTCCATCATCGCCTCCGGTATGATCTGACAGCGCATATATCGGGTTTGGACTTAGCATACCTTGATGACCCAACGGAGCAGCCACCACCGATCGAGACATTGATTTAGGTCTCTTTATGTCGTATTTTATTTTCTAATAATGATGTCGTTTATGTAGTTTTTATTAATTATGTTTAGGTTTATGTAATGTTTATGTCGTTTATGTATTTTTTTTTTAGTTTATTTTAATGAAATGTTTAAGTTTTTATTACATAAATGTTTGATTAAATTAAATGAAAAAAAAAAATTTTTGGGAGGGTTGAGAATGTGATGAATGCCTAAGAATTAAGTTGGGAGGGTTGGTTGGGAGGGTTGAAAGGGTAAAATGAGTTGGAGAGATGTTATTGGTGGAATTTGGGAGGGTTGGGAGGGTAGGATGTTATGACTCCTTGGGCCCTTATTAATCTTCTTCTATCCCGCAATGCGCATAGTTATGGTGGATACGTAGTCAAAGTACACATAGGATGTGGTTGTCAAATCAACTGACAGAAAACTGTGTTATACTGGAAAGTCAAAGGGGACAAAGAGAATCTCCCTATGATTTGACATCATAGGGGGCTTGTATAGTATAACCCAGTATCTTATTATGGTTTTAACATGTTCATGTTTTTCTTTTTCTTCTCTTTTTGTAATCATGTTTGACATTAAAATCCAATAGCATATGTTCAATCATTTATGCAAATTGCCAATTCTAAGCAACTTAAATAAAAAAGTATAGTGATATTATATTTGCATGAGAAAATCTCTTCAATATTCAACTACTCTGTATTTGTTTAAGACGTAAAATTCACATTCTCACATTTTCAAAACATATGGTACTGGTATAAAACAATTTTTATCTCATAATCACGATGCTTAACATATTTCAAACATTACGAGACTCTAAAGTCACAAATTTATTGTATTTTGGACCCGTTACATGGAAACTTTTTTTATATTTTTGATGTACTATTAGGTGAAAGTCTGTGACATGCATCACTATTGATGGTTAATTGACCTCAAAAGCTCCCAATCTTCAATCAAATCAAAATTCAAATCCGATACATCTTCCCATTCCTCTCATTAAATATTTTTTTCATGCAAATACATTTTTTTCCACTTTCACTTTTGGTTCCATTTTTTGCAAATTTTGGCCTTGGGATTGGACACATTTATATTCCCCCATCTCATTTTTTCCCACAAATAAACATGTAACATACCCATCTTAAAGTTGCATCAAATTATTGTCTATGACAATATGTCACTTTATAAATTGTACCATTTATTTACAAACTTTAAAGTTGATAATAATCATGGTCACAAAATACTAGTAATAATAATTCTACATACTGATTGCATATATTCTTATGATCAAATAGTTGGTAACAACAAATTATTAAACGCGACTCTATCAAACGACACCATCTCATTGCTACGATCACTAGTGCCCTCGGCTACTACTCTTGCACCACCACTTGTGTTCAAGAAATACTCTAAACCGCCAAGATCTTGTTGCTCAAATGTAAACAATGGAGTAGGGGGGACGTACTCTGTTCCCCACCGGTGGAGCAAATTAGCATCCAAGATTTGAGGGATGCTAAAATGCTCCTCGATTTTGCATTGTTTAGTAATAGGTGTAGGGGTAGTGGGTTGGATTGGGAGGAGTAGGGGTTTAACAAGTGTAGAATTTGGGGCCGTTTGGATGTTTGGAAATATTGGTAGGTTTAGTAGTGATTTAAGGTCTTGATCATTGATTTCTTGATACTTGTCACCAAATAAAAAAGGGTTTTGGAGGGGTGGAGGGTTATTAGGATGGTGCATCAAGGGAGTTGTATTGAAGGGCTTTTTGGAAATTTCATTGTGGGTAGGAGTTGAGGGTGATGGTTCTAGTGTTGATTGGTGGTGTTTAAAGTGAGGGTAATTTTGTCCACCACTTGATTTCTTTTCCCCTAGTTTGTGAAATATTCTACAAATTACCCACTCATCCTGCAAAAGAAATAACTACATGCATCAAAACTTGTACCAGTATGAACTGATAACTAAGAAAAAATATAACATTTATGGTATAGGTGTGATATGAAATGACAATATGAAGAAACTAGTCATCCAATTCCTTTTTACACAATCATTTACAATGTTGTAAACACTTGGAACACATTGTCAAATTCTACATTTCTCCTCTTAGTCATAAATTTGCTATTTTCGCAACCCACAAAGAGATATATAACAAGCTAACCCCAAATAAATTTACACACACAATATATTTACTTCATTTACAAATTTTTGAGCTACATTTACCAAGAAAATCAATGTTGAATAGTTAACTTTTTAAGTTCTAGACTTTCATTAAATTCCAAACAGAAATATATTGCTATTCACTACCACTATTTACTTTTACTAGATAAACGATGGTGACACAAAATTCATTCGAAAAGATAAAAACAGTGAGAAGACAAACTAGTCTAATCCAAAAGTCAATCAAATCAAAAAGAAACATATAGAAAACTCATTAAAGTCAACACCAACAAAACGACAAAACATCACACATGCATAAATATTTTGTACTATTTCAACTTGGCAGAGCATATAGTAGTTGTACCTTACACGTGTGCCTGTAAGAAAACTCCCCATCAAGTCTATACTCGTGCATGACCCATTTGGTTTTTTCACCATGTGGGGCCCGACCCTTATAAAAAACCAGTGTCTTTTTCATGCCCAATAAGGTCCGACCCGACCCGGAAGTGTATACCTCACGATCCTTACCCGTTGCCTTCCAATAACCCGCACCGGTGGCCCGGTTCGTTCTTAACCCGGTTGGGTATTTTCGATCTCTTAAGCTATAGAAATACCATTCTCTTTCGCCCATTTTTGCTACTTCTGCATAAACCATACAAACTTGGTTATAGTAACTTGTTAATAAGTTGCGGATATTGGATATATAAAAGGTTAAAACGAGTCAATTTCAGAATGATCAAATAAACATGTATAAACACCTCTTTAGAACGAGTTACGAAGGATAAGAGGTTGAAACGAGTAAATTTATAAAATTAGCCCTAACAACTTTTATAACGTATAACGGTATAAACACGTTTATATTTTTGTATCTTATGAAAAGTACTACGCATATGAATATCTAACATATTAGCGTTATGATACAATTTTTGTATTAGTAACACAAGTTTTGTTAGATTGTTAAAGAAAAAATTAAAGATAATTGTAATAACAATGTAATTTTATACTTTTACCTAAGCGTTTTTCAAAATTTCCGAATATAGCATGTGTTACTATTCATACCAACATTTGTGAAAAAAGTCTTATACTTAAAAAGATATGTTTATTAGTACTATTTTACTATGTAACCCCAAATGTATCATGTCTTGATTAGTGAAGTGTCAAAATACATGGTTGATTTAAGTAAGTAATCCTTTGATAATTTAGATTAGCTAGTTACTTAATTAGTTAGAAATGATACACAACCCACAAAATTTACTTAAAATAAAAATAAAAAAAATATTTATTTTATCAGTTGACAGAAAAACCTTTATATATTTCTAAAAATACATGTTTATAATATCTTATTTTAAATAGGTGCAATAAAAAAGTTGAGCACAGATTTATATGCATATTATACAACCATTGTCCAAGGGATAAAAGGACAATCCATCTTTTCTTTTCAAGTCCTTCTATAAAAAAAAAAGGTTACGTTATTAAGACCTCCTATGATATGACAATGTGACAATAAGGGGTTTTGGTCAAAATATACAAACTGCGATGCACACCGTACAAACCCGCAATGCACAAGCCCCTACGAAACTCCGTATGAGAGTGTCCGTATAAACTCTCTCTTTTCTAAAATGCATGCAATGATAGACCATTATTGTATTTTCTTTTAGTTCTAAAAGGGATTGGATTTCCTAGAAACCATTAAAGTTGTTGAACATATAATGCATAGACGAAATAAACGTGAACTAGTCTTGATTCAGTTTGAATTATTGGTTTATACCGTACTACAATTATTTTTGAGTTAATGCACTTTTCGTTTTAAATGGCTAATAAAGAAATGTGATGAATGCATGGTACGCTATTTACGTATTGTACAACTCATATAGCAAGGAGTTCAGCAAAGTACAACAGAACCCCTTTTGGTGCAAGTTTTCAGAAAATATTGCAACTTAGATGTGCCATTGTCAGAAAATGAATTTAGCTTAGATTTTCTGGGCCAGAAAATAATTTCTTCTAAAATACAAACAGGTCTAGAGAGAAAAAAATAAACATACAAGCCATTAGGAAGACCAATACATTAGCTCGTAGACGTGAGTGACTTATTAACCAAGAGTTTTCGGACGGAACCAGGGGCCAGGGATCCCGGGACACAATTGATTTTTGTCTCGTAGTGTTAATTTTGTCAAAAAAAACCTTAATTTTTTATTTATTTATTTATTTATTTTATTATTATTATTTTTTTAATATAAATGCATCACATCTCAAAAAGTTGTGCATGTACTATTGTTTGATTTTTCATAAACACATCTGGTGACTTGAGACATATGTGACATGTAGGTTGTAAGAATTTGTTTTTCAAAAGAACAAAACTAATTGGAAGGCCTAAACTATGGTGTATATTTGTGACTAAACATGTGTGCAAGTATCTTATTGGTTAATGAGCTATGAACATCTAATTTTAAGACATAAGTCTACTTATAAATTAGATTCAATCAACATATTTCTAAAATTCTAAGAAAGTATAGTATTTGGTTGGTTAACACATATAGCATTTATACTATTATAAAATAAACATGTCACATTGTCACGTGAAACTACAAATGTACGAGAATTAAATAAACATGGCTAGAAACATTATGGGCCTAAAAAGATGTCAGGTGACCATTTGTAAATTTGTTACTTTGTTTGATGGGTATATGCATTTACTGCTAGTACCCCACAACTCATGTAACAACCGTTCGTTCTTGATAACAAATGGTGTTGAAGAAACTAGAAACTTGGGTGAAGTTTGGGATTTTCTTACTATTCTTGTAATTTATTGCATTTTGATATGCTCATATAACTAACCCAAAAACCACTTTAACTTCCTACGGAAAATAGGAATGTGAGAATATATTAGTGTACTCTTTAGAGTACGAAACATGTATGTCTAAAAGTGATGCAATATGTGTTTTCAGGGTCAAAGATTGAAAATTAGCTAACGAATATATGTGCATGTAAGTGTTTAAAGATATATGTAAGTGTGCTTATATTAATACTATGTTACATGGTGAAATTAAGAATCCCTACAGAAGGTGTTTGAAGTTGAAAATGTGCTTCTATTCTGTGTGTGTTTAATGGTCAAAGTATATGTTAGAAGGTGAAAAATGAAAATATCTATAGAGTGTTTTTTTAGTTAATATGAAGTCATGCACATGAATGTAATTATCCCTAAAGTATGTGTGTGATTTAAGGTGAAAAATGTACCTGGTAGCTCCCAAGGTTCACATCTATTAAGATCAACTTCAGCAATATCCACACCAGAAAAAGTACTAGAACTAAACACTTTAGAAGCAAGATAAAAAGTGATAAGCTCTTCATCAGTTGGATGAAACCTAAACCCTGGTGGCAAACCACCATTGTTTTCTGACTCTCTACCACAACCACCACCATCAGTGCCACCAAGTTCACATAGTATCTCTTCTATACCAAGCATCATGGGTGACAAGAGTAGTGTGTAATGTAGTATGTGAAATGTAGTGTGTGTGTTTTTTGTGTTGGATATGAAGGGACTAAAGCAATCGCTGATTTTTAAAGGGAATTTGGCATAATAAAGGCTAGTATAGAGCTAATAGACAACACCTGAAAAAGGGTCCCATAATGAATAGAAGGACAAAATACAAAACAAAATTGTATGGGTGTGTATGTGATCCATAGAATAGGGTGAAATAGAATAGTTTTCTTTTATGCAAATTTTTATTTTTTAAGGATTTTTTGTGTTTATGAAATGTATCTAGAACGTTTTTTTCTTATGAATCGAGTAATATTTAATAACAAGCATGTGGTCTAGTGGTGGTGGCTTAAGGGGTTAAGTGAGTCCCTTGTGAGAGCACTACCGGTTGGGTGACCAACCGGGAAGTTCTCACATGGGGGCGGGCCACATGCTCTGTTGTTATCAGGCAATGAAGAGGAGAGTCTTTGAGCCATTAGTTGAGGAGACTCGAATCCGAGCCGGCCCCGGTTTTCATCCGGCTGTTACTCCAGCGATTATTCTCGTGTGGAGGCAGTACGGTTTCCGGGCGTAAGCCGTTGAATCCCCACTACACCAGCGTGGGCCCGATTAAGACAACATAGTCTGGGTATGTGGTGGATGAGGGTCTACCTTTGTGGCGGCTACGACTCTCTAAACTAAAAATTGAAAGTCGCCTTCCAAAAAAAATCGAGTAATATTTTTGCATTGTGAGGTTACCTATTAAGAGACTCCGTCGTGCATGATATTTTGTTAACCTCGTCATTCATCTAAAAGTTTATTTTCTCGTCAAATATTGATGACAGACAATATTAATTAACTTATACAACTTATCTTAACAATAGTACAAGAAATACAATGTTCAAGCTAATTCGGAGATCTAATCAAGAGAGTGTTCATCTACTTTTTGATCCGAGAGGAGCCTCTTGATTTAACGGATTTATATCAAATACGGGTCTCCTTGACTTACCGATGGGTGCTAAGAGATTTACTCGGGTGAACAATCTTTGTAACAAGCTTAGCAAAATTGACTGGGTATTAGTATTGCATCATGTTGTAGATGTTTAAATATGTGAATCATAAAAAGACTATAAACACATAAACATCACAAGTACACGCAGCGAAAAGATCTACACTAACATGTAATATAATTAACTAAACTAAATAGAAAGCGTACATTATTCGATTTCTAGCAAGAACAAGGAATCACGTGCTTCAAGAACAAAATTATATAAACCCTAATAAGGCTTAAATGGATCGAACAAGGACAAAACACACAAGCTAAAGTAAGCTTGTTACTCGTTCTTGTACACACACAATGCTAGCGTTCCAATGGGAAAAACTAGGTTCAAATCACAAAACAAACCAAACACTTTGAAAGCTTTACTTGGATCGGCAATACCTAGTGGTATTAAAAGAGGCCGATCGGTTTGAGCTAAGAGGAGAAGAGAAGGAGAAGAATGGCTTGTTTAGGGATTCAAGATTAGGGAAACAATGAAACACAATGAATTGTATTTATAGGCTAACCCTGGCTTGTTCCCTACTCCACCCAAAACCGACTCCCTAGCCCATAAGGGAGGGTCGGCCGGATTTTAGAACCCAAAGTGGTTCTAGATCCTTCTCTTCCTACTTTGCATAATTAGTCCTTTAACGGCTGTTATCTCTAACTCCGTTAAGTACTAACTGTCGTTAAGTATTGTTTTGTGAAATGAATAAATATAAATATAAAATATATTTAATTTATTCAAACCATTGGAACTCTCACGTATTGTGTGCAATCCCGAGTCTCGGGTTCGAAACCGGACATACATATATTAATAATTATACATAAACTCTAACAGTAGACAAATGGCCCAACTCACATATTACTGCTCTCCCAAGAGAGTTTTCTGATCATACCCCACTCATTTTCTCAAACTCACCAGCTGATTTCGGTCCCACACCATTTAGATTTTACAACAGTTGGCTATCCCGCAGCGATTTTCTTCCCATTGTTGAATCTTGTTTGGCTGCCTTGAGCCCAGGTACTACTCACCCTGCTGCATTTTTTAAACGAAAGCTTCAAACGCTTAAGACATCATTGAAACAATGGCGTTCTTTGAGTCTTAAAACAGAAAATTCAGTTTTTGTCGAACTTCGTCACAAGATCGACAATTTGGACCTGAAAGCTGAATCTTATACCCTCACCACTCATGCGTGGTTTTGTAACCTTACAACAGGTTTTACCTCTCGAGGGATCTCAAGAGGCTTACAACCCACCAGGCAGTGTACCTGACCGATGTAGTATAGTGTAGTGGTAAGTACGGGGGATTGATCGTTCTCCACAGGGAATAGTGTTCGTTAGGTGTGAAAGACTACTCTAATTAGGTCTAAGGGTTGAGGAAGATTCTTTTTATGTTTTTATGTTTTTATGAAAGCAAGTAAAATCTCGGTTTTGAAAGAGTGGGCGGAATTAGTTGCTAGTCAACTAACCCAAAATTACTACGGATGCAAATAAAATAAAATAACAAAAATGAAAATGTGGTGAGAAACTTATGTGTAGAGAAATGTGTTTACTTAGATTTCCTTACTCCCTAACTATCTTTTACCGGTTAATTAGTGTGTATTAGTCGCGTGGATGACGGGTGTATTCCTTAATACCATTCGTGGGGTGGCGTACTTACTTCCCCAACTCTACAAGCTCCTACTTCACTCCTATGTCGAGCCGGCTAGGAAGCTCCTAACATGGGATCACTAGAATTCGCTTGTGCATTAAATACAACCATAAAAACCTTTAGTACGCATTTGGTTCATGTTTCTTAAGACGTTCAAGCAAGTTACCGAATAGGAAGTTAGCCAGTTTTCTTAAGCCTAACATAGATAAACAATTATCCAATACAACTAACAACACACTAATAACCAATAATCAATAGCTAGGTTTCATTAGATCCAAGCAAACACAAGATAAATTTAGCCTAACATGTTAATCAAAAGACAAGAATAAGATAAAATCAAACAACACATAGACATATTGAATGATTAATTGATAACTTATCTTCAATGTAACATGGAAGATCTCAAGGCAAAAAGCCTTGAAAAAGAAGCTGAATTCGTCTTAGGGTTTTCTCCCAAAATTCCACACACTAGGCTCTCCCTAATGACAAAAAATTAGAAAACTATATATAGACTTTTGGATCTGACGGCGTCACCTTATGGATTGTGACGCCGTCACCTCGCCGCTTCTAGGGTTCCCGGATGACCTTCTTGACGCCGTCCCTCTTTAGCTCTTCAAAAATCATTCTGGCTTATCAAGGCTTGACGCCGTCGAACCTTGAACGTGACGCCGTCCCCTTTTAATTTAAGCCGTGACGCCCTTGATCAAGTTAAAGCGTGACGCCGTCAGAATTTACATGCTATTTTCACTGGCTTATCATGAGTAAATTTCACGTCCACTTTTTCTTGCCAAGGCATGACGCCGTCTAGAGTAAATTGTGACGCCGTCAAAGGTAACTTTTAGCCGATTTTTGAGACTTTGTCGTTTTCTTCACTTTTATGCTCCAAAAACGTCCAAAATGCCTCCTTTTCCAGATTTCTCCTCAAAAGTACCTAAAATGACAAAAGGAACGATTTAGGGCAATATTTGATCAAATAAATACGATTTAAGGCTTAAATGACCCCTTAAAAGCGGTACACTTTTCGCTTCATCAAATACCCTTACACTTGAGATTTGCTTGTCCTCAAGCAAATGCGCTTTTATTCTAATCAAAATACAAGTTAGGGGTCATTTAATGCAAACATAAAAGTAATTACAACAAATAATCGTTCCACTTCAATCATAATAAGCACGGAGATTACAAACTAGCACCTCACAAGTAGTGTTTAGATACTCACATCTCTCAAGTGTCATCAAAATAATCTCATAAATGAAAACGGATAATATCTCTCACTACCTGTCATAGCAAATAGATTACCATAGGCTTGGGAAAGTATCGATAACCTCCTCCACTAGGCGTAAGCACCTAAGATAAACTATCAAAGAGGGCTTTTAAATGGGTTATAACGTTAGGTGTAGGGAAAAGGAAAACACGGTTTTGTTGGATAAAGGATGTTTTACTGGTGGCTAGTTAAAGATCTTGATCAATTACATGTACTATACAATGTTGCTAAGCCAAGACTAGACTCGATCTTAAGCTAGAAACGAAATAACAAAAACAAAAACAAACATAAAACAAACGTAAAATGAAACCGTATGTTTTTTTTTTTTTTTCTATTTTTTTCATTTTCTCATTTTTTTGTATTTTTCTTGATTTTTTTTTTTTTTTTTTTTTTTTTTTTTTTTTTTTTTTTTGTGCATACACTCTTGCCCTACCATCCAAAATAATACATCATAGGGGCGTTGCATTCCCTTACACTTGAACTTTTACATAACTTTACAAATACTAATCTAATGACTCGAATTAAGATAATTGAAAAAACTTGGAGTACTTTTAAAATATTTAGCACATATGGGGGTAATAATGTTGTTCTTCCCCATTACTCCATTACACTAGTACTTTACCCATGAGTCTCAATCGTCCCAAAACAATATGTACAAGGATATGACTCGACTTAGCAACCATGTAATCAATTAGATAATTAACTTGGGGTTTAAACAAATGTTGTCACAATAATGCACTAAAAATGAGTGCATACAAGGTAGGCTAAGGCGATTTGGGTGTACATTTAAGTGGGGTGTAAACAAATTCTTCCTTTAAGTAAAATGCTTAAAGGTCGAAACGAAAAGATAGGCTCTGAGGGGTGTACTAGGGGTATCGTGTACTAAAAATGAGTACAACGCAAAGGGTGTGGGAGAATTACTTGACCAATGTAGCCAATGTAATTATAACAAAAACACAGGTGTAAAACAATGGGTTAATCCTAATGCCTCTTATCATGTAGTAAATCTAACTACACGAATGTAGTCTCACTTGTGGCCTCGGAATGGTCCTAACGCAAGTTCTAGAATCTAAGTGCTACCAGTACACACATCATAGCATAAATGCTTTTCCTACCAATTCTAGGGGCGAACCTCACATATTTGGGGGTGGAAAATTTTTTAGTGGTACGGTTTTTGTGCTAGTCATATAACTCCTATCCGTGAGACGCTCATTAAGATCAAAGTTTCACTCCTATATGTTGTAAAAAATTTTAAATTTGGCACTAAAATTGCCCTAACAGGTATTTCTCTCAGTTTTATTACACATCTACCATCAAACAAACAAAAATCAAGCGCAATTGTATTCTCTAAAATCGTACTTTTACCCCCCTTACACTTAAGATGAACATTGTCCCCAATGTTCAAATAACAAGATGTAAAAGTAAATAAGGTAAAAGAATGAAATCAAATACTCCCCTGATTCGCTCGGTGGATAATGAAATTACACGGTTAGATCTTCCTCCAAAGTAATGTAGAAGCTCCATGACTAATGCATCGCCACAAGCTTGATTCAATAAACATCTCCTTGTCCAAAATAACCTGTTAAACCTGAGAAAACAAACACGAAAACCTGCATAACATCGGCGGGATAAAATCTATATATAAGGATATAATGCTTGTGGAATGATAATTTTGCAGATTCCTGGAGATTATAAGTTGGAGATTTTAATAAAAACTTTTTAAAAACAAAACTTTCAAAAATTTCTGAAAATTAAATCTGACGCCGTCAGGTTATAAACCTTGACGCCGTCAGAAATGACCTGACAAAAATTTTCATTTTAAGTTTCCGGAAAATTTCTGGAAAAACCTTTACCTTACTTCCTGGAGATCCTGCAAAACATCATTATGACTCGATACAAGCATTTGACTCAAACACACACTAATATGTATGTTAATTTATTATTATTACGATTCATGTTAATTTGTGTTCTAATAAACCGATTTAGATTTCCCTTACACTTATCTTTTGCAAAATACCTTTATATGTAGTTAAGACGAAGTTAAAAACAACATAAAGCATTTTCACAATTTAGTTTTGAACATGAATCAATAAGAATAAAAATTAAACACACATACGGAAAATAAAATCAAACAAACAAATAAATAAACACACAAAGCAAATAAAGCAAATAAAGCTTGGGTTGCCTCCCAAGAAGCGCTTTTCTTTATTAACGAGTCTTGTAGCTAGACTCAAAGTCACGTACATTACGTGACTCCATCATCGGTCACGGTTCCTAGGCCATTCTCCTTCCCGGTTTTATATTCCGGTCCTAATTTCAAACAATCCTTGTAGAAACCGAATATCCTTTCCATAACATAGTCTACTCCTTTACTTCTATCCTCATCATTCCTATAGTAGACCGCTTGTTTGAGCTCCTTCTCAACATTTGACAAGTGTTGGAATTGTTCTATCTTATATGGCATTTGGTAGCTTACTTCATCGGTCTCATCCTTAAATCTAACTATCCCTAAGGAAGGTTCATAAGTCATTCTAGAGACCTCAACAAATGGTTTTCCAAAAACCACTTGAGTCAAGGATGCATCGACTATTGGGCGGATATCTTCTACAATTACAAAGTCGGTGACATAGGTGAAGTTTCCTACATAAACCGGTAATCCCTTAACTCTTCCCGTGAAGTTACTCATCCAACCCTTGTCAGGGAACATCCTATACCCAAGTTGATTTTTCATTATCAAGTTGTAGTGGGCTCTAGTCATGATGTTTATGGGCGATCTAAGGTCGATGTAAGCTTTCCACACATGTAGATGTCCGATGTTGCATGGTATGTTGAGATTAGAAGGGTCGCCTATTTCTATGATTGGTCTACCTAGGAAGTATGGTGTCTCGGGGTCATCGAATAAGTTTGTATGATATGCGCGCTCTTCCTTAGTGGGTAGCCTATTGAAGTAGTCCTCATCATCATCTACTTCTTCAATCTCACTTGTCCTAACTTCCTTATCAACCTCGACTTTCTTATCCTCATCCTTAGATTCACTATTATCCTCATTCCAATCAATTGGTTTAATAGTGACAATGTTGACAAAGTGGACGTGTTTGGATGAAGAGGGGTCTTTTACTTGGGGTCCGCTATTTGTGTTCCTAGCGTCCTTATGTGGAGGTGATAACACTTGGTTATGGAGAGCTTTCAACAAGTTGTCAATTTTATTGGTCATCTCCGTTTGTTGTTGATTGAATTCGGTCTCGAATCTAGCTATCCGAGCTTCTTGAGATGCCATAAATTGGGAAATCAATCCTTCAAAGTTATTGGTACTACCATTGCCGGAAGGATTGTTGTTGAAAGTACGGTTCGAGTTGGAACCGCTTGATTGGAAACGATTAGGTGGGTTGGAAGAATTGGTTTGTTGTGTGTTTTGGTTTTGTTTCCACCTAAGGTTCGGGTGATTTTTCCATGAAGGGTTGTATGTATCACCGTAATGGTTTGGCTCGGGTTTGAAAGTGTACCACTTGTCTCCCGCTCCGTCGGTACGCGAGGATGCGTAGTCCACAAAAGCTGGTTCGGGGAGTTCCATGCAATCACGAGTGTCGTGGGGACCACTTCATAATTCACATGAAGAAGTGATTTTGTTCACTTGGCTTGAAGGTTTAGGAGCCTCGTAGGATTTCATGAGAAACTTGACTTGGTCTTCAAGTTCTATGATCCTACGGTCGGAAGTGCTTGAATTGTTCGAAGGCAAAGATATTGCCATGACCGTTTTATTCAAATCACGGGGATCACTCCAACTTTCGTTGTCATAAAGAGCAAGATCCTCTAGGAGAGCCCATGATTGTTCCGCACTTAGATCACGTAGCTTGCCACCGGCCGATTGGTCAATGGTTTGCCTCGTGGAGAGATTGATATGGTCATAGAAGATTTGGACTTGGAGCCAAAGTTCTATGCCATGGTGAGGGACTTTTTGGAGTAAGTCCTTGAATCGAGTCCATGCCTCGTAGAGAGTTTCGCCTTGACGTTGTTGGAACATCAAGATATCATTCCTTAGCTTGGTAGTTCTTCCCGGTGGGAAAAACTGAGCAAGGAAACGAGTGGTGAGATCATCCCAAGAGGTGATGGATCCTGCGGGTTGACGTTCTAGCCACTGACTAGCTTGGTCCCGCAAAGAGAATTGGAAGAGACGCAATCGGGTCGTCTCTCGAGTGGCAACATCAAGGTCTATAGAATCAACGATTTTGAGAAAGTCCTTGAGATGTTGATTAGGATCTTCAGAACGAAGTCCATGGAATGCGCATCCGCTTTGCACCAACCGGATGGTGTCGGATCGCAAGGGTGTGATATTGGCTCCTTGAGTGAGCTCAATGGTGTTTCGATAGCCATGGTGGCTAGGACGGGAATACTCTCCTAAAGTACGGGCTCTAGGAGGTGATTGTGGTTGTTGTGGTGGTGGGTTGTGGGGGTTAAGGATATTACCATCTTCCATGATGTCGGATGGTATGGTTACGAACAAAGAAACGAAGAAAATAGATAGACTAAAGAAAATCTAGAAAAATAAAATAAAAATCTCACTAGAAAGGAATCTAGTGAGTAGACCTAATAGAAATAAAAATTCAACCTAAAAATAACTATTCCCCGGCAGCGGCGCCAAAAACTTGATGCGTGGTTTTGTAACCTTACAACAGGTTTTACCTCTCGAGGGATCTCAAGAGGCTTACAACCCCACCAGGCAGTGTACCTGACCGATGTAGTATAGTGTAGTGGTAAGTACGGGGGATTGATCGTTCTCCACAGGGAATAGTGTTCGTTAGGTGTGAAAGACTACTCTAATTAGGTCTAAGGGTTGAGGAAGATTCTTTTTATGTTTTTATGTTTTTATGAAAGCAAGTAAAATCTCGGTTTTGAAAGAGTGGGCGGAATTAGTTGCTAGTCAACTAACCCAAAATTACTACGGATGCAAATAAAATAAAATAACAAAAATGAAAATGTGGTGAGAAACTTATGTGTAGAGAAATGTGTTTACTTAGATTTCCTTACTCCCTAACTATCTTTTACCGGTTAATTAGTGTGTATTAGTCGCGTGGATGACGGGTGTATTCCTTAATACCATTCGTGGGGTGGCGTACTTACTTCCCCAACTCTACAAGCTCCTACTTCACTCCTATGTCGAGCCGGCTAGGAAGCTCCTAACATGGGATCACTAGAATTCGCTTGTGCATTAAATACAACCATAAAAACCTTTAGTACGCATTTGGTTCATGTTTCTTAAGACGTTCAAGCAAGTTACCGAATAGGAAGTTAGCCAGTTTTCTTAAGCCTAACATAGATAAACAATTATCCAATACAACTAACAACACACTAATAACCAATAATCAATAGCTAGGTTTCATTAGATCCAAGCAAACACAAGATAAATTTAGCCTAACATGTTAATCAAAAGACAAGAATAAGATAAAATCAAACAACACATAGACATATTGAATGATTAATTGATAACTTATCTTCAATGTAACATGGAAGATCTCAAGGCAAAAAGCCTTGAAAAAGAAGCTGAATTCGTCTTAGGGTTTTCTCCCAAAATTCCACACACTAAGCTCTCCCTAATGACAAAAAATTAGAAAACTATATATAGACTTTTGGATCTGACGGCGTCACCTTATGGATTGTGACGCCGTCACCTCGCCGCTTCTAGGGTTCCCGGATGACCTTCTTGACGCCGTCCCTCTTTAGCTCTTCAAAAATCCATTCTGGCTTATCAAGGCTTGACGCCATCGAACCTTGAACGTGACGCCGTCCCCTTTTAATTTAAGCCGTGACGCCCTTGATCAAGTTAAAGCGTGACGCCGTCAGAATTTACATGCTATTTTCACTGGCTTATCATGAGTAAATTTCACGTCCACTTTTTCTTGCCAAGGCATGACGCCGTCTAGAGTAAATTGTGACGCCGTCAAAGGTAACTTTTAGCCGATTTTTGAGACTTTGTCGTTTTCTTCACTTTTATGCTCCAAAAACGTCCAAAATGCCTCCTTTTCCAGATTTCTCCTCAAAAGTACCTAAAATGACAAAAGGAACGATTTAGGGCAATATTTGATCAAATAAATACGATTTAAGGCTTAAATGACCCCTTAAAAGCGGTACACTTTTCGCTTCATCTTATACCCTCACCACTGATGAAATAAACTCTCGTACAACCTTTGTCAAATCACTTGCTAATCTTAAGCACCAAAAACTTAAGGATTTAAGGCTTTGGATGGTGATGAGAACTCGCGGTTTTTTCATGGGATAATTAACAATAGGTGAAATAGTTCACGGATCAATGGCCTCAATATTCAAGGTGATTGGGTTTCGGATCCTACAACAATCAAGAACCATGTCTTCAACTTTTTTTGTACTCGATTTCAGGAAGCCAACCATTCAAGACCGTCCTTCAGTAGCAACCTATTCAAACGGCTCTCTCTTGAAGAGGTACAACTTCTTGACCGCCCCTTTTCTAGTGTTGAAATAAAAGAGGCCGTTTGGGAATGTGGTAGTGACAAAGCCTCGGGTCCCGATGATTTTACATTTAAATTTATAAAAAAAGCATTGGAACCTTCTTGAAAACGATATTTTCTCATACGTCAAAGATTTCGAAACAGCCTCTATAATTCCTAAGGGTTGCAATTCATCTTTCATCACCTTTGTCCCAAAGTTGTTGACCCCTTGGTTATTGGTGACTTTAGACCCATTAACCTTATTGGGTGTCAATATAAGATTATTGCTAAGATTCTTGCAAACTGTCTCTCAAAAGTTGTTGCATCGGTCCTGAGTGACGTTCAAATGGCATTTATCAAGGGTTGTCAAATCATTGATGGACCATTCATGGTTAATGAAATAATATCATGGGCAAAAAAGCATAAAAAAGAGTCATGTTTCTCAAAGTGGACTTTGAAAAAGCTTTTGATTCTTTGTCTTGGAATTTCCTCTTCTCAACAATGGAACAAATGGGGTTTAGCGTTAAATGGATAACGTGGATCCGATCTTGTCTTAACTCGGCCTTTGCTTCGGTTCTCATCAACAGATCACCAACTAAAGAATTTAAACTTGAAAGAGGCCATCGTCAAGGTGACCCCCTCTCACCGTTCTTATTTATTCCAGCCGTGGAAGCTCTTAATGAGGCCATTGTGGAAGCAACTAACCACAACATCTTTCATGGCATCAAAGTGGGGAAAAATAAGGTTCATGTTTCTCATTTTTAATTTGCGGATGATGCCCTTATATTAGGAGAATGGTCCCTCACCAATGCTAAGAAATTATCAAGAATCCTCACTTGCTTCCATATTGCTTCCGGTCTTAAAGTAAATTTCAACAAGAGCAAATTATTTGGGATTGGAGTCTTTAATCTTGAACTTCACTCTACCGCCTCTTCGATTGGGTGCCTCGCTTCCCAATTCCCGTACACTTATCTAGGCCTTCCCATTGGTGCTAACATGTCAAGATGTTCAAATTGGATGCCACTTGTTGAACGTTTTCATAAAAGACTCTTAAATTGGAAAGGCAAATCTCTTTCCATTGGAGGTCGTTTCACCCTCATTAGATCCGTTCTTGGTAGTTTGGGAGTCTACTATTTCTCTACCTTTAAAGCACCGAAAAAGATCATTAATAAACTTGAAGGTATTCGAAGGAAGTTTTTTTGGGGTGGAAATTCAAATGAAAATAAAATCTCATGGGTCGCTTGGGACAAAGTTACCTCTCCCCTCAATAAAGGTGGTCTTGACATTAGTAGTCTAAAGATATGCAATCAATCCATGTTGGCTAAATGGTGGTGGAGATTTCATAATGAAGAACATGCTCCTTGGCGCAAATTGATTTGTTCTTTACATGGTTACACGGGAGGTCTCAATGATAGCTCTAACCTTGTAACTTACTCGGTCACGTGGTCAAATATTAGAAAGCTCAAGGATGATCTTAGTCCATTTGGAATTAACTTACCTATGCTTTTTAAGAAAAAAATTGGTAATGGTCAACACACATGTTTTTGGCATGATAATTGGCTAGGTAGGTCAATTCTTAAAGATACTTTCCAACGTTTATATCGGCTCGAAACAAACCCAAATTGCTTGGTTAGTGAAAGAAGCTCTACTTTCATCCATCTCAGTAACACCACCACTGTAAGTAGCTCCTCTCCTACTGCTGAAGTTACAAGAAATGTGTTTAACCAATAATTTGGGCTCACATTATTTCCCCCAGTGGGCCTCGTCTCAACTGGGCCTGGAGAAGACATTTTCGCTCAGGGCCTGAATTAAATGAATTGGTGGAGCTGACAAACCTTTTAGCCCATCTCAATCTTTCTGACGCCACATATTCATGGGAGTTTTGTTGTTCCCTTAACATGCTTAGAGTTAACTAGAAAGTTAATCTATTTGTGTTTATGACTAATACAATGTATTGATTAATTCTAATAGTTAATGAAACGTAAATATAAAAACACAAAGTATTTTCAATGTTTAAATTCTTATTAGAAATGAATCAAAGAATCTATTACCCAAGTGTTTTGCGGAACAAACACTTGGGATTGAATAGACAAGGTATGGTGTCTCCTATCTAAACTTAAGCAATGCTTTAAGTGGTAACAATTTGACCCACTGAGCTATCTCAGGGATACGTTACTCTTTGTAGGAGAAAAGGGGTATTGTGAAAGTCTAAGCTTTTATTGCACAAAAATACCTGACCCACTTTTCTCCATCTGTTTGCTATTTATAGGCAAACATGTTAAGAGTACTGAAGATTAAAACTACATAGGTTGTGTTTGGTAAAAGTAGCAGTAGCAGTGAGCAGTAGCTGTTTTTTAAATAAAAATGTTTGGTAACATAGCTGTAAATATCCACAGCTCTTGTAAATATCCACAGCTTCAAAAGGAAGCATTGGGAAAAAAGCTTTCCAAAAAAATTGCTACAACTCATTGCTCCCTTACCAAATGAACATCAAAAATAAAAAAAGTCATTATCACCGCTCATTGCCCCAAAAAAGCTCCAAAAAGCTCCGCTCCAAACATAGCCATAAACAAATAGAAAGCGTGTCTGACAACTACAACAGTAGTTATTATTTCCAAGAACCAATAGGATTGCGCCAAAAAGTCTTCGAGTGTCAGTCCTGACACTTCTTCGACTTTTAGCCACTTGAGGGATGGTTTGTCTGACCCCGATAAGACTTGTTCTTATCTTCTCAAAACCTTCCCGCTTTATCCCGCCTTTTATTCAGGCTTCAGGTTCTTCAGTCATTTTCCTTTAGTCTTCAGTCTTCAGTTATGGTTGTTGATGAGACTTGGGGTTCAGTGAGCTCTTGTCTAACGCTCACTGATCCCATTACCTTCTTCTTCGTCTCAAGTAACACTTCTGGGAGAACCGCCTCCCTGTGTGGTGAGTCTTTCTTCTTAGACTCGTCCTGAGCATCTTGAAGGCAACTCACTGAGTGACTGTTCACTCAGTGACCTAGAATGTTTTTCGGTTTAATTAACACTTAGCTTAATTTGTATTCAAATCCTGTTTTAACGACTCTTGGGTACTGAAGGACCCAACAATCTCCCCCTATTTGGATATAAATTATGCTTAAGTGTTTTTTATCAGTAATGAGTGAGCTAATGACTTCTGCTCATATTGAATGTACTAGAAAGTAAATAAGGACACTGAAATAACAAAACAAAGGAACATCATTTTATTAATTTCATTACAAGGGTCCTAACTACTAAATGTACATGATAGAGGTGTTGCAGATTCTCAGTCAAGTTTGTATCCAAGGGCTTCAAGCTTGGGTCTCTTGGATTCCAGCTCATGTTGATCAGGATGAAGTTGAATCTTGGTTCTCAGGTCTTGGCAGAACCTCACATTTTCAGGACTCTGGATTGGTGAGGCCATCATGAGAAAACCAAGCATGGCTTTAATTCCTGCCTGATCAATATCACTCCATCTTTAGAAGGCTGGATCTCCAAACTCATCAGTGAAGAATATCCCTCTCTCAGGTTGTTCTATGACCTTGTTATTCATGAATGTAACTCCTTCAGGGAGGGCTCTGTTGCATTCAAGGCCAGGGACTCTGATCTCAGGCTCAGATCCAATTATCTTCCTCTTTCTTCTAGAGGTCTGAGAGGGGGCAGGCTGATTGGCTGGAGCAGGGAGAAGTGAGGGAATACCAAGTTCCTCAGGTGTTGCATTCAGCTTTTCATATCTAACTTTCAGGGACTTCATTAGTTCCTTGACAGCAACATTTGACTTCTTGAATATGATTGGACCCAGTTCATCCAATTCAGTGATCCCAAAGTCAGCGAACCTAAAGGGCTCATGAATTTCAAAGTTCCTCTTATCAGGACCTCTGAAAACAGTGATGACAGCAGGCTTGGTGTTCTGATGAATCTTTACATCAGTAATGGGTTCAGGTCTCAGTCTGCTTGTCATGACCCATTGGTACTTCTCAATTCTCTTTTGTCTTATCTCCTCAGTCCTTTTCAGCCTTTCTTCTCTTTTCTTCCTTAGAGCCGACATTTCAGCATCCTGAGCTTTCACAAAGCTCTCACCACCCTTTCTTCCAGCAAGTTCTTTTGGCTCAAGACCAATCTTCTCAGCCTCTTCTCTGACAACCTGAATGAGGGCAGACTTGTTTTGCCTTTCTTCTTCAGCAGCTTTCTTCAACCCTTCTTCCTTTTCTAAATGAGCCGTAATTTGGGCCTCAGTGAGGTGATACATTACTCCATTTATTTCATAAGGGACCCTGACTGGCTCATCAGGGTCTGGCCTTCTTTCAGAGGAAGCAGGCACCAAGATTGTAGGCTCAGGCTCAGTGGTTGTGAGAATGCCTTTGCCTTTATCTTGGTGAGATGAAGATGGGGTTGTCTCAGGAATCTCCCCCTCAGTGTGAGAAGGAGGTTGTTCAGGTTGTTCTTCAGTGACCTTCTCCCCCTCAACTGTTGCTTGAGTCATGGTGAGAGCAATAGTTGGAGCGCTCACTGAAGTTGAGGGAGCAGCCTGACCTTTGAAGGCTTGATAAATCTTAGTCATCATCGATTTGATGTCTGAGGTGTCCTGCTGAAGAGTGGAGACCTTAGCCTCAAGAGAAGCCTGAGAAGCCTCTATTGCTGTCATCCTTGGCCCAAGATTCCAAGCCAAGGAAGAAGAAGATGTAGCCCAAGATGCCAAGTGTGACTCCATAAGACCCAGGGAAGACTTGATGAAGTCCACTATAAAGCTGAGTCCCTGAAGATTGGAGGATTTCAGCATGTTTATCAGCTCAGTCAACTAAGTAGACTATTGATGGTAGTCCTCAGAAGCCTGAAGAATTTTCTTGTTAAGCTCAGGGTCATCTTTCACTGACTCTTGAATAGTTGCAACGCTCTTGTGTATGTTGGTGAGAGCTTCGTTGAACAGTTTAAGATTCTCATCAAGATTTGTCAGGGAGAAGGAGATAGATGACTTGTGCTCATTAACATCATCATGATAGGATTCCACTGATTCCTTCAGGTTGACATAATGAACAGCAGCTTCACAGTGTTGGTCAAAAATTTCTTCAGTTAGCCCAGTAAAGAGAGCATTGTTAGCCTTTTGTAGGAACTTGACCTATTGTCTTTTAGTGAGTGGAAGAATGTTGTCATACTTCCTGAGTTCTGGAGGACAGGATGATTCAGAGTCTGAAGAATGATCAGCCTGAGACTCTGTTTCTTCACCATGTGGAGAGGACTGATGCGATTGTTCAGTGGGTTGAGCATCAGTCTCCATATCATCACCTGCCTCATACACTTCTTCCTCACTCTCAATACTGAGCTCTTCATCAGACATAAGAACAGCCTGAAGATCCGTCATCGACTGAATCTGCAATGGGGTTTGGCCAGGTCCTGACCCTTCCATAATAACTGAGTGGGTTTGCTCAGCCTGGTGTTTGGGGCCAGTTCCCGAGAGACTGGATTGGTTGGTGGGTTCCGTATCAGCAGGTGGTTTAAATCCCTTTGAGTCTTTGTCCCCCTTTGCGCCTTCAAGTACTGACGGGTGATTTCCAGCACTATCATGAGACACAGTTTGTGATTGTTGATGGACCCCCTTCCCATCAGGGTTGTACTGCCCTTTTGGGGATTCAGGATCCTTGACTCCCTCAGGCACTGATTGTGATTTGTCAATGCCTTCATGGGGATGTGATTGGGTGTGGGTCCCTTTCCCAGTTGAGTAGTGCTGCCCAACCGAGGATTCAGGACCCTTTTCTCCCTCAGGCGCTGATTGTGATTTGTCAGTGCCTTCATCGGGATGTGAGAGGTTGAAGGTTCCTGACCCTACCAACTTGTGTATGTTTGTAGAGCCATGAGGAAACTGAGGTTTGCCCGAGAACACTAAGGATGATTTATCAGTGACCTCCGTTGGCGTTTGTTTTAGGGTCAAGAGGGTCTCAATGATGGGTGTCTCTGAGGTTTTGGCCATTGTTTCAACTTCTGAGGGTTCTGAGGCAGAAGATCCAAGGGCGAGTGATTTGGGTTTAACCACCTTCTTGGTCCCTGCCTTCTTTTTCTTTTTCTCCTGCTTTTCAAGAGAAGGAATGGGTGAGACAGCTTTGTCACCCTGAATGACCACCAGCATGTAGTTGGTCAGGGCGACTGGTTGTACCTCAGTAACGCGACTAGTATAATTGGCCTTGTGTAGGACGTCAGGTTTAGAACCTTGAGCGTCAGGCCTCATATAATCAGTGCGAAGTAGGTCCTGAAGCACGCAGGAAATGAATCAAGGATAGGACATGTGTTTTTGCCTAGAATTTCCTAAGAGCTTGGACACGAGGTCTCGAAAGATTATTCCTCCGATGTCTATTTTTCTACCCTCCAGGAGACTGAACACCATCAATTGTTGTGATGAGTTCAACTGTTCCGTGGAGGATTTGTTGCCTCCCAGGACCTGAATGACAAAAGTCATCAGGATCCTCCAGGCTGGGGGAAACCAAGTTTTAATTATTGGTGCCTTAGCCAATAATGAACCTGGGGCCACCTCAGGTTGTCTGGGGTCATGTGGCCCTAGAAAAAGCAACTCTGCTTTAACTTCTTGGTCAGCGAAATCAAGGCCAGTGGCTTTGATAAAGGTTTTGTAATCAAGGGAGAGGGTCCTTCTCCCATTCATCACTGTGAATGTTATGATTGAGTCCCTGGTGTCATCAGGGCTTGTTGCCACTGCCGTACACCAAAATTCCCTCAAGTAGTCATGATATATGACTGAGGGGGTCTTTGTAAATGCCGTAGCAAGAAAGCAGTTTTGTAGATACTTAACTACATTCTTGTACGCCCAAAACTTTTGGGGATAGGCAAAATTGCCTACCACATTGTTCTTGGTCAAGTCTACGCCCTCCATTGTGAATTCCACATTTGGGGCGTATGTAATAGCCATAGAAGAAGCCATTTTTGTTGGGAAAGTCTGGGTAATCAACAAATGGTCTGGGTTTCTAATAGCTAAGAACACACACACAAAAAATTTTAGTTTTGAAAGAAAAGGGCAAAATTTTCCTTAAGATTTCTAAAAAACGTGTGTGTGTTTCTTGTTTGTGGGGTATTTATAGGGAAGTGAAGTGGAGGGTATTTTAGGCATTTAAGCGGTTATTTTCTCAAGATATATAATTTTGAAAAACGTTTTGAATAAAAACGTTTGAGATCCGCATTTAATGCCTAACCACCCCACTATCCCTGTTTGGCGCAACTGTCAAGGCAAACAGTTGAGCCGTCTGCAAAAAGTATAACTTGCAGAGCTGAGTCATCACATATATGTTATGTGATAGGAGAGGCATTAAATGCCAAGTGGGAATGTGGTGGCCCATGAGGTACATGCCAAAAGGAAAAAGAACAAATATTCTTATATTAAATAAGAATTCAGTTACCAACCTCGGACATTTACTAACTAGATACTTAGAGCATTTAAGTTAGCATTGAATGTCATCTGAGGGCCCTGAATGACTTTTCATTCAGTGAACCTGTTTATTAAGGAATTGGGTTTAGTCCTGATGGTTCAAGGGTTCAGGAACTTGGGTTTAATTCCTGAGGACTTAAGGTTCAAGAACTTGGGTTTAGTTCCTGAGGTTCAAGATTTCAGGAACTTGGGTTTAGTTCCTGAGGTTCAGTGATTCATTTCACTGAAGAACACATTGAATCAGGGACCTGGGTTTTCAGAATTTACACTTATTTGGATGGAATCAATCAGTGGACTGATTCTCAATATCCAACATTCCTAGTTCAGCTTTCAGTCTTGTGAAAGTTGGTTCATCCAATGGCTTGGTGAATATATCAGCTAGCTGATATTTAGTAGGGATGAAGTGTAATTCTATGTCACCATTCATGACATGGTCCCTGATGAATTGATATCTAATATCAATGTGTTTTGTTCTTTGATGAAGAACAGGGTTGTTTGAGATGGCAATTGCACTTGTGTTATCACAAAAGATGGGAACCATCTTGTACTGAATTCCATAGTCACTAAGTTGACTTTTCATCCAAAGTACATTTGCACAACAACTTGCTGCTGCAACATATTCAACTTCAGCTGAGGACATGGCAACTGATTGTTGCTTCTTAGCACTCCAACAGACTAGTTTTCCACCAAAAATTTGGCAGGAGCCTGAGGTGCTTTTTCTGTCCATGTTGCATCCAGCATAGTCAGAGTCTGAGTATCCTTTAAGATCAAGGCCTGAACATTTTGGATAGTATAATCCAAGGTTTGGAGTACCTTTCAGGTACCTGAATATCCTTTTCACAGCAGTGATATGAGATTCTCTTGGGTCAGATTGATATCTGGCACACAAACAGACTGAGAATTGGATATCAGGCCTTGATGCAAGTAGATACATCAGTGATCCTATCATTCCTCTAAAAAGAGTTTGATTCACTGGTTTTCCAGTAAGATCAGGACCAAGGTTGTTTGAGGGTACCATGGGAGTCTTGACTGAGGCACAGTCACTGAGCTCATACTTCTTCAGTAGGCTTCTGACATACTTCTCTTGACTGATAGAGGTTCCTTTATCAGTCTGCTTGATTTGCAGACCAAGCAAGTAAGTCAGTTCTCCCATCATGCTCATTTCAAATTTCTTTGCCATAAGTTTTTCAAACTGTTTGCAAAGTTTATAACTTGTTGAGCAAAAGATGATGTCATCAACATACACTTGTACAAGTATGACATCATTATTTGTATTGTAGATAAACAGTGTGTTGTCTATCTTGCCTCTGACAAATTTATTTTGGATCAGGAAGGCTGAAAGAGTTTCATACCATGCCCCGGGAGCTTGTTTCAGTCCATAAAGGGCTTTGTTAAGCTTGCAGACACAGTCAGAAAACTCATGGCTTTCAAATCCTGGAGGTTGCTGAACATAAACTTCTTCTTTCAGTGAACCATTTAAGAATGCACTTTTAACATCCATTTGGTACACCTTGAAGTTCATGTATGTAGCAAAAGCAAGGAAGATCCTGATGGCTTCCATCCTTGCTACTGGTGCAAATGTTTCTTCATAGTCAATGCCTTCTTGTTGATTATAGCCTTTGGCTACAAGTCTGGCTTTGTTTTTAATGACTATGCCATTTTCATCAGATTTGTTTTTGAATACCCATTTCATGCCAATGACTGAAACATCTTCAGGACACTTGACCAAGGTCATTACCTTGTTTCTGTCAAATTGTTCCAGTTCATCATGCATGGCCTGAACCCAACTTGGGTGATTAAGTGCTTCCTTGACACTTTTGGGTTCAATTGTGGAGATGAAATCCACAAATAGGCATTCATTAGCTGAGGCTGCTCTCAGTTGTGCAGCCATGCTTCTTGTGAGCATGCCTTCAGTAGGCTCCCCAATTATATTGACAAGTTCTATATCCTGAGACCTGGTCCAACTGTCCTGAGGTCTAGGATACTGATTAGAACTTGAGGTCTGATGGGTAGGATCAGGATCAGACATATGATGATCTTCAGCATCTTGAGTGTCTGAGTGGGTTGACTCATCACATTGATTGTTTGGTTCCTAAGCACTTTGTTCAGACTGAATGATTTCATCAGTACTTCTTTGTGCTTCAACAAACTCAATGATGGTTGGGTAAGGAAGATTGTGGGGAATGATGTAATAGGAGATGTCAGCATTTGCTTGGTACTGAGTGGAAGGACCATTTTCAGGATGATGTTCATCAGGAGGGTATCTTGATGATTCATCAATACCTATCTCTTCCACTGAGTTGTTAGAGACACTGATTGCATCAGTGCTCTCATCAAAGGTAACATGAAATGTTCCTCAGTATGTGTCTCCTAGTGTTGAACACCCTGAAGGCCTTTGAGACAAGGGAGTATCCAAGGAAGTATCCATCATCAGCTTTGGCATCAAATTTTCCTAAGTGATCCTTGTGATTATGAATAAACACAGGACACCCAAAGACATGAAAGTAGCTGATGTCAGGGATCCTTCCCTTGAATAACTCATAAGGAGTTTTGCTATGTCTCTTAACAATGATGGATCTGTTTTGCGTGTAACAGGCAGTCTTTACTGCTTCAGTCCAGAAGTGTTTGGAAAGGACTGATCCATTTAGCATTGTCCTGGCTACTTCAATGAGGGTTCTATTCTTCCTTTCAGCCACACCATTTTGTTCAGGTGTGTAAGGTGAGGAAAATTTTTGGGAAATTCCTTTCTCATCACAGAAACATTCAAGTTCATAATTTTTGAACTCTGTTCCATTGTCAGTTCTAATCTGTTTGACTTTGATGTCATCTTGATTTTTAATATTCCTGACAAAGGACATGATTGTTTCAACTGTCTGACTCTTTTTGATCAGGAAGTATACCCAAGTGTATCTTGAGTATTCATCCACAATGACCAGAGTATACTTCTCATGGTTAATGGATCTAGGACTGATTGGTCTAAATAGATCCATATGGAGAAGATGTAGGCAGTTCCTGATGGAAAAGTTGGTTTTGGTTTTAAAGGATGCTCTGTGATGTTTACGTTTTTCACAAGCTGAGCATGGTTTATCCTTTGAAAACACAAGAGATGGTAAGCCAAGGACCTTGTTTTGTTTCACAAGGTTGTTTATGTTTTTGAAGTTCAGGTGGGAGAGTCTCTTATGCCAAAGCCAGTTGAGAGTATCAGTGGCCTTGGTAAAGAGACAAGTTCCATTTTGAGTCAGACTAGACATGTCCAACACATAAACATCATGTCTTCTTGGTGCAACAAGGACAACTTACTTATTAGCATTGAAGATGATTCCTTGTTTATCATCAAACTGAACTATGTATTTAGCATCACATAGTTGACTGACACTGATCAAATTGTATTTAAGGCCATTTACATAAGCTATCCTAGTAAAGACTATACCATTGCAGTTTACTGAACCAAAACCTTCAGTGAGACATGATGAGTTATCAGCAAATATCACTTTGGGTCCTGATTCATCAACATACTTGTGCAGATACTCCTTCACACCAGTCATGCTCCTTGAACATCCACTATCTAGATGCCAAACAGGATCCCTGGCATGTTTCTGCACAAATGGTAAACTGGGTTAGTTCTTTCTAGGACTCCATTTCTTGATGGGCTTAGCTTTGGGGGTCTTTTTAACTTTTACAATTGATTTATGGTCAGTGGTGGAGTGGACTGAGCTACCACAAATTATGAATTTGATTGCAGATGTAGACTCAGTAGACTGAGAGGCTGACTTTGTCACACCTCTTCTGGCCTGAATGACCTTATCACGTCCTGAGGTGTCATGAGTGGGACCTCCACTATTTTCACAACAATTGTCAATTTGACAATCCTTAAGATGGTGGTCATTGAACCCACAGTAGGGGCAAGGTGAAAAACGCTTGGCCTTTTGTTTCTGTTTCTGTTTAGAATCAGAAGGGTAGTTTAAAGACTGAGCTTTAAGGCCTGCCATATTTGATGTGACTGAGTGTGTTTTGTGATCAGAGGTCCTGTGATCATCCTTTTTGCAAATCATGCAATAAAGGATTCTATAGCAATCATCAGTGAAATGATTGGTATAGTTACACAGCTCACATCTTTTCAGGGGTTTGGTGCTTGAGGAAGCTGGTTTTTGTTCCTTCTTCTTGGATTGAGAAGGTTTCTCAGAAGATGCAATCTTCTCACCCAACTTCCTGACCATTTCAGCTAACTGATCAAATTTTGAGTCAGGGCTTTGGGTTATTACTTCAGAAGGGACTGAAGTTGATGAGTCATCAGTATTTACTGAGACATCAAGGGTTGGTCTTTTCAGGATTGTTTTTCTCATTCCTGACCTCTCCTTTGGAGAGTGTTGGGAGTAGACCATTTGTGGGAGGCCTGAGTTTGGTGCAGCACCCTGAAGGGTATTCAGTGGAGGGAGTGGTTGATATGAATTTGATTTAGGCCCATTTACCAACTCAGTACTACTGAGTTGGTCTGAGAGTCCAAGCATATTTTTCAAAGCCTGACTTACAGGAAGCAAGATTTTTCCAGTCTTAAAGTTTGGTAACTTACTGACTGGGTTGTCCCTGACTATCCAGTCATTTGACTTGGGTATCATTTCTTGTTCAAATGATATGCCAACTGGAACAAATGTCAATTCACTGGGACTCACATTGGGGTTAACCATGAGATGGTCAATTCCTTTTATTTTCCTAGGGATTAAACCCACAGTATCAAAGACCTTGGGGTTCTTTTTGGTCCAGCCTTGGATGACAGCCTTTTCTTTGTTAAGTTCAGTTTGTAGGGCTTGGTTTTGTTTCAAAATTTCAGTGTTCTGAATTTGTAGAGTAATTGTTTCTAATTTGGCTTGCTTCAGTACTAGCAATTCATCTCTACATTTATTCAATTCTGACACTATGTTGTTATATTTTGAAAACAGGTTAAGCCTTTGTTCCTCAACAAATTTAAGATCTACACAAATATAATTCATGTAAGACTGCCAATCAGAATCATCATTCATAGAAAATAAAGTGTTTACCTTCTTCATGGTGATGTTTACCCACTCTCCATTCCTTGCATGGCTTTTCCTAACAGCCACCTGATCACCTTCAGAGAGTGCCATCAGTGCACTCACTCTAATTTCCTCATCTGAGGAGACCTCTTCTTCATTCCAGTCATATGCTTCAGCTACTAAAACCTTGTTCTTTGTTTGAATAGGTTTGGATGTTTGAGCAGCCTGAGACATAGAGGGATTAGTTTCAAGAATTGCAAGTTTAGCCTTAGCTTTCCTATATTTTGCTTCAAAGTCTTTTTTACCCTTGTTTTGAAGTTGTTGGGTAGACTGAAACATTCTAGGTTGAAACTTGCTAGTTCCTGAGGAACTATTTCCTGAAAATTTGTAAGAGGGTTCTGAGATGATTTTAGAATTACAGTCCCTAGCAAAATGACCCTTTTTACCACAATTAAAACATTTAGTGGTTTCATTTGGTTTTTCTTTTGAAAAGTTGGACTGGTTTCTTTTGATGAAATGTTTTGAACTAGCAAGGAGTGCCCTCTCTTGGAATTCCAAGTTTAAATCTTTTAGGTACTCATCACTAGTCTTTTCATCAATTTCATCCTCAGAATCCTCTTGAAAGTCCTGCACAACACCATTAGTATAAAAAGTAGTTGATATGGGTGTGGAGGTCAAGGCCTTTTTGGACTCAAGAGCTTTTAAGTCAGGGTATCTCCTTGAGATTAAGTTGTCTTCATAGACAAACTTCCCATAGATCTCAAGGAGCTCAAGAGTCTGAATGTGATTAGCATTCCTCAGGCCTTGTGAGAAGTTCAGCCACTTCTCAGGGAGACTGTTGACAAAGCCAACATTTGTCTCATGCTTAGACAACACTACACCATCATTTGATAGTTCGTTTATCAAAGTCTTGTATCTGGTATAAGTCTGAGAGAGACTTTCAAAGTCTTTTGCCCTGAAAGTATTATACTCAAGTTTCAGGTCCATGACCCTGTTTTCCTTGGTATCTGAGGGACCCTCAAAGCTATTGACCAAGTCATTCCAAGTTTGCTTGGCTGTTGAACAGTTGATGGCTGATTCCATTATATCGTCAGGAAGACAAGATATAATGATGCTTTTCAGGCGTTGGTCTTGATTGACCACCCTCCTCTCGTCAATGGTCCATTGAGCTTCAGGCTTGTTTAGCCCTTCAAAAGTCTTTGGGACATAGGGACCATCTTTGACACAAGTGATGTAGTATGGTTCCATACCAGTCAAGTAGCAAAGCATTCGCTTTTTCCACTTGGTAAATTTACCAGCTTCAAGTCTGGGTGCAACAGCTGAAAAGCTTCCACCCTTTTTGTCGACTAGCAGGGGCACATTAATATCAGCCATAGTAGGATCTTGGTTTTAAAAACCTTGAGCACTCTAGGTTATTTTTGAAAGATTTTATAAACTAGAGGCTCTGATACCATTTGTTGTTCCCTTAACACGCTTAGAGTTAACTAGAAAGTTAATCTATTTGTGTTTATGACTAATACAATGTATTGATTAATTCTAACAGTTAATGAAATGTAAATATAAAAACACAAAGTATTTTCAACGTTTAAATTCTTATTAGAAATGAATCAAAGAATCTATTACTCAAAGTGTTTTGCGGAACAAACACTTGGGATTGAATAGACAAGGTATGGTGTCTCCTATCTAAACTTAAGCAATGCTTTAAGTGGTAACAATTCGACCCACTGAGCTATCTCAGGGATACGTTACTCTTTGTAGGAGAAAAGGGGTATTGTGAAAGTCTAAGCTTTTATTGCACAAAAATACCTAACCCACTTTTCTCCATCTGTTTGCTATTTATAGGCAAACATGTTAAGAGTACTGAAGATTAAAACTACATAAACAAATAGGAAGCGTGTCTGGCAACTACAACAGTAGTTGTTATTTCCAAGAACCAATAGGATTGCGCCAAAAAGTCTTTGAGTGTCAGTCCTGACACTTCTTCGACTTTTAGCCACTTGAGGGATGGTTTGTCTGACCCCGATAAGACTTGTTCTTATCTTCTCAAAACCTTCCCGCTTTATCCCGCCTTTTATTCAGGCTTCAGGTTCTTCAGTCATTTGCCTTCAATCTTCAGTCTCCAGTTATTGTTGTTGAGGAGACTTGGGGTTTAGTGAGCTCTTGTCTAACGCTCACTGATCCCATTACCTTCTTCTTCGTCTCAAGTAACACTTCAGGGAGATCCGCCTCCCTGTGTGGTGAGTCTTTCTTCTTAGACTCGTCCTGAGCATCTTGAAGGTAACTCACTGAGTGACTGTTCACTCAGTGACCTAGAATGTTTTCGGTTTAATTAACACTTAGCTTAATTTGTATTCAAATCCTGTTTTAACGACTCTTGGGTATTGAAGGACCCAAAAAGTTTAGCATTGATTCTACAAGGGTTTTTTCTGTGAAGTCCATGCGAAACCATATAACTATTATGTCAAATCACATAGAATCTCATCCTACTAGATGGAACAAGTTGCTGCCCATCAATGTTAATATCCTTATATGCCGTGTTATGAACAAGAGAATTCCAACAAGAACCAAACTTGATAGACATGGGATTGATTTAGATTCGGTCCGTTGTCCGTTATGCGACGAAGACTTGGAATCTGAAGACCACATCTTTGTTTCTTGTGAGATAGCCAGTGGCATTTGGAAAGATGTCCTTAGTGGTGGATTTTTTGGGGCATATCCATCACACACCTTGATGATGTGGTTTCTCTTGCTGATCATGTGCCTCTAGAAACTAAGTTTTTAAACTACTTTGATGTAGTAGTGCAAACCACCATATGACACCTTTGGATTTTCTGAAACAAGACAATCTTCTCTCAAAAGCGGCCCCAAAATCTTTCCTTCTTAATGATATCAAACTTTCATCTTACACTTGGATCACAAGCAGAAAAAATAAGATCTTAATGAATTTGATAGATTGGTTTTGTCACCCTTGTAATTCACTATCAATTATTATGTAATTTGTTTTGCTAGCTCCTTGCTAGTTCTTTAATGAAATCGCCGTTCAGAAAAAAAGAAAGTGACAATTTTCTTACAAAGTCTTCGCCTGTTGCTCCAAAACCAAAAGATGAATGTTGTATATATTGTGAACTTGCAAAGATATAGAAGTATAATACAACATCCGAATATTATCGTTCTGAAAACTCAATTTGTACGGACACACTAAAAACTACAACTTTAATAGCTTGAAAGTTATTACTTACGCTTTGGTTTCGAGTTTACGATTAGAAAAGAAAGTGAAATGGGAGAAAAGAAAAGTAAATAGGAAGAATTGAAAAAAAATTACATTCTTGAGTTGAAAAATAAAGATAAGAAAATAAAGAAAAGATTAATAAGATTTTGTATTCTTCGGTTGAAAATAAAGAGTGAAAATGAAAATACTGAGTCAATTTACAGTTATACCTATATTTATAAGTTTTAAAGTTTAAAAAGTAAGGAAATTTTGTCATTTGACATGTAAAACATTAGTTTACTTCTATTGACTAAGGATTAAATGAGAAAATCCTTAAAATAAAAATAATGAAAAATAACTATAACTACACATTAGAGATGCATTATTTTAATTAAAAGCATCCCTAATCTTTTAGATGCATCATAATTTATTTTTTAGCTAAAAATTATATGCATATACATATATTATATGCATTTCATCAAGTTAGACGAATCATTTGTATTTTTCGTCATGTGCGGGTCAAATTTGTTGCTAGTACTACTTTGTATTGTTTTCACTTCAAAATCACTTGCGAAATTTGCGATGCATTTAAATGAATAGAGATGCATATAATTCAAGTCGATGCATCTCAAATATGTGGTTATAGTTATCTCTCATTCTTCTCATTTTTAAGTTTTCTTCCTACTGGTTCCTTACCCTACTTCTATTTCCGTCTATTTTTAAGAGGAAATTTTAGCATGCGTTTCTCCTCAAATTTCTATCATTTTATTTCTTTTCCTGCCTTCAAAATCTGGAGACCACAAATTTTTCAAAATTCCCTTTCCTTTTCTTTTCTTTCATTTCTTTTCAAAATTAAACTCAATAGCGCAATGTTAACATTAACTAAACTTATTAGCAACTTCGCATTCAAATACTAAAAACCCATTTGATCGTTGAGGCTTGAAACCAATAGATTGAATTTGAAACAACTTAATTGAGGGGCGTTCTACTTCTTCAAGCATGCATCACCCATGTAATACAATAAACAATCTGAATTAACCTATTTGTTGGCTTTCTTGATGGAGATACCTAAAATGCAACTAGATGCGCCATGAATCTAAAATTAGAACTTGGATGTCTAATGAAAAACTATAAGTGCGCGGTGCAGTGCACCGTTGGCACGCCATATGACAAAATGAGCACCTATGGCGCCGCCAACCTGCACCACTTCACACGTCATAGCGTTGTCATAGGTGGCATAGCCAACCCATTCACAGCCGTTATTCATATTATTTTTTGTTTCTTTTCAATTTGAATGTTAAGGAACAACTAGAAACAAACAGGAAAAACTTTTTTTTCTTTCAATAAATACTCACTTTATCATACAAATAACCTGCAATACTTTATTTTCTCCCTATTTCATATACTTTCTTATATGATACCATACAAACAACCTCAAACACTCAACTTTCTCTCCATTTGATACACTTGCAACATGAGTTATTCCAATAAAGATCGAGCCTAAAGACTATTATGTTTATATGATTATCATGAACAATATCTAGCCTTTGATAATGATGAAGCCACTTGTTCAAACACTCGAACATTCCTTCGAACGTGCTTACTAGGTGAGCAAAATACATAATATTATGTATTGTTGCATTATATTGCATAACATGATACTAAAAGATTAAAAGTTTTAAATAAGTGAATTAACGAGATATATGTTAGTTCATTAGCCTAGGGGTGAGCAGAAACCGCATCTCAAACCGCAAAACCCACAAAAACCGTACCACGGCAAAAACCGGTGGATCGGTTTTAAGAAAAAAGAAAAATCGGTGGATCGGTTTTAACGCTTAGCCAATATACAACGTACATGGGTTGAGAGATGTGACACACACATATAAAGAAACAAAATGAACTACGTGACAAAGATGTACATAACGACCTTCGACATGATCTTGTGGATCATCTTTGGCAAAGACATCAAGAACGAAAACAACAAGAGAAAATGTAATTTCTTTATGTATTGTACATTTATTTTTACTGAAATGTCGTATTTTATTTTGTGCATTGTAACTTTATTTTAGTTTAATGAAATGTGTTTGTTTTAAAAAAAAAAGAAAAAGGAAAAAAACTAAGACCTACTTACCTCTATAATAGTTATAGTTAATAATGATGTCTATATTATACAGTTATAAGAATGTTATAAGGTACATATTGACGTGTCGGGCACTGTCGGAGCTTATAAAACTTATAGACGCTCATTGCGCCTTGCTTACTAATGCTTAATACTATACTACACATTTGATGTTTTAATGAAGTTAAATATTTTTCAATCACATTACGAGTACTCAACACATTAAGGATGGTGTTTATTTAAAAAAAGAAAAAAAAATGTCTTATTAGTTTTTTACTTCTTATTTAGTCACGCGATCAAACTCGCGACAAGACTTTGGATTGTTTGTTTTTTCTTTTTATGTTAGACGCGGTCAGACATAGTGCCTCTTACCCTATAAGGGTTGAGATACTTGTCTTACTGGTTCTTATTTTCTCTTATGATGTGTAATAGTGTTTTATTATCATAAATTCATATGTATTAAAATAATTTATTTAATCGTTTATTTTCTATGTTAAATGTATAATAAAAATGTTTCATTTTATGTTTACATAAATTACTTATTCATCACAATGCGATGACTTTATATATAAATTTGCTAATTAAAATCATTCGGATAATTAAATAACATTATTTAATTAATGCTCAGACTTTCTAGCCGCTTCTTAAAAGTAAGATTTGTTAATCAGATTCAGAAGCGAAACACTTTAATGAAACAAACAACACCGAAGTTTACCTTATTTTTATAAAACACAACTTAGAATTTGTAAAATTTCCGATTGAAGATAACATGCATCACACATTTCAAATGAAACATCTTTAACCAAAAAGTTGATGAACACTTGATTCAAACTAGAATCCATGTAAAGATCAATACTCATTATTTTGACAGTGTTTATTAAAGTTAGATACTAATGTTTTGCGTGTTGGGCGCTAAAGTGAGATGATGTTTTTGTTTTTATTGTTATGAATGATTAAAAATGACTAAGAAAGCGATAGAGGGATGGGGGTCTCAAGTGTAATGAATGTGAAAGATGAAGGGGGTACAGAAATTATGTAAGTTATGCGTGCGTGTGGGAGAAAGAAAAGAGTCAGAAGTAGGTGTTATAGGTGTTTCAGAAAGTAGGTTTTTAGACTTTTACTTTGGGGGGCTGGCTGCTATACCTATACACCTATTGATTCTGCATGCTCATCTATTTGTTTTCTTAATATTATTCTTTTCCTAAGTATCTCTTTTTTTGCAAAGTCACAGAAACAAAAATGAATAAAATACCAAAAATCACATATGTTATTTGTATTTTATGTCAATTACTCCCATTATCTTAAAATATTTGTGATTCGACAAAAAATATACAAAAATATACCGTTTAAAAAACATAGTCTTTGTAAGGGTAATGTGATAACCTTTTAGTCACAGAAACAAAAATGGATAATTAATACCAAAAATCACATATGTTATTTGTATTTTATGTCAATTACTCCCATTATCTTAAAATATTTGTGATTCGACAAAAAATATACAAAAATATACCGTTTAAAAAACATAGTCTTTGTAAGGGTAATGTGATAACCTTTTAGTAATGGATAATTAATTTGGGAAATCTTAAAAAGAAAACGTAAACAATAATATTAGGACTTATTTTTATGTTTAAGATAAGTATCAAGTTAAATCATTTTATGTCTCGTATATCAACGTTACATCACTCTTCTTTAGTCATTAAATGATCGTATATTTGTTATTACGTTTTTATCGTGAAGATTGCTTGCTTTTTTGTTCCAAAATGCACCAACAATACACATACTCTTTGATAACATAACACATACTCTTTGATAATAGAAGTAAATAGAAAGAGAACCACAATTGCTGTCATTCTGACTATCACGGAGGTGTATTGATAATTAACAACGAATGTATGCATGCCCAATGCTCTAAATATGAACTGATACGAACTCATCATATACTAACCCCGCGTTAAGCCATAGTTAGGTGTCAAGCTCGGTCTAAAAAGTCAATTTAAAAGAGTAGAGGACATCTAAACTTACAAAACATCGACCAATTCATATTTGGCCTATGCGAGATGATAACATGAACGCTATGGCATTTTTTTCTTTTCTTCTCTTTACTCCATTACCTTTTTTGTTCTTCTGGCAGCAAATTCGGGAAAAAAAAAACTTGTGATCAATATTTACATGTGAAGTTATGTCAGAGTTATGAATGAGTAAATTGGATGATTTCTTAATAAAGGGTTTAAACAAAAATAAACAACTAAAAAAAGTTGACATAATTAAAATTTGATATTTTATTTGTCCGTTATAAATGTTACTCTATCACGGAAAAAAAAGTAGACACGTGCGGGGAATTTGGGGAAAACCAGGGGGAAATTAATTAAATAATACAGAGTAATTAAATAGGAGGTGACGCAAGGCAAGGCTAGTCTATGTCTGCTTTGTTTACTCACTCAAGTAAAGGATAGCAACCACAATAAGGGTGCATCTCTGTGTTAACCGAACGGTACCTATGGCCTGCAGCTATGGCCCTACTGTTACCTTTTTCTGTCTTGGGTCCCACTTTTGTCTGCTGCTACCTTTTTCCCTTTTTTTTTTTTTTTTTTTTTTGTTTTTTGTTTTTTGTTTTGTTGTTTTTTGTTTTTAAATAGAAATGTATAATAATTTATTGTATATGTATAATGTTTACTTTCTTTTGTCTACTGCTACTTTTTTTTTTTTCCCTTGTTTTGTGGTACCAAATCATTTAATTCCCATGGGTTAGAAAAAGTAAATATTTCTTTTTGCATTTAATTTTTGTCATGTACTTCTTTTTTTTACGGGACGTTAAAAAAAAAAGTTGTATTACAAATTAATTTCGAAAAAAAAATAATTTTTCTAAAAAATTTAGATTTCGAAAAAAAAAATTCTAAAAAAAATTAATTTTGAAAAAAAATAATTTTTCTAAAAAATTTAGAAAAATTGTAATTTCGAAAAAAAAGTGCTATGTTTATCTTGTGTGTAATATTTATTTTGTGTAATGTTTTTTTTTTAATTTTTTTTATTACGAAAAAAAAAAATTTGTAAAAGTTATAAAAAATAAAAAAAGTTGTAAAAGTTATAAAAAATAAAAAATAAATGTTTTTCGAAATAAAAAAAATTTTATGTCTTCATCTCTTGCCGATGGAATCGTGAAATTATTTTTCGAAATAAAAAAATTAATTTTGAAATAAAAAAAATATTTTTCTAAAAAAAATTATTTCAGAAAAAATAAATGGAAAAAAAATTTAATTTCGAAATAAAAAATATTATTTTTCTAAAAAAATTATTTTTCTAAAAAAAATTATTTTTCTAAAAAAATAAAGTAAGTTTTTTTTTTTTTTTAAAGTGGACACTTAATATGGGACGAAAATGTAAAAAATCGGACGAAAACGTAAAAAGACAGACGAAAACATAAAAAATCGGACGAAAACGTAAAAAAACAGACGAAAACGAAAAAAAACGGACGAAAACGTAGAAAATCGGACGAAAACGTAAAAAATCGGACGAAAACGTAAAAAAACAGACGAAAACGTAAAAAAGCGGACGAAAACGTAACAAAAGACTAACGATGCAAAAATTTTAACTTAAGGAGGACTAACGATGCAAATATTTTAACTCTATAGTCAATGAGGACTAACGATGCAAATATTTTTAACTCAGTCGGGTGCAAGGCTCCATGATCTTTTAAATGAAATGAATAATCTTCGTATGTCGTAGATGTTGTTGTTTTTAAATAATGTGTTAACGTTGTTGTTTAATTGAATAATAACATTTGTTGTTATAGTCGTTTAATGTGATAACGTTTAACGTGCTATTGTTGTTGTTGTTAATTAAATAAAAACGCATTAGACGTTAATTATATAAACGTAACAAATAAACACAAAAAAAAACATTACAAAAAATATACTATACAAAATAAAATACAAATACACAAAACATTAAACAAAAAAAAAAAAAAAAAAAAAAAAAAACAAAAAAAAAAAAGACAACTAAAAGACAAAACAAGCAAAAAAACAAAAAAAAAAAGTGAGCTACAAAATAGGCACCGTTTGTATAACAAAAATAGGTACCGTTTGTATAACGCAAGTAAAGGATGGCCCCCACAATAACTATGCATCTCTCTATATCCAATACAAACAAGCACTATTTGTCAATTGAATTATGCCAAATTATATGGAAATTGTAAATTTATTCTTTATAAGTTTATTCAAACAAATGAGGTTTTCTCTACGAGTAGTAAAAACCGGGAGCTACTTTTACAATTTGTCAATTTCCAAATACAAATGTATATCTTAGATACTAGTGGGACATGTTAAAGATATGAATCTCAGTTATTCTTTATTAATTATTCTGTTTTTCGTTATTTCTGATTGAGCAAGATTATCAAATCTTCTGAACATATTCATAGGAGATCTTGGGTGTGGCCACACATACATCTTACCAATCATACGAGGGGTCCAGCAGTATTAAACTTCAAACAATTTGAAGGAACAAATTCTCTCTTGATTACGAGCATAACCCATGAACTTTGTAACACTCCTGAAAACAATCCTTATAGCTACCAGTTACGTACAACGGTAAATTGCTTCACAGAAATGCACTACATCCATGACAGTTATCTGGCATCTCAAGTCTGAGGATAACTATATAAACATGATTTACTTAATGACAAGATCCATAAAGTAAACTCATGAAGTTGGGATAAGTCCTATATTCAATTCATTGAATATCATGTGAAATTGGTATGACAACGCATCAATATACTTTCAAGTATATTCTACCAATACTCAGATTTGTCTTAGTTTAATGATATTCCCATATCATTAATCGACAACGGACAGTTTAGAATAATCATTATATTCAAGGATTTAAACATGCAAATACAGGATATATTATTAAGAAAATGACAATCAAACATAACAAGTATTTTATTTCATTAAAATAATAACTGTTCAAAATATCCCATTATCCAAACACTAATCACAGATGGGCATAAAACTACTAGCTAAACGAAGTCTTATGCCTTCAGCATGTTGATTAAGCTTTCCACCAGATAAAGCCTTTGTTAACGGATCAGCTAGATTGTTATCTGTGTGAACTTTGAGTAATTCGATTTCACCTATCTCCACTTTTTCTCTAACATAGTGATATTTAATCGGGAAAAGTCTGGTGCCCTTCATGATTCCAGGTTCATTGGCAAATGTAATTGCGGCTGAATTGTCACAATACATCTTTGTAGGTCTTTCGATTGAGGGCATAACTCCAAGCCCTAAAATGGACTTCATAATCCAGACGGCTTCCATTGCAGCTTCTGAAACAGCAATATACTCACTTTCTGTTGCAGACATTGCTATAGTACTCTGCTTCTTGCTCTTCCAATCCACAGCTCCTCCATTAATGACAAAGACATAACCCGTCTGAGACTTCGTATCATCTTTATCACACTTCCAGGAAGCATCGCAGTAACATGTAACACACAGTTCTGCATCTGGATTTCCCCCATATACTAAAAACATATCTCTCGTAGCTTTCAGATACTTGAGAATATGCTTAACAGCAGTCCAGTGGAGTTCACCTGGATTCTGCTGATATGGACTGGTAATGTTTTGAGCAAACGCCACATCAGGCCTTGTACATCTCACTGCATAAATAATAGATCCCACAACCGAAGCATAAGGGACTCTCTTCATGCGTGCCACCTCTTCAGGTGTTGAAGCACAAGCTTTGCTACTTAAGTCATGTTGTTCTTGCATCGGCAAATATCCCTTCTTGGAATTTTGCATATTGAATCTCTTCAGTATTTTATCAATGTAAGCATTTTGGCTTAATCCAATCAACCGCCTTGATCTATCTCTATAGATCTTGATTCTCAGAATGTATACTGCTTCTCCTAGATCCTTCATAAAAAAACATTTTCCCAGATAGGCTTTTAATCCTTTTTCAATTGGCTCGTTTTTCCTTAAATTTATAGTGATAAGTCTTTTAAAACATATTTACATATTACAAGATCTCTAGGAGTAACATTATATACATATATACATTTACAAGTTTCTTCCTTAAATTTGAAACTTTATTTCTTAAATATTAGGATGACATCATGAACACAATCGTAGAAAGATTTTGAGATATCTTGTATTGATATTCAAGCCAAAGGTTTGACATTGGAAGATATGGCAAGATATGGAAAGATTTGAGAATCTCTTAGTTGTCCTGAAGTGGCGGATCCAAACCCATACAAGGGCGGATCCAATTTTTGGGATCTGCCAGATGCCCAGATCCGCCAACTGTTGAATCAGTTTGCCTATAAATAGCAAGCTGATCATTTGGGCATTTCCATCACTCATATAGCTTAAATACATACTCATTCATTTACATATAACTAACCCATATCATTCTTTCATTTCATTGATCCTTCCTTTTGTAGCAAAGAGATCAAAGCATATAAGGATCAACCTACTGTTTTTATCCTTTTAGTATAGACTCTGTGTGATTTTGTATTAGTTCACACATCACTGTTTGTATCATTTATTCAGTAGAGTTTGGTTAGTGTTTTAGTCCTTAAAACACAAAGAGTGTCGGGAGTGGTTGTACCCTTATGAAAGAACCAACGAGAGTGGTTGTACCCTTGTGAAAGAACCAACGGGAGTGGTTGTACCCTTGTAAAGAACCCGGTGTTTAGCTTAGTACCGGATAAAGAGTAAGCAACGTGTAAAGGTTTTCTCCGCCTAAAAGGGAGCTTGTTTCTTAGTGAAGAAAAACTCTCGAGTTAGAGGCTCGAGGAGTGGAGTAGGGCAAGGAAGAGAGTCCTTGTAGCCGAACCACTATAAATATCCGTGTTGTGTGGTTTGATCATTCCTTTCCTTACTTATATTATATTGTTTCTTTGTGCATACTTACTTTAAAATCACGTTAAGTCACAAAGCAAATTAAATTTAAAAACGGTAAAACTATTCAACCCCTCATTCTAGTTTTCCACAATTGGTACCAGAGCAGTGTTACTCAAGATTTTTAAAATATATTGTATTCTAAAAACTTGAAACGATCAATGGATTTTGAAAACTTTAAAGAAGGGCAATCTATGCAAAGACCACCATCATTTGAACCAAATTGTTTCATATATTGAAAAAATCGCTTTGAGACGTATGTGAAGTCAAAGGACATAGATATGTGGTATATAATTGTAGAGGGTGATTACAAGCCCATAAGTAATTATATTTGAGGTGGTCGGGATGTACGTACTTCTCTTACTCGTCACAGTGATGAGCAAAAGAGGTTGATTGCCAAAAATAATGAAGCCAAAATGACGCTTTACAATGCCTTACCTAAGAAAGAATATGAAAGACTTTTTATGTGTAAAAAGGCTAAAGATATTTGGCAATCACTAATTATCACTCATCAAGGGAACTCACAAGTCAAAGATAACAAAATTGATCTTCTTGTTCAACAATATGAACAATTTGTTATCTCTGAAGATGAGACCATTGATAGTGCGTTTGATAGGTTTAATACTATTATTACATGTTAGACCCGTTTCCCGGGTATTGGGACCCCACCCTAGATGAAAATGGATTAAGGCCTTATGTGATTGGCTAGTCAATAAATGTAAAGTTATAGTCAAACCCGATAGTCAATTTATAGTCAAAGTATGACTAATATAGTTTTGGGAGTATGATGCATAACTTAAGGGACTAATGTTGCCTAGTATTAAAGAAGTTATAATATGTGGTGTGGCTAAAATAGAAGGAAAGAGACTTGAGGGGTCATTCTTGCCATTAGGCCAAACTTGTGTCTAGATAAGATTATCTATGGATTTCTAGAGAAATCCATATTATTCTTGAGCCTTTGAGAAGGTCGATTTCTAGTGAGAAGAAAAGGGAGGGAAAATAGCTAAGTGATGATCTAAGAAGAAGAAAGTGAAAATCAAGTGTTAATAGCCTTCCTTAGTAATGATCTTCACAAGTAAGTATCTATGTTCTTGATGTTAATGAAGTTATAGATTACGGATTAAGTGGGTTTTCATCATATGATCAAGATATGATCGTATGATGATGTAGAATGAAAGATGAGCATGTTTAATGGGTCGTGTTAACCCTTGTTTATGTATTTGATTGTTATGTTGTTAGGTTTTGGTTAATTGTAAATGATGATGATGATGATGGAAGATTTTGATGATGATGATGTTCTTGTTATTATTTAGCTTGGATTAAGGTAAGTAAAATGATGATAACATGAGTTATATGGATTTCTAACATATATATGTTATGTATGTTTATGTCAAGAAAGATGAACTTGAGTTATGTTATGTAATGCCATGAATATGGCTTATGTGATGAGTTGATGCTATGGAATATGTTGATGTTATGTGCTAAATGAGACTTGAGTAGTAAGCCATGAAGTAAGTGTTTATGTATATGATGCTTATGTGGATTGAAGTATAATTGTGTGTTATGATCGTTTTACTTGCTAAACTTTTGTGCTTACGGTTTAGTTGTCTAACCGTTTTGTAGGTTGGCATGTTTATATGGGCGGCTTGTATGTAAGGATTAAGGATTTGGATATGCGAGGTTAAGGTAGTATGTATATAGGAGCTTAGGTAGAATACCGAGCTCAAACAAGAAGTTTGTACCCCCGTTGGTCTTTTATTGATTTATAAAGTTAAGTCAAGTGTCAAAGTGTATGATAATGAAGTCCTAATGATTTGGTAGTCATTTGGTATGTCAAAGTATGTTTTATGTGTTTATAGTCAAGTTAAAGGAGGGTGTTTGGTATAAGCATGATTTCACCCATTTTGGGTTGCACATGGATCAAGTATGTATGGAACATGTTTGATATGTTTAGTAAATGATTTTGGTTAAGTTTGAAGGGTTGTGGAAGTCGTATGCGTCATTTGTTCTGTAAATGGGTCAAAACGGATTTTGGAGCAAAACCCGTGATTTTGGAAGCACGTTTTCCAATAGTCAAATGGTAAATGTTTTTGTATGAAAATGAGCCCATTGATATACTAATGAAATCTGGAAAGTTTGGTTGGGTTTCGAGTTCAGGAGGTCGGACTTTCGAGAGGGGATTTTGAAAATGCAAAATCTGGACAGAACCTCCCGTCCGATCGGATGGAGGTCGCTGACAGTTTTTTGGTAAACTTTGAAAAATCATATCTTTTGATCCGTAAGTCGTCACGGGTCGTGCCACCTGTCGTTTTGAAAGTAATTGAGTCTAGTTTCATTTAAAAATAGTCTCAAGGGCTGAATGTTTATATATTTTTGTCAGTGGTCAAAAGAGTAACCAGATGTCCGTAAAAGTCAAGCGTTTCGGCTCTAAAAGTTTTAATTTTTGGTCTAAGCGGGCACGGGGTGTAACATTACATCTCTTAAAGCACTTGACGAATCTTTTTCTAGTAAGAATTTTGTCAGAAAATTTCTAAGAGCACTCCACCCGAAGTGAAGAGCAAAGGTGACAGCTATTGAAGAATCTAAGGATCTTTTAAGTATGACACTGGACGAGCTCATAGGAAATCTCAAAGTTCACGAGATTGTGATGGCAAAAGACTCAAAAATAGTTAAAGGCAAAAAGGAGAAGATGAAGTCCATTGCCTTGAAAGCTAAGGCAAAGTCAAGTGATGATGAAGAGTCTTGTTCCAATAGCGAAGACGAAGAGTATGCCATGGCAGTAAGAGATTTCAAGAAATTTTTTAGGAGACAAGGAAAGTTCGTTAGACCACCTTGTGAAGAAAAGAAATCCTTCCGAAAAGACCGTGATGATAGGAAAGGAAAGGTAGACAGGAAGTGTTATAGGTGTGGTGATTCTAGTCACTTAATAGGAGAATGTCCAAAGCCTCCAAAGAACAAATCTCAAAGAGCCTTTGTCAGTGGAGCTTGGAGTGATAGTGAAGGAGATGACGACGAGCCTAAGAACGACGAAGTTGCTCTCATGGCTCATGACACAGAAGAGGTACATTCTGACTCGTCATACTCTTCTATAGATGATGAAACCGTAGAAGTAGAATATAACAAACTGTGTGATATCACTTTCAAAATCATAAACAAAAATAAGTTCTTAAAAATCAAAACAACACTTTTAGAAAATGAAGTTTATTGGCTAAAAGAAAAGGAGATACGAATGGAAAAAGGTAAAAATAGTAAAGAAACCTGTGTCTCGTGTCAAGAACTTAAACTAGAATTAGAAACTCTTAAAACCACACAGGAAGATCTCATTAAACAAAATTCTAAATTTAAAAAGTTCGACAAAAACATAAGTTGTATAGATGAGATAATGAAGATGCAAAAATTACCTCATGATAAAACTGGACTAGGTTTTATGAAACTAGGAAGCTTAAGTGAGTTTAAGAAATAAACAGTGAAAGAAAAAGAAACTGTTCCAACTGAGTCAGACACCCACGGATCCGACGGATCCAAAATTTTGGATCCGCCAGTTGTACCCAAGGGATCCGCAGGTACTGTTGATGGACAGAAGATTCTTAAAACGAATCGTACTGAATTTGTTAAGGTTACTTGAAAACCTAGCACTAGTACAACTGTTAACAAACAAAAACCATCAGTCTCTATAGGAAAAGGCCAAGTTAGAAATGAGTATAGAGTTAAAACAGTTCAACAGACACCTAAAACCAGTTTTCCCAAACACCCCTTTCCAAAGAGTAACTTCAACTCGAAACATCATTACCAAAATAATTGGAACCAAAACATCTCTAGAAACTTTCAAGGTCCTAATTATATGCCATGGAACACTTTTCCACCATTTCCTTACATGAACCATGATAATGTTATGTTTAACCGAAACGGACCCATGAGATATTGGGGACTAAACGCTTGAGTTTTTCTTGAACTTAGGTGTGCTTGAAAGTTGAGTTAGAACAAGATGAATGGATTAAAGATAGTGGGTGTTCAAGACACATGACGGGAAACAAAAGCCTTTTCTCTACCTACCAAGTGTACGACGTAGGTAATGTCACATTCGGTAGCAAGCTTAAAAGTAAAATCATCGGAAAAGGTACAATCTCTATTGACTCTCTCACTATTGATGATGTTGCGCATGTAGATAACTTAGGTTTTAACTTGCTTAGTATTAGTCAACTATGCTGTAAAAAGTATAACGTCATTTTCAGTGAAAATTTAAGTAAAATACTTAGAGACAGTATAAAGGTGTTTTAAAGAATAACATATATGTTATGAAATTAGATAAAACACCTAAATACAAACTTTGTCTCACTTCTTTGGACGATAACTCAACTCTATGGCATCGACGCTTAGGTCACGCCAATATGAGGTTAATTCAATCCTTATCATCTAAGGAACTCGTTAGGAACCTGCCCAAGTTGAAATATGACCAACACTCTTGTGATGCTTGCAAAATAGGAAAACAAGTTCATAATAGCCATAAGGCTAAAAACATGGTGTCTACATCTAGGTGTCTAGAATTGTTACATATGGATTTGTTTGGACCATCCGCTATACAAAGTTACGGGGGAAACTTCTACACTTTGGTAATAGTAGATGATTACTCTAGATATACATGGACTAAGTTTTTGAAAGCTAAAAACGAAGCGTTTGATAAATTTGAAATCTTAAGTAAGAAAATTCAAAATCAAATAGGAAGTAACATAGTGTCAATAAGAACTGACCATGGTCGTGAATTTGACAATGAAATCCAATTCGGAGCTTTTTGTGATGCTAATGGCATAACACATAATTTCTCAGCTCCTCGAACTCCTTAATCTAATGGTGTAGTAGAACGCAAAAATAGGACAATTCAAGAAATGAGTAGAACCATGTTAAATGAACAAAACAAACCTCAAAAGTTTTGGTGTCACGCTGTAGATACATCCACATATATCCTAAATCAAGTTCTAATTAGACCATTCTTGAAAAAGACTCCATATGAGTTATACAGAGGCAAAAAGCCTACTTTAGGATATTTTAGAGTGTTTGGAAGCAAGTGCTTCATTTTAAACACAAAGGATTATCTCACCAAATTCGACCCAAAGTCGTATGAAGGTGTATTTCTAGGATATTCACAAACTAGTAAAGCATATATAGTTTTGAACAAAGAAACCTCAAGAGTCGAGGAATCATTGAACGTAACATTTGATGAAAGTCCACCTCCCTCTAAGACATCACATTTGGTAGATGATGACTTAGTTGAAAGTTAAATGGTTGAAAACCAAGAAAACATTGAAAGTGACAAAGAAGATGAACCGGTAAAAAGAGAAATAGTTAATATCAAAGAAACCAAAAGTCATCCATTAGAAAACGTCATAGGAAAAATCAATGAAAGGACATTAAGGTCTAAAGCCCAAAATGAAAGTAATTTCTTTTGTTTTGTTTCAACAATTGAACCTAAAAATATTAAGGAGGCCATAAAAGATGAATCTTGGATCATTGCGATGCAAAAGGAATTAAATCAATTTGTTAGGAATGATGTTTAGACATTAGTCCCTCAACCTAAAAATAAAACCATAATAGGTACAAAATGGGTTTTTAGAAACAAAATGGATGAAAATGGCGTAGTATCTAGAAACAAAGCTAGGCTAGTAGCACAAGGCTACAATCAACAAGAAGGTATAGATTACGATGAAACATTTGCACCCGTCGCTAGACTTGAGTCAATTAGGATACTACTCGCATACGCATATGCACATGACTTTAAACTATTTCAAATGGATGTCAAAAGTGCATTTCTTAATGGTTTTATAAATGAGGAAGTGTATGTAGCACAACCTCCCGGCTTTGCCGATTTTGAAAAACCAAATCATGTCTACAAACTTAAGAAAGCTTTATACGGACTTAAGCAAGCACCAAAAGCTTGGTATGATCGACTTAAGACTTTCCTAGTTGACCATAAGTATACCATGGGCCTAGTAGACAATACTCTTTTCACCAATAAAAAGGGATCACATATTATTATAGTCCAGATATATGTGGATGACATTATATTCGGTTCAACTTGTCAAGAGTTATGCGATGAATTTTCAAAAATCATGCATGATGAGTTTGAAATGAGTATGATGGGGGAACTAAACTTTTTCTGAGGTCTCCAAATTAAAAAATTAGAAGATGGGATATTCTTCAACCAATCTAAGTATATCAAGGATATGCTTAAGAAATTTGGTCTTGAAGACTCCAAACCCATGAAAACACCAATGTCTTCCGAAACCAAACTCACCAAGGATGACGAAAGTGAATTCGTAGATAGCACTAAATATAGAGGGATGATTGGTAGTTTACTTTACCTAACGGCTAGTAGACCGGACATTATGTTTAGTGTTTGTCTATGTGCACGCTTTCAAGAAGATCCCAAAATATCCCATCTTAAAGCCGTTAAACGGATATTTAGGTACATAAAAGGCACTACACATTTAGGATTATGGTATCCCAAAGGGACAGGAATGGAAACCATAGTGTATGCCGGCTCAGACCATGCTGGTGATTATGTTGATAGGAAAAGTACAAGCGGTATTTGTACTTTTGTAGGACATTGTCTCACCTCATGGTTTGCTAAGAAACAAACAGCCCTCGCCATATCAACAACTGAAGCCGAGTACGTGTCAGCAGGAAAAGCTTGCCAACAAGCACTGTGGATGAAACAAGCTCTCATCGACTATGGAATTGTACTCAACGACATTCCCATTCTTTGTGACAACAAAGGAGCTATCGATCTTAGCAAAAATACAGTCCAACATGCTAGAACCAAACACATAGAAATACGTCACCACTTCCTACGTGACAATGTTCAGAAGGGAAACATCTCAATTGAGAAAGTTTCCTCAGAGGACAACATTGCCGATATCCTCACAAAACCTCTCAAGAGAGAACCTTTCAACTATCTTAGACTTGGTTTAGTATTAATGGAACCTAGTGAGTAGATTGAACATTAACTCGAACCTTAGATTAACCAAACACGGCAATAACCAAACCTGTGTTCTGATCCTGAGGATCCAAACGACAACAAGGGAGGATCCCTTGTTTCGGATCCGCCGGATCCGTCACTTGGTGAGCCAGTTTTATATATTAAATAAACTCCTGTACTATTCATCACACTTCTCAAAAACATATCACCTACTGAAAATCGACCCATAATTCACCAAACTTACAATTTAGGCTATCTTCTTCAACCAAATTGAGCTCTAAACATCACTGTAAGTATCCTCATCATGTTTGCATTCCTGATCTGCGTCTAGGATTTCTATTTCATGCACAAAATCAAAACTTGGGGTTTACGCATAATTGATTTGTCAAGTATAGTTATTTTTCCAAAGGAAATACAACGGATGTATTTTCCCCGGGTCGTAGTCCCAACGAAGGTTGAATTTGAGTTTTCGTTACGTTGTCGAATATGTGAAGTGAATGGTGTAAAAAGAGTGATGATTGGTGATTTTACACTACGAACAATGAAATTATAAATGGAAACAACTACTTAAGCTAAGGGTACAATTATTCTAAGCTCACTTATTCTAAAAACGCAATTTGGAATTTTAAAACGAACGCGACGAATTTTAAAAACGTAATTAAAAAGTGAATTTATAAATTATAAGTCCTAAAAATGTAAAATTATTTTTCTTAAATCCTAAATATTAAAAGAAAATTTTAGAAAAAAGAAATTTATTTTTTTGACTTTTTATGAATTTTTTATGAATTAAAAACTAAATTAAATGATTTAATTGATTTAAAAATATTAAAACAATTGAGAAAAATCTGAAAAATTCTGAGTAAATTTAAAATCAAATTTTCTATCTAGGAAATATAAATTTAGGAACTGACTAAACCCTAATAAGCAGAACGGTGAAATAAGCAGTTTGCAATAAGCCAAAATTAAGCTAAACTGAACCAAAAATTACCAAAAGCTCAGGAATAGTGCAAGGGACTATTTTAAGCTTAACTCAACTAAAAAAAACTCAAATAAGCATAAAAAATAAGCAAATAAGCTCTGCACATATGCAATTAGAGACAGAAACAAGTGACTAATGCACCTACTTTAAGCCCTCCAATAAGCTGAACAAAAGTTAATTTTGGAAATCCAAAAGCAGAAACTGAAAGTTCACACCACAGACTACTAGCATTCTAAAAAGGCCCAAATTCTAACTTCAATTGCTACCCTAATTGAGGCCAAGTTCATATGGAAAAAGAAACCAAAAGCTGATTGCAGACTTAGAACAGTTCAAATGGGCTTTTTGCAGACTGAATTTAAGCTATCTAATAAGCTAAAAAGCTAAATACCAGATAATGACTTCAAACCCTACTAGCTAAACTAATTACAAACCAAAAACTAGGACCTAAGCTCAACTGGTTAAGCCAGAAATAAGCCTAGATCAGCAGTCCTATAGTGATGTCTGCACAATCATATTCTGATGCAGCAGAAATGGGAAATGACCTCAAAATCTTTGCAAAACTGACTGACCCAATTCTAACTCATGGGAATTCACTAAACACACTATTTAGAACATGAAAGTGCCAAAAATTTTAGCCAAATAAGCTCAGCTTAATGGAAAGCTTAATAAGGCAGTAGAGCTTCTTATCCTATCACTATCAAACTAAGAACTCCCCAAAGCTTCAAAACAGCTTGTATCATCTTACAAACAGCTAAATACCACTATTATAAGCAATGTTAAAGTATCTAAATAGGCAATGCTACAGTAAACAAGCTTATCTATCCCTAACAATCACTAATCCAAACACCCCTTAAAAATCTGAAAATGAACTTTTTAAACTAGAAACTGAAAATATAAGCTATACTACTTATCAAACTATGATTACCTAAGCTACTTATAAACTAAAGAGCAAAATTTAATAGGAAATAAGCACTATAGAATAGCTATAAGCAGGTAAGCTATTAGATCTAGAAATGAGGAAGAAACTTACAAGTAACCCTTAATGAAGAAATCAAATCTGATAAACCACAAACTACAACCAGGCTTATTCAACAAGCCAAAAACAATCCAATTCAGCTCCTCCAAACAGCTTATTCCTTCCAGCTTATTGGAACAGTAGTACTGACTTTTTGTTTGACTTTTTGAATTTTTGAGACCAAAAGAGATTTGACCTACTTAACTTGGACAGAAGCTTATAACAAGCTTATATAAACTTATGGAACAGAAAATGGAGCTTAAAACAGATTATAAACAGTAAAGAACAGGATTTAAGTAAATTTGAACAAGATGAATAAAAGGGAAACTTAATTTTCATTAACCAAAAGATGAATTACAAGACTGAATTTAAATTAACAATGGAATTTAAATGATTACACTAAAAACATTAAAGTAAAATGGCCTAAATTTCTCTAATAACATGAAAAATTGGACAACCATTAATGAAGTAGGAGGGTCTCTATTTATAGCCATGAGTTGAACCTTCCAGGCCTGCCAAGCTGGCAATCCGTGCCTAATTTGTGCTAGTTTGAGTCATCATCAGCCCTTAGATCATTTCCCACTCATCCACAGCCCTCGGATCAAAAGTTGTGAGGTGTCCCATCCAATAGAGTCATGCCATGTGTCCATTCGTGTGCTTTCTGCCCTTCCTGACACCTCTGACAAGTTCTATAAGACCAATGATTGGACTTCTTTGCCCTTAATTGCTGTGAAAATGCGTACGGTTAATTTAGGGTTCATGGGTAACAGTAACTTTCTGGGTTTGAGAGGATTTGGGGGGCGCGGGTTTAGTGTGTGGGTTTTTTTATATTTATTTGACCTTTTGTTGACCGGATATATAGAAAGGGTCGGGTTTTGGGTATGGCTGGGTTGGGTTTTGTTCTTTGGCTGGGTAGTGTATAAGTGGGCTAGTACTTGTGTGTGGATTTGGGTACAGATAAGTATAGTGTAGGATTTAGAAATTATAGATTTAGGTAAATGAGGACCAAACTTGTAATTTCAGAAATCCCAGGGACTAATTCTGCTATTCTCCAAAAGTATTATCCAAGGGCCATTCTTGACAAATGATGATTTTTTTAGGACTTGATTGACATAAAACTTCCCGGCATCGGCTGTAAATATCTTTTCCATATCTCGTGCTCGTTTTTTCCTGTTTTTGCTTTATTTTGTCCCTTTTTCTCGATATCCGTTCCTGCAAATAAACAAACACAAAAACACAAATATCTTTGGCATTTTGGTTAGTTTTTGGTCGTTTTGGTCTTAATTTGGTAAATAAAAGGTACGTGAATAAGCACATACCAATAATTCTTGTAAAATCATGAAACATATTTACTGAATTGCATAACAAATCATGTTTTTCATAGTTAGGAATTGCATCTTGTGGTACATTATCAATATTTATCAAAAACCCCATGAGAAATTTTTGCTAAAATCTTCTCACGACTAGGAAAAACGGTTTTTGAACATTGTTCATACAAATACAAAAACGTTATGTTTTAAACATCACTTGCATAATATCTCTTGAATGCTAAAGGGAATAAATAACTAATATGTATTTTCGGGTACATTCAACTGAAGCTACATTGAAGTAGGAGTGTTTGGGTTATCTCTCGTTTTATCATAAAACTTGCATAAACAAATTTTCGTGCAATAAAAGGAGTCGAGATAACCGTACCTCCACATTGTCCCCATGTAGGCACACACTAGACATTTATACGTATTTTTGATAATTTCAACTAAACTATATATTTTTCGTGTCTAGGATAACTATGCCTCCCGCGACTAATTATGATCACAAAAACACCATCAAATACCTTCCCAAACACCACAAAACCAAAGGTCTCACCGAAGCTCAAGTAAATATTTTTAAAGCACTAGAAAAATGATATGTCCATGAGGGTAGGGTTGTAGACCCCTCATTCTATGAAGGTACCATTCTTCGCGAGCAATTAGCCGCAATTCATTTCGATAGTCTTCTAGACATTGATGAACCCATCATCCCTAGGTTCATTCTCGAGTTCTATGCTAGTGTAGGTCTCAGTTCAAACGACAATGGTTTCATGAACATTCACTTTAGAGTCAATGGAAACCAATTCAACATTCCCTTAGATCAATTTGGTGATGTCTTAGGAGTTCCAAATCAAGGAGCATGTGTCTACTCGGATAAATGGTCATTGACAATCTTAAAATCCAACCTTGATCGAACGGCACCATATGCCACACCTTTAACTGCAAAAGAAACCATTCGGGAGCATCTCTTCTTACCTAGGAACAACCCAACTAGGTTGCATCGAGGTCGTCAAGTAAATAGAGATCCTTTTGCCATGGAACTTAATGAACTTAGGCCCGAATTTAGAAAGCTAGAAGAAGTGTTAAGGGCAAATGTCATAAGCACCGTTGGGAATCGAGATCATATCAATGCATGTCTTTGTTATATGATGTATTGTGTGTCAACCCATCAACCTTTCAACCTTGCATACTATATCGGCAAGCGAATGGCCGATATTCCGGTACAAGGTACCACCACAATGCCCTACGGGATGCTCTTGACTCGTCTCTATAGAGCCTTTGAACCCATTCCTAGAAATCCTTTAGGTTTTGTTCCCGACTACGCCGAGATAGAACACACTTTCGTTCCTCTAAGTGATCATAGGGTAGCGGTAGCAAAAGGTAAACGTCCTCATCCTCCTACATCATCATCATCATCATCAATGAGTGGGGATGACGGCTTGCCAAATTCTAGGATCGCTCCACCGGAGAACTTGAGTCATCTTCCACCGATCCCGAATGAATCAGCGGAATTTTGGCAAACCAAAGGAATGGTGAAGAATTTGGGGGCGTTGGATCATGAAACTTCACAAGGGTTACAAGAAATTGAGCAAGAAGTTAAGTTGAAAGGAGTGTTTGGTTTTAGACTTTATTAGACAATGATGTGTTGAACATGTATGTTTCTTATGACATTATGTTAGTACTTGACATGTGTGTAAACTAACTTGACATTGCAGGCCGATAACACATGTTGTTATCAATTTTCCGAGATTAAGCCACCGTTTGGCTTAACTCCTCTTATGGTAAGCTATGATGATCGGATTAATTTATGTGTATACGTGTGTTAGAATTTATATATTTAGTATATTTGTATCACATATTAGCTATTACATATGTTTTAGGAGATTTTTCGGGTTTTGACCGAGAAACGAAAAATTTGACATTCATTCTGTTCAGAATTCGCACTTTCATATGGCGGATTTGGCGGATCCCAAATTTTGGATCCGCCTAGTGTATCCTCTGGCTCCGCCATTCCTGAACCTGCGAATTCCACGGCTCCCAAATTTTGGATCCGTCTTTGTTGTCGATTGGATCCGCAGGTGCCAACAGTAACATTTTTCAAAAATCCTGACTAATCCCGACACTTAGATTTTGGATTATAGTTTTTAGCATATTCTTTACTGATCATTAGACTCTTTAGAATGTTTTAGGAAACTCTTAGAACCTTAAGAAATCAATTTCCCACCAAAATTTGAATTTTCAAATTTTCCATGTGAGTTACCTTTCTAATACAAGCAAGGAACCCTTTTATGGGATCCGTCAAATCCGTGGGAACATCATATCAACAGATTTTCCACTCACTCTTTGCATTAACTGCAAATCTCCCACATTTCACTCAACTCCATTTGTATGGATTGACCTTGGGATGTGACAAGCTTTATTTTTTGTTCCAAATCATTAGGAACCAACATTCCTCATTGGATTCACATCAAATCCAAACACTAACTTCAAAAATCTTACTGTCTATAAATTAGGAAGTTCAAGTTCATTCAAAACTCACTCACTCATCATCTTCTCTACATATCTCTCCTGTACTTCTTAGCTACATTATCAATCTTAACCATGACAAAATCAAGTAACTCATCTACAAGCAGACCCGCAAGAAGGACAGCTCGTATGAGTGTCCGTCCTTGTTGCTTCGTGAACCTAACCAACTCATCATCATACGAGTCTTCTCCTCTAAACATCTCTTCACCAATCGCAAATGAGAATTTTCTCAATCTTGCTACTCCAACACCATCTCACACCATTATCTCCACACCACCACCAACAATCACACCTGTTGCTACAACTCCACCGCCTGCCCCAACCCAACCTAGCAAATCACCTTCACCACCACATTCACCTCAACTACAGCCCTTGGAACTTTTTAGAACTCCACCAACTTCACCTCACCTTGAGGATTTGGAGGATCTTTCACCAAGATCATCCAATCCTCCTCCTATGACCTTTGAAGGTCAAGAACCTATGCTTTTTCATCCACTTTATCAGGATATCCACTGTCCTTTATACCGTGATCCACAACCACCTTAACCACAAACACAACCCCTCTCACCAACATCCACACTAGTTGCCATTGATGAGGCAATGTGGATCAATCAACCACAAACCCAAGAGGAAATCAATTAGGAACTCACCCGCCTCTATGCTCTCTCTCATATGGTGGATTCCCGCCTTGGTGAAGCAATGGATCTCCAATCCATCTTGATGAACTCCATCCCCACTCCACCATCATCCAACAAACAACAACAACCACCATCAAACAACCAATCACCACCACCACCACTACCAAATAACCCACCACCACCACCACAAAACAATGAGCCTACCCTTCCTCCCAGTTTTCCAAGGCATGATTGCTCGCAATGCGAGAGAACCGCTCACTTGGCCCAAAGGACCAACATTTTAGTCCATGAGCTCCAAAATGAAATGAGGTTCATCTTGAACCACATTCTCGAGCGTCTCAATGCAATCTCTCATCCTCCTCAATAGGATCTCTTTAGTTTCCTCTTATATGAACTTTTAGAATCTTGTTTTAGAATTTTTCTTTTTAGGATTTATTTTCTTTGTTTAAATGTAACATCATTTTTTCCAAGTAATGAATGTTATGTTTTTATGCTTGTGGGTGATCAACATTTAGCATATTATCTTATTTTAGATTACTAACATCATAGTATGGTTGTTTTAACTTCACATAATGCTTTGATCAAATATACTTAGGTACTTAATTTTGATCAGACACTTCATTTTGACTTTTTAAAGTCAAATGGGTTGACCTTTCTTGTTTGGTTGACCATTACATATGTATTTTGCTTCTTGGTTGAAGTTTTTCATTACTAACTTTTCTTTTATAGCATTTCATACCATTGAAATGTATACGTTGGTACCCTAGCAATGGGGAGTATATATCAAGGGGGAGCATATCATATTCTAACCATTTATTTTGTAGGATCATACATCATATCCTTGGCACTCCATTTAGGGGGAGTATAATCCAAGGGGGAGCTTTAAAGTTCTCAAAATCACATTCCGCTACGCATATCTTCTTTTTGTTTCGACAAAAAGGGGGAGAAATGATTAAGTTCTCATTATTGTGAAACATCACAGTACATACATTTATGCTTAAAATAGCTTTTAGAACTTGCGTAAAACCAACTTAATCTATATTTTTAAAAGTCTTATACTTTATTTAGTCCTTTGCTTAAAAATAAACCTTAAAGTTAACTACATTTTTGGTCCTCTTGGTTTACCGGGTATAACGATTTTGGTCCAATAGTTTGATTTGTAACGGATCTTGTCCTATTTTCGTTAACCCGTAACGGGTTTGGTCCATTTTTTGTACTGTTAGTTTGACTCGTTAAAAAAAACTGAAATGACTAAAATACCCTCGGATGATGATGTACAATGACTAAAATGCCCTTTTTCTTCTTCTTCTTCATTCACTCCATTCTTACATTACCCACCCCTACACATTTCATCTAAATTAGCAGATTTAACTCCACCAAACAATACCACCAACACTCCAAACATCTAAACACATTTCATCTAAATTAGCAGATTTAACTCCACCAACACCACCACCAACACTCCAAATTAGCAGATTTAACTCCACCAACACCACCACCAACACTCCAAACACATTTCTTCTTCTTCATTCACTAAACATTCCTATTCACAAGATTCTTCATCTCGACCCCCATTTTCTCCTCATTCACAATCCCCTCAACCACATTAAAACTCGCTTTCGCACCTTAATCAACACGTTTCATCAAATCCTTAATCAAATCCAAACACACCCCAAATTCCTTATGACTCAAATGATGACTTATAATCGAATTAATCACCAAACCCTCACGTTTTCGCCATATATCACCCGAACCCGACCCACTCTTACTCATTTTATCCCTAACGTAATCCAACAACATATAAAAAAAATAGTCTAACTAAATTTCTCAGCTACTTCACTGATTTTCAAGGACACTTGGAATTCAAAGGCATGGGTTTCAAAGGCATTCTCCTTTTTCAGTAAGCGTATAACTGACTTTGTCAGTTTCAATACTATACGAATCCTCTGATCTAATCCCCAGCTTCATCCTCTTTAATCAACTTAACACTTTCAACTTCCCATATAATCCAAACTCCCCAATTTTTTGAACGATTATGAACCACATATCCAGTCCTCGATTGTTCTCGGTTTAGTTGGATTTAGTTTTTGATCGATTGTGTTTTTGGTTTCCTTTTGTATTTTTGGTTTAGTTGGATTTAGTTTTTGATCGATTGTTCTCGATCTTGACTAGGTTTTATTTATAGTGTTGAATCTGAGTTCATTTATTTAGTTTTTGTGTGCAAGATTTATGTTTGTGTAGATCGATATGGTGATGGTGAATATGTTTGGGTAGAAAGAAAAAGAAGATGAATGGGATACCAATTGGTGATGGTGAATCTGTGATAAGTAAGGTGTTTTTAACTTTTTATTGTGTTATAATGTGAAAGGACAATAACACCCTCTTATTTAACGGTCAAACAAAGCCAAAGTAACGGTGTCAGTGAAATTGGACCAAACCCGTTACGGGTCAGCGAAAATAGGACAAGATCCGTTACAAATCAAACTATTGGACCAAAATCGTTATACCCGGTAAACCACGAGGACCAAAAATGTAGTTAACTCTAAACCTTATGTTTTGTCATCAGCAAAAAGGGGGAGATTGTTCATACAAATATCGTCCCAAAAACGTTATTTATATTTTACAATCTTTGCTTAATTTTGTTAATGACAAATACAAAGTTTATCTTTAAGCAAAAGCATAAATATAAGAATAAGCCTTTTACATTTATAGTGATAAGTCTTTTAAAACATATTTACATATTACAAGATCTCTAGGAGTAACATTATATACATATATACATTTACAAGTTTCTTCCTTAAATTAGAAACTTTATTTCTTAAATATTAGGATGACATCATGGCATGCATCATGAACACAATCTTAGAAAGATTTTGAGATATCTTGTATTGATCTTCAAGCCAAAGAGTTGACATTGGAAGATATGGAAAGATATGGCAAGATATGGAAAGATTTGAGAATCTCTTAGCTGTCCTGAAGTGGCGGATCCAAACCCATACAAGGGCGGATCCAATTTTTGGGATCCGCCAGATCCGCCAACTGTTGAATCAGTTTGCCTATAAATAGCAAGCTGATCATTTGGGCATTTTCATCACTCATATAGCTTAAATACATACTCATTCATTTACATATCACTAACCCATATCATTCTTTCATTTCATTGATCTTTCCTTTTGTAGCAAAGAGATCAAAGCATATAAGGATCAACCTACTGTTGTTATCCTTTTAGTATAGACTCTGTGTGATTCTGTATTAGTTCACACATCATTGTTTGTATCATTTATTCAGTAGAGTTTGGTTAGTGTTTTAGTCCTTAAAACACAAAGAGTGTCGGGAGTGGTTGTACCATTGTGAAAGAACCAACGGGAGTGGTTGTACCCTTGTAAAGAAACCGGTGTTTAGCTTAGTACCGGATAAAGAGTAAGCAGCATGTAAAGGTTTTCTCCGCCTAGAAGGGAGCTTGTTTCTTAGTGAAGAAAAACTCTCGAGTTAGAGGCTCGAGGAGTGGAGTAGGGCAAGGAAGAGAGTCCTTGTAGCCGAACCACTATAAATATCTGTGTTGTGTGGTTTGATCATTCCTTTCCTTACTTACTTATATTATATTGTTTCTTTGTGCATACTTACTTTGAAATCACGTTAAGTCACAATGCAAATTAATTTTAAAAACGGTAAAACTATTCACCCCCCCTTCTAGTTTTCCACAAATTACATAACCATAATCCGTGATAAACATGCATGTTTCATCATGGATTAATTTACAAGTCAAGGAACATAACCCTTTACACACATAGACACACATGTTCATAATTTTAGGTTACAAAACTAATTTTTTATTAAAGAGCCCCCCCCCCCCCAAAAAAAAAATAATAATAATTAATGTTCGAAATTTTTTATGTTCTAAAACCCTAAAAAATTCGACTAACATGTTTATCCTAATCAAAGATTCGATTTTTATGTGTTTCGGTAATACAATTACATGTTAAACGGCTCGTGATGCCACTGTTAGAATTTAAATACCATAACAATTATATAAATAATTCTACATCATCAAAGCACATAGCGGAAGCAAAGAATCATATTTTAACATATAAGAGATTAACCAAAATTTAAAGACACGTACCTTTGATCCTAGCAAGAACAAGGATCACAACATTAAATCTTTTTCTTTAATTAATCAAGTGGATTGACCGGATCTAAACACACGAATTGTGTTGGAGATACTTTGAGTATATACTTAGTAGCACGCAGAATTTACTACCAAGTACTTAGAAGATTTAGTGTTTGATGATTGTATGTGATTGTATGAATGTAATAGTAAGAATGATAACACACAATTTAACCAAACGATTATAGCTTCAATATATTACGAGTGATCTTGGAATATCACAAGAATTACAATGAAATCGTGAAGCTCTATCAATAATGCATGTATCTAAAACTTAACCTAGGAACTCCTTTTATAGGACAAAGAGTCCTTTACAAGTAAACCATCTACCGTATAAATCTATATTAATAAGATATACATTACATCTTTTCCATATATATCTTCACACGACTTTCATCTTTATCTTATAAACAGTACTAACTTCTTGTTCCAACAGTACTAACTGGCTTAGTACTGATAGTGTATTCTTGAACGATCTTCATCAGTACTAATTTATGTATGAGCCGTACCAACTGTTAGTTTAATTCCCAACAATCCTCCCCTAAACTTATGATTTCTGTGTAAATCAATAAGTTTTTCGAATTAAACTCCAATGATGATGATGGGGTGGATTCTTTCAAACACTTATCTTCAATCTTGAATCACTTGAGAATTTTCTTCACATATAAGCTTTTGAAGAAACCATAACAGTAAGTACTCCAATATAAACTTCAATCTTTTCTTCATCTTGAATTGATTTCCTCCCCTGAGTTACATAATCATCTGTAACAGCAACTGAACAAACTTTG